>JAVJGI010000062.1:88240552-88251325 GCA_035590275.1 Ibycter americanus
GGCCGGCGTGGTTTGCGCTGGGGCGGCTGTGCCTCTGTGCGCTTTTGGTTGTTTTTTTTTTGCTTTTTTTTGGGTGTGTTTCTTATTTAAGCCCGACACAGGCAGCGTTACAAACTGCTTGTGAAGTGGGGAGGGGTCGTGGGCTGGGCCGGGGGCTGTGAGGTGCGCAGGAGGCGGGAGCAGTGGGCAGAGGAGCCCCCAGCCCCACTGGGTCACGGCCTTGGCCCCTGCACAACGCGGGGGGCAACGCGCAGCGCACTGGGGGGATCAGAGGGTGAGAGCTGGAAGCTGGGCCCTGACAGGGTCTTTCAAGAATATTTAAGCAGGGAACGTGCCACTAATATGAGCAGAGAAACTATAAAGTGAGATTAGTCATCTTAAATTGGCCTGGGTGATTTAACGTTATGAAATAGCGTAGTCCGTGCCGCAGACTCTGTTACCGGCTACGAAGCTGTGCTGTCCCTCCTCCCCACCCCCCAACACCCGCAAGTGCTGCGCCATTTGTGCCCGTCTTGGCAGGATTCACAGCCACCAAGTGTTGTGGATACATTTGTTAGGTAAAGCTGGCTGGGTGAGTTGGGGGTGTGGGTTTCAGTTCGCTCCGTGCGGTGTGCTTTCCTCACTACAGTACAGATTCTTCGGGGAGCCCGTGGTAGAAGCTTGTGTTGAAAATGGTGCGAGCTGCATCGACATCTGCGGGGAGCCCCAGGTATGTGACAGCGGAAAAATGCTACCTTATACCAAGGATCCATTAAAGGAGTCTGTTGTGTACGTTTCATGTTTCTGCTAATGATTTTGAACGTGAAGACAAATTCTGCCTCCTGAGCTACCATTTTGCAGATGCGTTAATTATTTTACTGTGTATTCCTTGTATACTTTTCCTGCTTTCAGACGAGAGCCTCTTGGTTCTCTCTGGAAATGCAGAATTTTTGAGTTCTGCTTCAAGTCTCCATTGTGATGCCACAGAGGAATAGATCACATCTTTCTGCCCTGCTGTGATACTTTTGTGCCGTAAAGCAGGAATCATATGTATCTATCTTAAAGCTGCCTGTAAGTGGTTTGCAGTACGTAGGGTGCTATGATGTGACAGTAAAATGCTGACAGCTAATACCGAGTATGGCCAGGCACAAGAGTTCTGCTCAAAATAATTTGTTCTGATTGTGTTTTAGTTTCTGGAAGGAATGTACCTGAAATACAACGAAAAAGCAGCAGAAAAGGGAGTATATGTCGTTGGCAGCTGTGGCTTTGACTCTATAATAGCCGATATGGGAGTCTTGTACACCAGAGACAAGCTGAAAGGTGAGTGACTGGAGTGTGACCCTATGCTGAAAAAGAAGGGCAGATCATGCTTTCATCTGGCTTCCTAAAGCAGCAGCATGTACATGGAAACTCTTTTCAAAAGTCTCTTTTTGCCTGCCTTCACCAGCTGACCGGTTTCAGCCAAATCCAGTAGATAAAACTTTAACAGTAAATCATATTCCCATTAGGCTGGACAAAATTGGTCATTAGGTAGAGGCGGGGTTCAAGGCAACGCTGCTGACCGAGAACAGAACCCGCGGTTCTCAGCAGCCGGCTGTTCAGCCGCGTGTGGGCGTCCCTAGGCAAGCCTCAGCACACTGCCTCTTGTAGGGAAGAGACAGTGGGTACAGGAAGGCTGCGGGAAAGGGCCTGAAAATTAGTGGGTAGTGGGATGTCCTAAGTTTTTTCTACCGTAAGCACTGCGAAGCTGTTGTATGAGTGCAAGCAGATGGTGCCATACGATGCCTTTTTCTTTAGCAGCAGCCAGACAGAAAGTGAAAGAGAGTAAATATGTTTGAGAAAAGATGTCAGATGATTTAATTCTATGCAAATAGTACTCGATCCTAATCTCAAATGAGGATACTTTGTTCATCAGGTCTGACTTCAAATTGGAAGGGCTGGTAAGAGTGTGCAAGTGTTCTGCTTTTATGCACTATTAAAACTGCTACTCAGTGGGATTGCTTTACGTTGGGGTGTATCATCAACTTTTCAGTTTAAGAAAACTCGACCTGGATCCGGTTGGAGGGAGAGGCAAGGAAATGAGTATCTGGTTGTTCATGGGATTATGATCTGCTGTCTGATACTTGTTTTGAATACAGATGGTTTTTATCTCTTCCTATTTTGACTTTATGGTATTAACCGCCTTGTTGCTTGCTCTGTTGAAATTTGCCCCTTCAAGTACAGTTTTACAGTCTTGGAAGGAACTGAGCAGAGCAGAATTTGGAGGAGTTGTTTTGTTTTGCTGCTCATCCCAACTAAGGATTCTTTGCAAAACACAGGCTGTTGGAAAATGGGATGTTTGACGGTACCTTGTGTGTTTCGGGTTTTTTGTGGGTTGGTTTGTTGGGTTGGTTGGGGTCTTTTTGTAGTTAAGGTCTACCAAAATCTGTAAGCCCATCTCGGTTTTCACAGCCTATGTCACCCTTTATTTTGAAACTTGGAGGAGATCTAAATATGGCTTCTAATAATCTTTTTTTTTTTTCATTGATTACTTAGACAATCTCATTATCTAGATACAACAAATGAAAACTGTAGTGGGTAAAGATAGTATTTGTGACCCTTACTGAAGTACTTTACGTGAGAAATTTGATATTTGCTAACTGAAACGGCTGTGGAACTTAATCTTGTGTTTATTTTACTTTGAGGAAAAGATGCGAGACTGCCTTTTCAACTGCCACTGTCAGTGGCCTGCTGTTTTGAGTCTAGCAGAATGTACTCTGGCTTTGCAAACTAATGAGTGTATATGCCAAGTTGTGTTTTCTCCTCCCTTAAAGGTACCTTAACTGCTGTCGAAAGTTTCCTGACGGTGAAGTCTGGCCCTGAGGTCAGTTGGTTTATACTTTCTTGGAAACTCAGAGGTATTTATGATAACATCAGCATAGTCCATTAGAGTAAATGTTGTGACATTAATTCAGACCAAGGAACAAGCTGGCAGTTCTTTGATGAGTCCAAGAAGATTATTCTTTAGGAGCTAATAAAAGTATCCTAAGCAAATACCCTTTTTTGAGGTTGGTTTGCATAGGCTGTTGACCTGAAGTTTGTTGTGTTAAGCTGTATGAAGAAATACTTAGTTTTTGCAGAGATGTGGGAAGGAGTCGTACACAATAACAGATACACAGTGTGTTGCCAGCAATCCTAGTGTTTGATTGATTGTGTTTTTTTGTTTGGGGGTGTGTGTGTTTCAATATAGTTTAGTGCATGTAACCATAATACATGTATGTAATAATTGTAATAGTGTGATACGTGTCGTAACAGTCGAACATGCTGCTGCTCCTGTCCTGAGCACTCATGTTGACAGACGGGGGCCCAAGTCACAGCCTGTTCTTACAAACATCTGCAGGAGTGGCAGAAGCCCATGGAAGGGGAGAGTAATACCCACCTGTTAAAGGACAGGGGATAGTAGTTAATGAGAATATATAAATCTGTATGTTGGGTATAAAGGTGGTTTAAGTCTGTAGTATAAGTTGTAAATGTTGGCAAGAAGGAACTTCAGTAATGAGAAATACAATGGGATGGTTAGGAGAGAGAGATTACATATATATGTATGTGTTAAATTACATGGGACCTGAGCATGACGCAAATCGTATGGAGTAAGGAGTGGAGATTGTGTTGGGTCTGGCTGAGACGGAGTTAATTTTCCCCACAGCAGCCCTGACGGTGCTGTGCTTTGCACTGGGAGCTAGGAAGGTGGTGATAACACACCAGTGTTTTGGCTGCTGCTGAGCGGTGCTGGCACAGCATCAAGGCTGCCTCCCCAGCATTCCCACGCATGCAGCCAGCAGCCTGGGGGCGGGCAAGATCCTGGGATGGGCACAGCCAGGACAGCTGACCCACACTGACCAAAGGGATATTCTGTGTCATAGGACATCCACTTGGCGATAAAAGCTAAGAGAAAGGAGGAGGGGGGAGGGGCATTTGTTACTGCACTTGTCTTCTGGAGCAACTGCTATGCATACTGAAGCCCTGCTTCCCAGGCAGTGGCTGGACTCCCTTGCTGACAGGAAGGAGAGAAAGAATCTTTTGTTTTCCTTTGCTTCTGCAGGCGGCCTTTGCTTTTGCTTTATTAAACTGCCTTTATCTTGACTCACGAGGTTGGGGTTTTTTCCCCATCTTACTTTCTCCCCTCCCTGTCCTACGGAGGAGGGGAGTGATAGAGTGGCTTGGTGGGCACCTGGCATTCAGCCAACATAACCCACCTTGGCTGTGTCGTGTATGGTGCATTGAAATATGTATTTCAATATAACTTTAATGCATGTGATCATAATACATGTATGTGGTAATTCTAAAGGCCATTATGAAAATAATACGTGAAACCTTTAGATACTGAATTAATTACTGGTTTATGGTGTGTCACCAGCGTTCTTGTGTACATGATGGGACCTGGAAGTCAGCTGTTTATGGCCTCGCAGATCAAGACAACCTGAGGAAGCTTCGTAAAAGGATAGGATACGCCACTGTTCCAGTAGTTGGTGCAAAACTTAAAAAAAGGTATAAGAAGCGTAAGATGTGAGACATGCTGTCTTCTAACGGTTCAGTATTTATTACAGAGATTGTTAACATACGTTGAATACTAAAAAGATGCATTTAGGACTTGACTATAGTACGAACACATAGATGCTCATCTAGTAGAAATGAAAATAAAGTTCATGTTTTACTGAAAAAAGAACATGTCCCAGCATTTATGGGGTCTCAAAGTTACTTTGTTCTAAGAGACTTCTAGCGACGTGGCAAACTTCTGAGTTTGATTTTGGAAGTGATCAGTAGAACAGAAGAAAGGAAGGTGAGAAGAGTCTTACTCTGATCATCAAATGCAACCTTGCTGTAGCGCATGGAATTTTGGGGTGAGCCAGGGATAAACGTGGAATGGTTTGCTCTCAGTGAGAACAGACGATGTCATAAAAATACTTGAGAAGAAGCCAGTGCTGGTAGGGCTGTTAGGATCAGTTTCTTTCAGTTTGCGTGAACATTAAGATTTGAAGATTTTTTTTTTTTTTCCCATTTGCAGAGGACTTGTGTTTTACAGTCAGGAATTCAAACAGTACTGCATTCCATTCATGGGATCTGATGCTTCCGTTGTGAAACGGTCTCAGCGTTACTTGCACACAGAGTTGCATGAAACACCTGTAAGTTATGCTACAAGTATGCTACATCTTTATTACAGTTTTCAACAAATCCTTCCTTTATGTATTAAGTGTTCTTAGTGCAGATCTGTGTAGTAGGGTAAATAGTAATGAACTGCAGTGTGTTTTTCCTTATGTAAAGAAGGAGCCTTGTTCCATTGATCACCTTTGGAAGCTGCTTGGCCTGATGTGGTCCAGGTTCTGGGTGTGCTGGCCTGTTTCGTACTGTTTGATGTTTGGCCTGTTTGATACTTTGCCTGATGCGCTTGCTTATTGCTGCTAGAGGAATAGTTGTGAGAGTCTCTTGGAGGTTTCTCATGCTGTCTGATTTCTGGGTGTGTATTTGTAGGGAACAGAAGCCTTGAGTCACAGAAATATTTGAAAGGTAGGCTTCGTGATTTTGGGGAATGACAAATGCATTAAATTCTGTTCCTGTGCAAAGCCTCTTTTTTTATCAGTAGAGCTTCCAGGAGCATCATAATTGTAGTCTCTGTAACCCTAGTCAGGTCAGTATAGTGTGGTAAACATTCCGATAAAGAATTCATATGCCGCTCATTTGTATCTGGAGAAGACTTGACGCCTGGGTCTCCAGTGTGCAGAGTAAAGGCAGTGTGAAGTGGCGGTGGTGGAAGAGATGTTTACTGTTTGTTTTCTGTGGTTCCCTGAGAGATCAGCCCCCACAATCTGTGTAACAGCTGTGCAGAATCACAGGCATCAGTTAAGAGATGAAGGTGAGATAGGGCTCTAAAAATGTGCTTGGAAACTGCTAAGGAGAAAGGCTTGTTACTGCTCTTTCAGAATTCTAAAGGAAGGCCTCAGTTTCTCTTAAACTAAAGCACAAAGAGGAGGAGAGGAGGAGAGGAAGATATCTGGAAAGAAGCCTGAAATCGGATACCAAAACACATCTTTGTTTAACGTTTCCCACTCGTTTACTGCACTTGCTCCCTCATATTGTCTTCTCATAGGATTTATAAAGTGAAGCATTATTCAAAGAGTTGTTTAGAACGAAGATGGTTGTTTAAGGCCCTATTTAAACAGCTATCTATTGTGTCAAACAACTGCATCCTAATTTGGGGGTAGATTTATTTTTACAAATGAATGGATGTAAAAATTTTAATGTAAATTCTATCACTGAAAGTGTATCTTTGCCTCAGGTGCAGTACGGTGGTTATATGAACGTAGGTGGTCTTGGCTCTGTTATCAAGCTGATGTTTGCTGGCATTTTATTTCTTCTTCTTGTGAAGTTTAGCCTTGGAAGAAAACTTCTGACAAAAGTAAGTGTTCGAAACACAAAAATTGAGTGTTTGTAGATTTTTTTTTTTTTTTTCCTCTCTCTAGTTTACTGTTGGTCTCCCCCCCTCTTCCCCTCTTATTATGTAGTACCCGGAATTTTTCTCTGCTGGACGCTTCACAAAGGAAGGACCAACCCAGAAACAGGTAACTGACTGTATTCCATCACAATTATTGAATAAATGTGTTATGGTAATGGTGGAATAGTCATCTAGAGTCAGCTGCTTGGTCTCAGAGAAGTAATTCCTAGATGCACAGTGCGTGCGCCTGTTCAGATAGCTTTGACTATTTAAATAATCATGTCTTCTTTTATTACACATCAAAGTGTGTAGAACTTATAGGAGGAAAAAAATGGATCACGTTGCTGGGCCTGATGTATTTATGTGGATGGCTCACAGCACTCAGCCTGTCATAGGTGATGGCAGAGTGCAACGGAGTATCAAAAACCCAGGACTGAAAGCACTGAGAGAATACACGGACTTCAGAACAGTAACAGTTCCAACCAAGTGGAAGTGATTAAAAATATAGATGAGATGGTACCTTTTAAGCAACAGCACGAAATAACTACACTCATGTTTAGATAGCTCGCAGTATTTTGCATAATAGATTCTTGTATTTACTACTTGTGCTTGCCTGATACAAGGGAGTTACTGTTTTGTGACCACACTTGTCTTGTCCACTGCAGATGGATGGAACCTCGTTTACAATGACTTTTTTTGGTGAGGGTTACAGTGAGGGGCAAGATCCCCAGAACGGCAAACCGAATGTCAAGATCTGCACCGAAGTGAAAGGACCAGGTACATACGTTAGTAGCAGCTAACGGCTTTTGTCTTACATTCCCTACTCTAAAATAGGTTTACGGTTCCACTGCTATGCCTTTCACCCTCGAGGAGCACTTGCAATGTGGACAAAGTCAACAGCCTTTACAGAGCATTACCTTGGATACTGGTGTTCATTGTGACCTGTTTTTTGAAATGGCCAGTTCGTGTGCGTTCTTGCCATTCTCTTTCCTTCTGACTTTCGCTGTTGCAATTTTCATTTTTGCAGAGTAGAGCAGTTAAAGGGAGAGTGCTTTAAAGATTGTTTTCAGTTGTTACAGCCTGGACTTCCTGCTTGTTTATCTCCAGTGCCCTGTGAGCGAACTGAAATCAGATCTGGCACGGTTTCATTTCTAGCTATAACATACTTGTGTTCGTATCATTCCTTTGAGGGGAGAGACACCAAGAATGTATATTCAGGGAGGAGTTAATGAAGCTGAGTTTCTTTAAACGCCTAGAGATGTCACTGAATGCAGCGGTCTCACAGAAAAAGTCTGAATTTAAACACGGGATGGGGAAAGTTCTTGCTGTCAGGAGGAGCCCTCCGTCACTGTGTGGTGATCACTCAAGGCTGTTGTGTGGTTAGAGGCCTGCATTTGAAGCAGTATTTGTCCAGATTAGATCTTAAGGATTTCATCAGCTACTTGGAATGAGTACCAGGTAAAAAAGTTGTTTTTAAAGGGGGAAGGCTGTTTCATTGCCAAAGAGATTATTCTTCAGCATGCTGTAGGTAAACCACATACAGTGTGTAGGATATAATGTTATGGTTGTTTTTTTTTATTTTGTCAGAGCCTGGCTATGTTGCTACGCCAATTGCCATGGTTGAGGCAGCTCGCTCTCTTCTGGAAGATGCAGCTTGTCTGCCTAAACAGTAAGTACTTTCCCATGCCAAACCGCTTGATCTCCCTTAAAGCTACTGTGCACATCTGTTTCTCTTTGAAAATACAGATCTCCTAACCCAGTGGATTTCTGCATTACCACACGCAAATGGCTGAAGCCGATTTAAAGCCACTTACTACTCTTCATCTGCCTCCCTTACAGTTTGAAAGGATGTAGTCACAGGTTTTTAGTAGCACCTATTGCACCAGTGTCTGTATTTTCAGATAACGGAAGGGTTTCTATTGAGTTTGCTGGATGCAGAAATGAACCTATAACTGGGTTGCCAAATCCCTCTTACGCAGGGAAACACATCTTTGACTTCAAAACTAGTGTCAGTTCAATCACTGTACCACTCATGGTTTTCTCTTTTCATTAACAGGGGTGGTGTGTATTCTCCAGGAGCTGCCTTCTCCAAAACAAAACTGATTGATTGTCTCAACAAACGTGGTGTTGAGTTCTCTGTTATTAGCAAGCCTGAAGTCTGAAGTCCAAACATAACTGTATGAACTATGACCTTTCCTGGGTCTGACTCCAATAAAACTCATTTGGCTGTAAAAGCCTAATCATAAAATAGTTTCACTGTGCTATTGTTTACAGCAGAAACAGGAGAAGAATTTGAGTTAACAGTTATACCACTGTTTGCCATAGTGAGCAAACCCATAAAGGGTATTGAGTTTTAATTCATAAGCATATTAAATCAGTGACATCCTGGGTACTAGCTCTTGACTTCTGTTTAATCTCTTTTATCTAAGTTTTAAGTTGATGGAACCACCCTAGCATCTGCTTCACAGTTAACCACAGCCTTCTTGCTTCACCCTGTTGCGCAACTATGAAAAGCAGGCAGGCCCCGGATAACAAGTGCCTTAGCAGATGAAACCGCTCGTTACTCCTCATGCCTGTTTGGGCGAGGTGCTGTTATTCTGTGGTGGTCTTGCTTCCAAAGCCTTGGTGCCTGTAGTGAAATAAAGGAGTAGTTGTGGTTTTGCAGAGTTTAAGAAATAGTTTTGTCTTTGTTCCTGGGTTATAATAAAGATCAGCTGACTCTGTACTATTGTCTTAAGGTCTGTTGACTTTCATCTATATTACGAGCTTGGCTGTAGAGAGCTGTGCTAAAAAAGAGACAGCACCAGTAGGGTTTGTGACCGCAACCACGACTGGCAGCGTCGCGGCCTCTGGTGCGCGGGACAGGCAGTGCTGGGGGTGGAGCTCTCTTTCTGGGCACGGGCTTTTTTCTGTTGTATCAGTAGAGCTTCTAAAAGCTCTGAAATACGCTCGAGAGATAAAAAGCTCTCCCTTGCTGAGCAGCATCTCATCCACCATCTCGAGTAGCAGGCAAATTGCAGGCAAAGGGTTGCTCCGCAGTATTGTAGCTGTACTGCGGCTTGCCTGATGCACATAGTGCACTGGCTGGTGATGCTACAGGTGCTTCTGCAGAGGTTTGTGCCTTAACCGCGCTATCTTCAGTAAGCTGAAGGTCAAACATGTCTGCCATCCACACACAGCCTGGAAAGTATCAAGGTGTTTACTGGAGGTGGCAGAGGCGGATGCTGAGGGGCTGCAGCTACCCCGTGCAAATTAAACGACAGTACAAAACAAACTACAATGCATAGAATGCAATGTATAGAATAAAATACATACAATACACTGAATACAACACAGTAAGTACCATGACATACAGGATCAATACAACACAATACAGTGTGTATGGTACAATACAACAAATACCATCACATATCGTAAAACACAGCACATACAAGCCATTACTTACTACGTTACAATACATACAACACAAAATGTACTAAGCAATACAAAATGCCAAATATAACAAATGATTATAATACCAAATATATTTCAACACATGTCATACCATACAATACATGAAACAACCCAAAAACCAATACATGCAATGTGATATAAAATAGACCCATACAACACAACATACTATACAAAATAGAAAAAAACATACAAAAAAAAATACAAAATACAGCACACACATTCCAAAATGATAAACCTCATACCACACTACAATGTGATATATATAATACGGTAAATGTTATAATGGTAGAGTACATACAGTATGTAACACAAAAGAAACTACAGCACAGTACAATACATACAATGCAAAATTGAATACATAAAATACATACTATATAAAAAAAGCCCGAAGTAAAAAATACAGAATAATATAAACAATACAATACATATGTTACATATATTGTAACACCATACAATAGGACACAAAAAATACCATGATAAAATACCTATGATACACAACACAGAATACAATACAACATTAAAATACTAAATACATTAAAATGCATAGAATACAATACAAATTACATTACAATACCTGCAATAAAAGAAAAGACACTACATACAAGACAAGACATTACAATACCAGGTACATTACAAACCACCAATACAACACAATACATACAAGACACAGCGTGCCATAATTTAGACAAAATACAAATAGAATACAAAATAAAACGCATATAATGCACTACAAAATATAAGGCAATACATACAAGACAAGACAATATATATAATACCATCTCGATACATACAATCCAATACATCGGATAAAAGTCATACCATGCAATACGTACAGTACAGAATAGAAAACAAACTACAGTACAACACAAAAC
>JAVJGI010000062.1:88251425-88279407 GCA_035590275.1 Ibycter americanus
GGGACCCGCCCGGCCGGCCGGGACAAGGCGGGGGGGGACGGGACGGGCCGAGGAGGAGGAGGAGGAGGAGGAGGAGGAAGGGGCGGCTTCGTGGCTCTCCTCCCTCCGGAGGTGCCCTCTCAGATTTTCAGCGATCTGGACGTCGAGAGCTTGTGTCAGGCTGCCGTGACGTGTAAGGGCTGGCATCACGCCATCGAGAGCGACGACGGCCTGTGCAGACCCCACGGCCCGAGCGCCAGGGCGGGCTGCCGGCGGGAGATCGGCAGCGACCGCGGCAGCGGATACTTCTGGAAGGTAGATTTAACGCCGCTGAGGTAACGTCGGCAGCGTCCAGGCTTCAGAGATTGGCAATAGAAATACGTAAAGAAATGACATCAGCGCGTCTCGCCCAGCGGGGCCTAACAGGACGGCTGCGAAATGGCGGCGTGGCTCGGCAGGGCGCCCCAATGGCTGGACGGCTGGTAACCGACCGAGGGATGACGGCTGGTAACCGACCGAGGGATGACGGCTGGTAACTGACCGAGGGATGACAGCAAGCTGCCCTGTTCTGAACCCAGGACCACATCTGGCCACACCCCAGGACCACACCCCATTCCGCCCTTGCGCAGCCCCGGCGCTGGTGGCCATCGCGTCGCAGTCTGCACAGCCCTGACGTGGAGGAGAAGCCACATCCCAGTAGACAGGGCTGGGAGGGGAGGGGACGGCGTCCCCCCGCTAGGCAGCACGTGCTCTCTGGTTGTGTTTCGTGGGGATAGTTCTGCTGGTGAGGAGTAACCTCCCAGAAATTCATCCTGGGTAGCTCTGCCGCAGTGCACCTTGAGCAACATGCATCTGGGAGAAAAAAAACCACAAACCACTGGGGTAGAGAAAAAGAAACAAGCAGGAGCTCTGAGAAGCTATTTTGAAACTCTCCCCACACACCCCCAGTTACGGCTGCTCTGAGGAATTAGGAGCAGAACATGCTGGAAGATCTGTTGCTGTTGAGTGCGGCCTGTAAGCTGAGGTAGATCAGGAAAGGAGTGGTTTCACAGTTACTGCTCTGGACCACCTAGAGAGTGATCCTCACCTCATTTTAAGCAGCTGTGTTTGAGAGCAGAAGGGTGGTGGAGGAGTGAAAAGAGATCAGCAGCAACAACACCCCACTTCTGGACTCTGACGTTTCGGTAGAGGTGTTTCAGTGTGAAGCAAAGCCACAAGCAGGGAGCGGTTGCCCTTAGAATGTACAGATCTTACAACTCCCGCAGGAATCTTCAGGACTCCCTGCACCGATTCTCTGTTTTAACTGGAGGGGATTTGAAGTAGAAGCCACAAACACACCAGGCCAGTGTTTTCTTGCACTAAAAGGCTGGCTGAAGGGAAGAATCCAGCCAGCCTGCATTAAGAGCCCAAACAAGAGTTAAAAGTCACAAATAACCTAAATAGGGAAAGGAAGTGTAAGGCACCTCTTTTAAGGAGTAGGGTGAATTCCTGCTTTAGGGTTTTCATCTTTGACCCTTAAAGAATTGAGGCAAGAAGCAATTCTCCACCCAGCTTAGAACAGAAAAGTTGGAAGCAGACCAAGGCTCTTTTTGGCAGCAGTGCACCTTCCGGGGCTTAGTGTCTAGATATCCGAAGACATGTTCCACATCATTTTTCTAGCATTACTCTTCCAATGCAAAACTTACCTGTATTGAATGCAGCTTAGATCAGTTCATTTCCAAGATTTGAGCTGTCTTGTTTTTCCATCAGATCACATTACTGAGAAACCACTGGAAAAGCAAAGTGAAGCAAGAATGGCTGAGTGGGAAGTACAGCAACATTCCTTCACAAAACAGTTTGCCAGAGAAAAGCATGTATCCGATGGACATTGACACGTGGGGAGAAATCCTGGAAGCAGAACTTGAGAGATGAGAAACCAGTGTTGGTTCATGCAGCTCAAGGACTTCCTATCAACCACTTACAGACTGCCAAACTGTAAATATTTTGCCGTTCGATATCAGTTGTGTTTGCAAACATATGATGAAAGCTTCTCAAAAAAAAATAGTCTTTTTTTTAATTTGCACTTTATCTGATTAATTTTCTGTAAAATTCTAAGTAAGACTAAATAGTTGTTATTTTATATTTGTTACATTTAATGTTCTGCTGTATTGTCAAGATGTTGATTGTACTTTCAGTTTGCACTTTTTATTTTGGAAGATACTACTTTTTTTAAGAAAAGTGTGTTTGACTTTTGACTTGAAGTGATTCATATCAGCAGCACAACATGAGAGCCCACACAGGAAGGCTGGGGAAAGGACAAATCCAGACCCTGGAAAGGAAAGAAAAGGATGAGGCAGCCACCTCAGGGTCAGCTGAATGTCCCCAGCTCAGCAGCACTGCACTTCCACTGCGCAGCTGTGGGGTTTCTGGATTAGGACTCGCAGATCCAGGCACCAGGCAGGCTGAAGCAGCCACGTAACTAACAGCCTCTCTGCCATTAGCTATGCACTTCAGTCATTTGCGTGACAAGTGGAGCAAAATTTACTCCTTCAAACAAAATAACTCAAGATACCCATGCGAGATAACACTTCATACATTTTTGTAGTCAGGCTAGAACACATTCAGAAACTTAGTTTTTTCCTACATGACAATTTCCCGTCACTCGGACCCTGCTTTACCAGCGCTGATATTGGGCACTGACTTTAAAAGCTGCTGCTAGTAGGAAAGAAAATGCCAGTCACGTTACTCAACGTAACAGTTGCCACAAAACCAATTTATTACAGCTCGATGTGAATGCCACCTTTCCCTATCTACTTTGCATTAAAGAGTAAAGTAAGTGGGAAAACACTGGGAAGGTCCCTTTAGCTTGAGGTACTCTGACAAAATTCAGTCACGCCGATCTGGGATGGCTTTTCTATAGGAAGACTTCTACCATACTTATGAAACGTGCTTAATGTGAAGTGATTTCAAATCAGCTCTGCAGACTTACAAGCAACGTAAGGACAGAAGTGTCCTGTCATGAACATGAGGTTCAATCGCACTGAGTCAGGCCCCTATTAGATACGGAGTTTACTTAAATGAGGTGCAGCCCTCACCTTCAACCGGGCCTAATAACACTAGATGGAGCAGCAGAGCATTCTTCTTCTGAACATGCAGACCATGCTGGTGCTTAAACAAACCATTAAACTTGCTTCTTACTTACGCATTTTTATTTTCTCACAATTATTTAACCACTGCAGAATATCTGGTGAAAATACCTAGTGTTTTTTACCCTATTGCAAGTGTCTGGGCTCACACGCTGGTTGTTGCAGGTGCCCGTATCTACAGGCCGAGGAAGAAGCAGAACAGCTGGGTGAAACAGGTAGTTGTAAAATGCTTCCAAGAACAGTATGTTACTTGATCCCTTTTCTAGTTTGGAGCATTCCACGAATTTCATCAAAACTGATCCACTTCCCCTCAGCCTCCTACATCTTCTCCCATTAGAAGAGGTTTTCCGTTCCTCAGCACCAGTACTTTTTCTAAATCATGAGTAGCGTATCTAATTGAGACAGATTTCTCATCAACAACATGGCATGACATGATGTGATGACTGGGTAATGTTTCTTCTACATCTTTTGTAATTTATTCCTTATAGGTAAGCATTAGTCCCAGGATCAGGACCCCGTTGCACGGGGTTTTACAAAGATGCGCAACATCTCCCGTTACTGCCAGAAAAGTGGATGCAGGTCTTGTGGGACAGCTGCTGTGTTAGCCAAAAGGGATGCAGCACCCAAAATTCACTGAAGCTCCTGCTGTCACCCTGCTGCCAAACGTGGCTGAAGTGTAACTCAGAGTAAAGAGCATTGCTAAGTACAGTGGGTGTAGCAGAAAGCTCAGTGAACTGCAAACACTGCTTCCTTTATTATGATCTATTCTGCGCTAAGATTATATCTAGTTAGCTCAAATTAAAAAAAAATAAATATACAAACACCACACCCAAGCACGACAGTTTTTACACTGCCGGTGCTGCCTCACTCCCCGCTCACAGTATCTTTTACCCTGACTTTAAGAGAGCTAAAAGTGCATATAAATTAATAAAGAAGAAAATAATACTAGCAATACATTCTCATCACCTAGGGAATGCCCAATTTATTAATCATGAGACAGGAAAAGCGCACAATAATGGATCTAGTCCCTCAACCTTCTCACCCAGCCTCCTCCGTTACCTCCTGTAACTCCCAGGCATTTATCCCCTCTTCCTTCTCCTTTCCTGCCCCTCAGCTGTTGATTCTCATACATTTGTCTCACGCTACAATTTTTAAATAGAAGAATTATTCTGGTATAAATCTTAACACAGAGTTGTTTCACTGTTCCCTTAAGCTGTAGCTTTTCCCCATTCTCGTGTGAGTGTAGGAATCACCGCTGTCATGCCTCTGCCTCTGTCCAGACCAGGTGGATGTGCCACTTCAAACACACAAGGAATTAAACACTCAGCTATGCAACTAGCCAAGACCTGGATCTTTAGATGTGGAGTAGCAGTAGTGTAAGTTTCTCATGAAAATTCTATTACGGAAAGAAAAAAAAAACCCAAGTATTTAAGTACAAGTTCTCACAAAAACAAAGCTCGCTTCCCCTCCCCACTCTGAGCCCCTCCTTTAAGGGTTTTAATTCCCCCTGGAGATTCCACTCCATCAGTTGTGGTCTTCTGTCCTACCCCTCTGCCCCTGCACGACCTACTCAGCGTCTCAGCTCTGCTGCAGGCTGGATGTGCTCCCTTCCCTTTAAAGACACCCCAGCAGCATCCATCGCCCCAAACAGTGGCACCGGCTGGTTTGGGCTCATCTCTTTCCCCCGCTACCTGTGAACAAACCCCCCTGAAATGCCAGCAACAGGGAGGTCACACTGGTGCCTATATTAGCACTAATACATAGGTATCCTTTCCGAGAGGATCTTCAGCAGCTAAGGCCACACGTGTGAAGCCCACGTACCAGCCCAGGACACGTGCCAGCTATCCTCACACCTAGGTGGCTGGTGAAACACTCTTTCTGCTCCGGTGCTCAGCTCTCTTACCCGTAAGTTTCTGAGGAAGTGGAAAGTTCTACTTTAGCAAACCCCACCGACCCTCCCACTGCATTCACACACCGCTTCTACCCTCCCACTCGGGAGGTGTCAGCTGCAGAAAGGTGCCCGAGGCACCCATCGCCCGGGCATCCCGACAGACACATGGCCTCCCTGCCTGCCCAGCTTTCCTAAGACAGAGAGGCCTTTTGAGAGAGCACGTGGAGCCCATGCAGTGTGGAGTAAATAGGATGTCCCCCACCCACACACCCCAACTACGCAACATGGGCTTAAAACCAGCCAGGCTTCTGTTCCCCTGCTGCACAAAATGTCCCGTGGTGCTGCACACAGCTGGACATCCAAACACCCAGCACTGAAGCTCAACCTGAGCTCCCCTGAGGTCAGTGTTTTATTTCTGTATTTCCCAAACCGCCTGTGGTGTTAGAACCTTACTTGCAACTACTCAGTGTTGCACTGCTCCATTTTCAAAGGGAGGAGCTGATAGTGTGGCTTTATTTCATCACGGTGCAGGATGTGGCTTTGGGCCACTGCCATTAACAGTCACACTAAATGCAGCAGAATGCACGAGAAGTTTAATCACCACAGACTTTTCTTCATTAGACCACTCATATTTCAAAGCTAATTTTGTCAAGAGAAGTGTTTCTTCTGATGGGCTGGCACTAACGTTTCAGGTCTCTATCCAGGTCATCTCTGGAAGGTACCAAGTTATCCCAGCTGTAGACAGAGCAGATGGGCTCAGGACTGCAATGAGTTGCTCCAGCCCACCAGAGCTGACAGAAAGGTAATAAAGACGTACAGATGGGAGGTAGTGGTGTTATTTATTTATTTTCTTTCTAAATTGAGTAGAGGCATATCAGACCCCCAAAGCATCCTGACACTGCAGTTGTTTTCAGCATATTGCTTGTTCAGAAAAAACTGTCCCCAAAGCCATGGAAGAAATCGCCTGCTGCATTTAACATTTAAGCTTCTGATCAGCACAGCAACACTAAGAATTAGGGGTTGGTGGTGAGTTTTGGTTGGTTTTCAAGCTTCAGTGCCAAGGGTTAGACCCACTTCTACTATTCTGGTAAACCAAAAAAAACCCCAAACTATGACTGTGGGTAGAAGGGTGAGAAGGAGGGAGGTGATGGACAGGAAACTCAGAGGTCCCAGGGGACCTACCAAGACGAAACCCAAGCGGACAGTTCTATGTACCAGCACAGCTGCCTGCAGCCCCCCAAACCTCCTCAGAATTGTCCTGTCTGATGTTGCCACCCATGTCCAGCAACCATGGATTTACAAAGCCAGGGTGGGAATAAAACCCAGCCTGCGAGAGCATGCAAATTAGGTACCACATTACCTTATTTTGATCCACGTTTAAAAATATCGTTAGAAAAGCATGTGCTGGTTTTAATGCACGGTCCTTGAAAATCTTAACAAGCAAGCAGCAGCTCCTTTGCCCATACAGGAGTGTCAACTGCACAGGCTGTTCTGTTGCTGAGATGCCAGACACTTAAAGTTCAACACAAAGACTTCTCCAGATGCCACAGGACACCACTGGTAATGTATCATGGTAATGCCTGATAATGTATCAGCCATAGCACTAAATATTGCTTTTAAACATCTCAGTGATACCAGAACACCAAATACAAAAGACCACAAGATGCTACCAGCAACCTATTGGAGGGTTCAAGGCAGAATTGAATGTATAGGTTGAGCAAGTTGGGAACAGAGGGAAAACTTCAGGCAAACCAACCACCTTAAGCCTTTAATCCTAACGGGGGAGAAAAGAAAAGTTGAGAAAGGCAAAATATCTTTTGCAGCAGCAGTATCTTACAGCTAAGAAATGAAATATGACAATACCCCAGAAGAACTTTACTCACCTGTTCAATTGAGGGAATATTTTCAGTAGCTTCCACTATTTTTCTATCTACCACAATGCTAAAGGACAAGAGCTCCGTACTAATTTAGCTAGGAGATCCTAACACCGAGGTTTCACAAGACACAGTATATAGCCATTTGACAGTATAGCAAATAACAGAAGGTGCCTCAAGTTTCATCTCATGTGGCTGACCAAACCAATCAGCTTTTCTAATGCTCCTTTATTTTTGAATATCACTAGTCTGTAGACAATTTTATCACTAAATTATGCTGCTCTTTAAAGTCATTCTAACATGCAACTCGTATCAACTTATGTACTTGGAGATAATAACGCTGGGGGCTCTTAAAATGCTAAAATAGGGAGACTATTAACGGCACCCGATACCCATAAAGTTACCAAACATCAATACACAGCACGTAGGTATGGGGAGTTGCGAGGAAGTTCTTGCTGTTCTGGAGGGGTGACTAACGACCACATGGTGTGTTGTGGAACATCTGAAATGCCACCAGGCATTGATGTTTCTGTATCAGAGCTCCAGTCTACGATGCCTATAAAGCAGAGTCAGAAGCTCTCTTTTGAGATTAGGAAGTTTAGCTCAAAATAGCTTGAAGAAGGGGAGGTGGGGTGGGGAGAAGAGGAGAAAGGGGAAATTTAACATGAAACTTGGGACAAAAAGTTTACTTCCTTTAAGTAAAAATATAAAGTTAAAAAAAAAAAAAGAACCAAACCTATTTTGCCACTTATGTACCAGAATGATGCAATATTTCCTTTTATTAAATAGAAAACTACATAGAGGTGTCAAAAATCTGATATAAATAACTCTTCCTATTATTCAAAAATATCTCTCGCATGCATGTTGATTTTGTTACTGTACTTTCACCATCACGTGCCATAGGGAGACACACAGCAACTTAAGCCTTCCAAAGCAGGACACCTACATACACACATAGCAGAAGCAATGAAGGACAAAAGAGATAGTGTCTTGGTTTTCTTTTGATATGGTGCTTAAGAAAGGATTTTCAGACTTTTCCTTTTGACATGGAAGCAGGTACATGAAAAGACTGATTATACATTGATTTATATAATTGATTGTCAATCTGCAGTAGATTGTTCTAGTATATGTGATAAAGAGGAAGGGGCTTATGGCAATAGTCTAGGAAGAAAGTTCTGTGGTTTTTTAAATATCTGGGGGTTAGGATGTGGGAAGATTGGGGTGTCTAGTTTTGGATTTGTTGCCTTTTTTTTAATTAAACTAGTTGATACCCAGTTTCTCCTCCTCTCCCTTGATCACTCTGGTTTATTAATATTCAAGATTTTGATGGAAGACATACTGAAGGCAAATTTTAAAAAATTACTAACATAATTTCCCTTCCTTTCAACTGCTGGAAGCAAAAAAATCCATCAGTTTCATCAGCATTTGCCTTGGATGCCTTTCCTCCCTCCTTCTCAGTCATCTTTTAGTGGGATGGAGAACGACAGGGAAATGTGTTGCTATCTTAAAAAAAGGCAGAGTCTATGCAGGGAAGGTGAAGAATGTTACTGTACCCGGTTACACTTACAATGGAAGTCCAACGAAGTGTGAAAAGCAACATTTTCCTCAGCTTTCATAGACAGCTTTACTCTCCCTTCAACCAAACCAAAAGGAAAAAAAAATATAATCAAACCATCTACAAGAAACAGAAACAAAGCATGGAAGGCCACAGTTTTGGTTCTAAATGCAAAGCAGGAAGTCCTATGTTCTAATCCAGGAAAAAACCCAAACAAACTTAATTTGAAACCAAATGAGAAGCTCTATTTCAAGCCTCCTGTGTAACAACAAAAGAAGAACCTTGTTTTCAGTCAGACATTTTTGAAGGGCATTTTTTTGTTTGCTTGGCTTGCAGAACACCAACCCATTTTAAGAGGTAAAGCAATTCCTAAAATACCTTCAAAAGGTGACGAAGTCAACACATTTAAATTATTCTTCATGCATCAGGTTCAGACTTCAATTATATCGTCATCCCACACCACAAACACAACTCACAGATGCAGGCGGCAGCTCCCTACCACGGTCATTTTTCGTATCGGCCAGGACCAAGTCTCATTCTCATACTGAAGCAGCTTCCACAGAGCTGGCAAAAGACACTCTCCTCTTCCAGGCTGCAATCCAGCCACTGCTGAAGCCAGGTGGGAGCATTACAAAGGCTCCGCGTTGCAACGAGTCTCCCTCGAGCAGCCAAGCCACGTGCGATGGGCAGGCAAAGTCATCTGGCACGGCACCGGCCAGAACGCCGATACTGCCTCAGCCATTTGCTTTTTGAGTCATCCTTGTGTTCCTTCGTGTCACACAAGTAACACAGAAAGGTAGGAGAGAGATACTCAGGAACCTCGTTCCTGAGTAGCGGAAAAAGGGTGAGAAAGACCCCTGGCTCACTGTCGACACGGGTCACAAGGAGCAGGGCTGAGATTTCCACCCTGTGTCCTGGTGTTAACAGGGCAAACATCTGACACTACACACTGAGAACTGCTCATCTTACAGGCTAAATAATATAACTGTTATAAATTACTTAACTGGATGATCTTGAAACAATCCTTCAAACCAGCGGCTGTGCAAACAGCGTTGCATTTTATGTTACCCTGGCTTTTGAAAAGAACCTATTGCATTTTATGAACACATAAGAGCACATATATTCCACTTTGATTTGCTTTAGGACAAACTCAAGGTAATATATTTACTTTAAAATTATTCAAGCAGGTAGGCTAAAGAACTTGGCACTGTTTATTGCATGGCACATGCAGTTTTCTCAGGCTGCCAAAGCTATTGAACCCAAAAACTCCTCCAAGAAAGGTGGCTGGTGAGAAGAAAATACTTAGAGCACACAACCCCCCGTTACCCAGCAGGAAACCCCAAACAAGAGACAGGAATTTGAAGCCCATCTTCCAGTCTTCTGCTGCACACAAAAGTTCACACTGAGCACAGTAAAATGTCTATACATCAACGGGAAGACCACAGTTCACAAGTGAAAATACATGTAATTTCCAAAACGCAAACTGAAGGCACCCACAGAAATACCGACTACCAATAACCAGCAGAGGACTGTTCCCTACTCATTTTGCTTTTGAAAGTTCCTCCTATCGTTTTAAATGGTACAAACTCAAAAAACCCCCCACGAACAAAGCCAACTCAACCTCCCCTGCCCTCCCCAAACCCCTCCCTAGCACAGTGCTTCTGGCCTCACCAAACAGGTTATCTAAGGGAAGTTCTCAGGGTTCTTAGTTCTGCTGCTACCCAAGCCTGAACTCAGAACAAATGGGGATGCATCACAAAAAAATAAAAAGCGCTTATCCAGGGCTCTGTGAAGCAAGTTTAAACTTAAAATAACTTCTGAAGTATTTGAGAACAAATTAGGAAAGAAAAAAAAAATATTGGTGTTTAACGTTTGCAAGAAAGTGAGCTCTAAGACAAAGGCAGCAGCAGTATTACTGCACTGAAGAATTAGCTGCAATATTGCAAGAACAAATGCAAAAAAACTTTGTCTAAAAGAGAGATTTTACAGTATACACTAGCTCATACCTCAGAGACCTGAACTATTTTTTCCTCTTCATGAACAAACTTTGATTAAAGATTTCTCAATTAACTGTTCTATTACCAAAACCACATTTTCAGTAAACCTTTAACACTTTATGTTAATGATTCCTTCAAATAAAAAGCAAGTACAGCACGCTGCATAGAACAGCACTAAAATAACTACATTTAGCAACAAAATAATACTAACATTTTTTAATTTTAAAAACATTTAGCAGGGAAAGTAAACAGCTCTTGGAAACCACTGCTAGAGAGACGTTAAGACAGAGCTCCCTCCAGATGTGGTGTTTACTGCATTATACGAAGGAATAACACCTGTGGCTGGAAGCTTGTTGGGTGGTTGCAGTTCTCATGGACGTTATTTTTTTCACTGTATGTGGTTTGCTCTGTCCTGTTTTCTTTTAAACCACTGAAGAGGGAGCTCCATGTCTACATGGGTGTTTTTATGGATGCATGGTTAATAAACTTTCCTGAAAACCTGACCGTAATAAGTATGCAGTCAGTGTTCCAGGGGAGGGAAAAGTCCTCAGTGTAAGATGTGGCAAGTCAAACACGAATCTAAGAGGATTTTTATAGTAGATCATATAAGTCTTACAGTAACTGGACATTATAAATATAGTCCTTATTCACAATGGTTTATTTTGTTGTCCTTTGATCTAGGACGAAAGACTAATTCATGTTACAAGTAAAAAAGGAACTGATGTTGATGTAGTAAGTGCTGAGTGCGTAGCAGAAGCGTGATTTAAATAGTTAAAGGGTGAAAACAAATGGAGGAAGCAGGGCATATGAAGGTCTGCTCTTCTATTTTTCCTCTTTCGATTAGTAGTTCCTTGTGCCAGCCCTGCTTTCTCTTCTCTTGTGCTAGTACCCGGGATACATGTCTCCTCCCTTCCATGTCTTCTGAGTACTAGGCTGGCCTCATAATCTATGATAGACTTGTAGTTGCTTTTTAATACTGATTTCCCTTGGACAAGATATATTTAGTACCTCTAGAAATGGTAGTGATGTAAAACTAACTTTTTTTTTTCCTCGTACACAGACATCTATTACAGTAGTCCTCGCCCCCTTGTCTCAGCTCCAGCAGCTCCCTCCCTAGTGACTTTTCTGACTCAGTTCAAGGGTTGTGATGATTTTCATTATCCCTTGCACAGTTTCTAAGGTCAGGCTGCTGGTGGCATTCAGGTACCTACTTTGATTTTCAAAAGCACTGTCATGGGTTAGGAAACCAAATGCCTGTGAAAACTAGCCCCATAATAACCCTGGTCCCCAGTGCATCCCTTGTGAAGAGCTTATCAGAGAGAAAGGTCTGTGAAATGTATGGGTTTTCTTGTCAGGTCTTGTCTGGAAATGGTCTAGAGCACATTCACCCTGGGATGTAGATCTCATTATTGATGTCAAGGAATGCATGAGAACCTGACTAAAAGGAAGAACAGTTTGGAGTCACTCCCAGTACCAGTCTCAGGCAAATGAAAGCATTGACAGCTGGAAATGTAGGTAGGTTGGCATCAGGCATATATTTCCAATCTTCTTGTTTCCACCAAGAAGCAGACGCCTACAAACCCTTGTGATCTAGCTTCAAAAGAACTACCCATGTCAGAGACCCTGTTGACATAGTCTGGTTCAAACATCAGAGCTCTTCCACAAATACACTGACCAGCATCATCTGCCAGAGGAAATACCGTTCATAGGTGGGCAGCTGTAACCTTGACTGGGCACAGGGGAAAATGACAAGGTCAAAGACTGGTAAAACTTTTCAGTTTTATTAAA
This sequence comes from Ibycter americanus, assembly GCA_035590275.1. Lineage (NCBI taxonomy): Eukaryota > Metazoa > Chordata > Aves > Falconiformes > Falconidae > Ibycter > Ibycter americanus. The sequence continues at coordinate 88,263,635 of JAVJGI010000062.1, forward strand.
AATTGGCAGTTGCATCCCTCCTTTGCAAAGCTGGGTAAATGTCTGTTTGGTTGTGTGGTGGGGTTTTTTCTGTTTTCCTGTGTCACAGGGTATTTTTGAGTTTGTGAGCTCTGGGGAAAGCACCAACCACAAAGCAATTATCAAGAAAGCAGGCTAAGCAAACTGGGTATCTTTTTGCCATGAGTCTTCCTTCCTTAGAATGACAGACCAGGCTTCCACAATTCTGTCAGCTTGCATGAGATACAGAAAATGTCTGCCAGAAGCTGATTGACTCCGGTGTCTTAAATGGACATGATGATGCAGTGCCTACGAGCCCGCTGCCCCTGCAAGGCTGTGTTTTCTTTGTGATAAGCAATACTAAGGCAAAAGACCTTCAGGCTTATTAGCTCAGATACAGGTATAATTAAGCAGGATTGAAGAGATGCTTTAGCTGCTTTTAGATTTATTTTTAGACTGAAGAGATCTAAATCAGAATTCTTAAGGATAAATATAATAAGGTACCTTATTAGATCTACAAATAGTTTTACAAGTTTTGAAGTTTACTTGCACTCAGAAGCATCAGTCTGCATCAGGAGCAGTCTACATGCGGCATCTGACATTAACTTGACTTTCAATTCCTGCTTAAAGGTTAAGACTTAGAAGTTTGATACAGTCAGACAAAAATATAAGGATTGATCAGGTAAACTGACCCTGTCAAATAATAATGTTTATTTCAGTTACAGCAAGCATAAGGTTTCTCTCATATTACTAAGGCACAGACCCAAGGACTGAGTATGTTGCTAGAGGTTAAAAAAAAAAAACAAAAAGAAAAAGCTAAACAAAACCACTTCAACCAGTAGATCAAGTAACCAACCCATGGATCCTTTCCCTCCTCCTGTAAGGTTCTTAACTCACATACAAGACAAATCAGCAGTACATGACACCCTAGCAGCTGCGTTGGAGCCCTTAATGAAGGGAAACAATGGCGCTAGGGCAGATTCTTGCGGAGAAATTTAGCAAAGGTCAAAATGAGGTGACAAAATGTTGAACGGAGATTGCTTTGTGTTTGAAATACTGTGGGAAAGGACTTTTCCTCATACTGCTGTCCTTGAGTTGTACTTGCTTTCCACATGGTGCTTCCACAGCAGTCTGCCTTCTTCCCTTCCTTAACGCTGACGGATTATAAAGGAGCGGATCAAGTTTCCAAGTGAATGGATTTTGCTCCTTAAACCTATGGCATTACTTGTACAGGTGAACAAGCAGTAAAAAGATTGGGTAAAGAAGAAAGTGTAAAGTTTGTCTTGGGAAGACTTTGAAATATCTGAAGATACTGAGATAGGCTGAATGGTAAGTGACTACTGGAGTTCCTCGCTTACAGTCGGTGACAATGACTGTCCCCTGTTAATGATGAAATTCTATCAGCTGTGACAGCATGGAAAGGTATGAGATACAACCTTCCCAAGGTAGACTGATCACTCTAAGCAGCACACACTAGTATGGCATGTTCTATGCTATAATTGAGTAAAATATTACCATCACACCAGTGGAAAAATGTTAGTTCGTTCGTGCCCATTACAGAATTGAAACTTATTACCCACCCTCACCTGCAACCCACAAGCCTTAGGATGCCTTTCTGGATGATATTGATTTCTCTCAGTGAAATGCTAAAGTCCCTGTTTTAAGCAACTAATTTCAGTTGTCTGTCTTCTTGCTGGCAGGTCATCTTCATTTTCCAGTCCTAGAAACTGCCTGAATCGCTTTGATCCACTCTGTACGTTCTGCGGATGAGGCTGCTTGCAAGTAATAGTGGATTTCATTTGCTGTGATGATTTCAAAGAGGATGTTGTCAGCGTCATACTTCTTGGCTACAGGGAAGAAATAAGGAAGTCAGCTATGAGAGAATAAAGGCTTGTATTTACAATGTTTCTCCCTTTACATGCTGTAAGGGGATTCCCTTCCTTTCTACAGCTGCGCCTGCTCAGGCCTTCACAGACAGATTGCACGATGGAGTCCATGAGACAGGTCTCTCTCTTGGAGAAACAACCCATGAATTCTGCACATTTCACCTTCAGGAGTCTCCGGTTAACTGATCTCCAGTCATGGAAGGATCTGCAATCCTGCAGACATGTCATATTCCCCAAACCCTCCCACACCTTGCCAGCTACAAAACCAAGATGTTTAAATTCATGTCACATCCAGAATCCCCAGTTTTTTCATATCTGCTGGCAAAGCCTACACAGCTGTTGAGATGCCAGCAGGCTTTCTTGCTGGGTATGATGGCCTCTCCCCTGGAGAGGAGAACGCATGGAATGAGTGTTTCTCGTTCCTTGGAGCAACGCTTACCCATTGCTGTTCCCACAACTTCTAGTTTTGGGAGGGAACAGAATGTGGTCAGTAATAATTTGTTGGCATAACCATTTCTAATGTAAAGCTTCCATCACAAATTCATCAACTAAAAAGAGCAAACTCCGCTTACTCTAAGGCCAGTTACCCTAACACAGGGACGGTGTCATCCTTTTGACAAGTCTTCTCTAAACAACTGACAAAACCCTGTTGTCCTTCTTACAGCGTCCTTCTCCAGTAATGAAGACAGCACCAGAGAGACTAGTTACTAGAGAAATTACAGAATCATTGCATGTGGATTGCTTCTGAGTCAAAAACCACTTGTGAATTCTGGCAGATTGAAAGAATGTACAAAAAACGTATTACACAGCTCATTCAACATGGTTCCTTACTGTCTGGCATGTCTTCCACTGCTGTCACCACGCAGCCTCTCAAGTGAATTGCTCCTAGTGGTTCTTCTCCCTTGTGAGGACACGAAATCAAAATGAAATGAAACATTTCTGAAACTGCTCAGATGTTAGTATCTGGCTACAGCTCCCAGATGGATACAAAAACGTTTGCTGACTGGGTATGTCACCTGGGAAACCAGGGGATCCTCGGTCTGTACGTGACACGGAGGGTGGGGGATGTGGTAAGGGGAAGACCTGCAAATAATTAGGAAATCTCTTCTGGGATTTGGAATTCAGGATCTGCAGAGTGTTTAGCATGTCTTGAACAAAGGTATAAGAGGAATATAAGCCTTGTGCCAACTACAACTTTTCTTTTGATGTCACAGTGAATAGAAAAAAAAAGGTTAGTTAGAAAAAGAGTAGATCTTAGAAGTATTCTTACCAAGCAGCAAGAGCAGCTACACCCTTATTTACAATCTGGCCTCTTGGGCACTTCAGGACTGTGATAGTCAAACAGGTGAAGATGCATTTTTGTGGGCAGAAGTTTCAAAGAAGCAATCCCTATAAACTGACACAGCTCAGCCCTTTGAGAGGGGATGCCAGGAGAGGGAAAGGCAGGCTGGGAACAGGGAGGTCAGAAACTCCTCAGTGTTGATTCTCCAGTGTGTCTAGGCTGCCAAGGGGGACAGCATGGCATAAAACACCTGTAACCCACAATGGCACCACTCCCTCAGCAATGCAGGATGAGAGAAAACCCGTGGGCTGAATCTACCCGAATGCCAGCTTTTGGGGAGCAGGTTTTGCCCATGGCAATGCTCCTTCCTTTCTTAGGGCGGGGTTTGGCCTGTTGGAATTACACAAGAATTGAAACGCCGTGCCTCAGCCTGACACAGAAAATACCTCAGTTATAAACTGCAAAACATCCGTGTTGTGTTCATTTGCACTTATGACCTAGTTCATTTCAATCAGGTGAGAGCACACATTAATTCTAATTAATCACAGATAAGAGATGAGAGCACAGTTCAGCGTTACCTGTTCCCAGGTCTGGCTAGCACTTGCCACCCTGACTTGGCAGCCCCAGAAACCATCCTTCACTTTGCTTTTCCAGAGGATGGCTAAGCTGTGTGAGCCCAAACAGCCCTACTGTCCTGCTCGGTCTTCCCTATCACACATGCCCGTGCAAATCCTCCATTCAGATACTTCTACAAGGCATTGGCTTTAAAACAAATAGGGAAATAAACCAAACGTCTCTTACTCCAGCAGGATCATAGTAGTGAAGATATGCAGGGTCTTCTCTTAAAACAAACTTTCTTACTTTCCAGTTCTTCCTCCGATGTCCCTAGGAAAATTCAAAAACAGGAATGTCATGAACTGCTTTGTCTGCAAGTGCTTGCAGTCACCTTACCCACGCATGAGAGAACAGGCAAATACAGAAGGGAAAACGTTGAATATTTTGGACAGGAAATATTCACTGGATTAGAACTTGAACCTGGCCTTCTGCATCCCACTGTTTTGCACAAGAACTGGGCTATCACACTAGCTTCTCTTTTTTTTTTTTTTTCTTTTTCTGGGCTATCACACTGGTTTCTCTCTTTTTTTTTTTATCTGTACAAAGCAGAACAGCTTCCACATGGGAGATTCCCCTAAACACGTCTCATAGTCTGGTAGTTATGACATTCACATGAGGTCAGGGAGAACTGGGTTTAAATGCTTGCCAGAAAATGGCTGCAAAATGCCTTGCCAGGAAAGTACCTTGGACTATTGGCACGAATGAGCCAAAGTCCTTCTCTCCCTGCAAAGACAACAACAACCAATGACAACAACAAAGGGTTATCTGGTTTAAGCACCCAGGAGAGGGTTCGTGGCTGAGAAGCTCAAGCAGAAATACCCCCACCTTCCGATATGGATGCAGATGCCTGATTGTTTGTTTTTGAGGCTGAAGTGATGGGTGGGGAAAATCTAGATCTGCTGAAAGCATTCTCAGCATAAGCAGTGACACTTCCAAGCCATGATCCACAAGTCACTGAGGGTGACCAAATCCAGACTGACACTTCCTCTCAGCATTTCAAAATACCAGTTTCTCAATTAGCTACACTGTTTGCAAGGAAGCTTGTACTAACTAGGCAGGCATGAATGTGACAGAGTAAAAGTTAGCAGAAAGACGTGCATCTAACTTGTTCCATCGCTTTTGAGTAATCTGACTGAGCAAGAGTAACACAAGTGAGCAACACCAAAAAGTCCTTGGGCTCCCAAGAAATATTTTAACAGTGACGGTTCAGACTTGCTATTAGGAAACATTTCTTTAAAGACAAGGTGGTCAAACACCAGAACAGGCTTCCTAGAGAGGTGGTTGGTGCCCCATGTCTGTCAGTGTTTAAAAGGCATTTGGACAATGTCCGTAATAACATGCTTTAACCTTTGGTCTGCCATGAAGTGGGCAAGCAGTTGAACTAGATGATCACTGTAGGTCCCTTCCTACTGAACTATTCTATTCATTGAAGAATCCTGGTCTTGCCTTCAGTTCACTAATATCTGCTTGCAATGGCCTCAGAAAGTAAGGATTTTATCATGACATTCACTGTATTGCTTACAGTTTTGCTGGAAATGAAGGTACACAGTTATCTTCCGTCTTACAAATGGGACAGGATGAAACGTTGGTGACTGAAGGGACTCCTTTGCTCAGGTATGCTGAAAAAGCCTGTGAAAACTGGCAACTGAATCCAGCTGTGTGTCCAGAGGGACACTGGATTGGCAGCCTTTTTACCTAAGTTCAGTTCTGCATTGTATCACTGACTTGTCACATCTCTTACTTTAGCGCTCTTTCCTAATTAAAACTATAAATCATCTTATTTTGTAGTAAGACCCGTAAATCTTGCAACATTGGGCAAAAGTCCTGCTTTTGTGTTCTTCGTGCAAAAGCAAGAGGGACAGAGATGAAACCTGTCACGTGCAGAGATGGCATAGGCTAGTTTCTCTCTTCTCTAAAGCTTTTAGGTATAAAAGACTAATCTTGTATCCTTGCAACATCATCTCAGTGTCAGGATGGAACACGTTCAATACTAACCTGTTTCAGCAAACATCCTTGTTTGACTACTATGCCTCTGAATTCTTCTTTCAGGACTACATCATCATCACTAGAATTTCCCTCGCAGAAAAACCCACTGTCAGGCTGCATGACCACAAGAGAAAATTCAAAAGTTACACAGCTGCTGCATGTACATGTACATGTACAAATCTGGCTTCCCTTTGGCTTCCCTCCACCCTGCTTTCTGCCCCCCAGAAAATCAGTCCTTTTACTGGAAAAATCTCCCGGTGAAGTTGAGGAGCTATCCAAGTCACCATGGAAGCATTTCAGTGTGAGGTAGGACCACACCAATGGGTCTCAGGGCATCTGAAGTGAGCTGGCGCGTCTGTGTTTATGTCAGTGCCTCCATTCTCCGTGACTCTTGGTGTCACATTCCCCCCATGATGGACAGACTGCCTCAATCCCATGATGTCACAAGATTTTAAATGCACAGACAGCAGTTCATACGAAGCAATGCCAGCACAGCCAATACCCTCCAGGCTGGCCATCCCTGCACACAACACACCCTTTCTCTTCCTCCACCCATCACAACCATCTAGAATTTGGGAAGAAGAAATGCTTCATCTAGGTTGTCTTCTCCAACAAGAACTGCCCTAGTTTTTGAAATCTGCAGTTTTCTATAGCTGTGATGTTGTGCTGTGTGCACTGAGCATAGGCTGTCTCAGGACCCATGCATCGCATCCATTCCACACCAGATAAACTGTGACGTTACTTACTGAAACCTTACACTGTTCAAATGATGTAAATGCAGGGAACCGTTTGTATGGCTTAAACATCTGTGCTGCCTACTCGCATGACAGCAAGTCAGACATTGACCTGCTGTGGCCTCCTCACGCCACGTTGGTGTTGAATCAAACTAGAAATAAGCCAAAAGCAAGCAGAGTGCACATGGGCTGCTAGAATTGTCCCAGGTAGCCAGGAACTGTGGTGGCCACAAGGCTACCTTCACCAGCAGTGTCTCTGCTTCCATTGCTGCACAGGGCAAGCTTCCCTAGCACAGACACATTCTAGGAAAACAAATGAAGTAATGGGAAAGTCATTTTGCTGAAGTCAAGTGATTCTATGTGGTAAATATAAACAGAATTCTAATAGTCAAGCATTTTTACTTGACAGAAGGCATACTTTTTTGTTAGCCTGAGTTCATAAGCCTAACAGCTTTCAAAAAAAAAAACAAGTGTTTTGACTATGACTGCGATATTGCAAGTTCTTCAAATCAATCCACAGAATGTGAAGCAATAAATTGAAAAGGCTGGGTAAGCTACCCAGGACAGGTGTTATTGGGGGATATTAAAAATTTTTGCTTCTTTGCTCTGTACAGCTCTGTGTGTGTGTGCGCACGTGTGCATACACACTAAGTCAGATTTGATGGCTCTGCACCAAAATGGGTTTTATAGCTTGTGCCACTCTGAGAAGCCCCATGATAATGAATTATTCTCTTCCCTTCCACTGAATCATCAGGGGAACTGATTACTAAATTCTGGTCACTGGTGAAATTACCAGGAACAAAGTCTAAGTTAAAAAACCCAGCTTGAGCTCAGCACTCAGTTCACACTTAGAAGGCTGCCAGAAAAAAAAAAAAGTCCTGCTTAGAAATATTCAAGTGAGTCAGTTCCTTCTGAGTATCACACAGGGAAAGACAATTAACGCAGATCTCTCCATTTCTGTGCAATCTTTCCTCCAGTACACTTAAGAAACCCAACAAGGAGCATGAGAAAAGCAGAGCATCAGTAAGTCTGAGACAATAAAAAACCCAGAATACAACACTCACGAAGTAATAGTAGGCATCGCTGAGATCTAAGAAGGGGGTGTCTGACAGTCCCTCAGCAGCAGCCTTGGACGTGTCCCCTGCAGGCTGTAGGTAGCCTTCACTCAAGAGGGACGAGGCAAGCATGAGACCTTCTTTGCGATTTCGGATGGATTTGCTAGACACCAGCCAGTCAATCACAGAGGTGCCTGGTTACAAAGGAACAAATAATATCAGCCACAAACCAAGACAGACACAACGAAGCCTAAAAATACACGGGCGACAAGCCTACTCCATCTATTCATCAACCTCCTGAAAGATGTTCTTAGTGACAACGCAGAGAGTTGATCGGGAAAGGTGTCGGGGTCATTCAGTGAGGTGCAGCTGATCCAGCTAATGGCAGGGGCCAGCACAACTCCTGAACGCTGTACGTGAGGGAGAGGAGAGCAGGGAGGGGATGCAGGGCTGAGCTGGGAAGCCTCAGGGACAGGGGAAGTACGAAGGACAGCCAAGCCTGGGGAAGCCAATCTTCCAGGCTGCTATGTTACTGACACTGCTGTCAACACAGGGTGACTTTCGACTCGTGCACCCACAGATTTGACTTGGAGAAGGACAGGAATTACAATGTGACACAGTTTGTTGAGGAAAAATTCAGAAAGGAATAATTCTTTTGGAGTTAAGTGTTTCATGTGACTTTCTACAAAGATCTAATTCAATCTTTCTGGCACTGGTTAGATTTCCTCTTCCTCTCCTGCTTTCCATGGCCATAACTGAACAATTTTCCAAGCTTCATCCTTTGAGCACGTCCTGTGTTGGTCAAGAAAACATCTCCCAGGTTTTCCTTTCAAACTTCTCTGTGCTTTACAGAGCTTAGAGCTATTTTATCTATCTTTAGCCTCTTGGCCCTTTGCTCCCTTCATTGTGTGGAAAAGAGAGACAAGAGCTCCTCACCTGTAAAGCAGTGATTGAACACCTTTTTATCTTTTTCCAGCTTCAACTCCTTTATTCCCTTTTCAGGATCTTTCATGGAGAGGTACAAAGCGCTGTGCATAAAAAGAACCACAAAAGCTGTTAGCAAATAAAAAGCTTTAGCCAGTTCGTACAATGATATCATTGTCATTCAGGGGGTCTTCACGTTTTGCTGGCACATTGCTCTCTGCAGAACTATAGCATAACTTTAATCTGCTGAAAAATTGACATTGCCAAGCGTGGAGGGCTCACTACATCGCTGTCACGGCTGCAGGAGCAGAGGAGAGAGTGTGCAAACAGCCCTCCACACCCCCGTGTTCTGAGACTGGAACAACTTGTGGTGACTGCAGTATGAACAGAGGAGCACCCACCGCTGAGGCACCTTCACAGGGCCCCACAGCCGCTGTGCTGACAGGGGAGCTAGGTGCTTTGTGCTGTGCTCCCCTAAAGGTCCTTGGCTGAGCAGATGTCACTAACATCCCCAAAGCCTGCATGCTCTCAGAGGCCCTAAAGTAACCTCAGCGAACCCTGGCGCAACTTCATTCCTCCCACCCACTTCTCACTTGCTCAGAATTCTAATTCCTTGGAGCTCTGGGATAACAAGAAGGACAAATATTAAATGTCAGAGGTTAAGTCTTTTGGCTTGTTAGTCAGGGCGACCCTCTGCTGAAGCCTGTGAAGTCAGATTTAGTTGCGTCTTGGCCTTGTGCAGTTTTACTGTCTTATAAGGAGCACTGCGGGCTTGTTTGTATCTTGGCATTTGCTCAGAGGCAAAAAATAAGTTGTCCCTAATATTTTAAAGTATTGACAAACAGATGGCTTCCTGCGTGCGCCCTTTGTCTCCTCTTCTTCCTTTGCCAGTTCCAAATCCTCTGGCAGGCACCACTCTCCCCTCACCATCCAAAAACCAGGCTAACATCAGCATTTCTCTGGAGAGCAAACAAAAGGTTTAAAATATTTTTGCAATAAATTATATATTGTATAAAAATGCCACTCCTGGAAGAATCACACTTTGGCTGGGGTTTCCTTTGGCACTACAGTGTACTCAGAAATCTCCTTATCAGCAAAATCCCTTGATAAATCAGCATGTTTTGGTAAAAGATGATGTATTAAAAATGCTCTTCCCAGTTCTGATGGCTAGCTTGTTTCTGCCACATTGTATGCTCTGAAACTGTTAGTCATGCAGAAAGGACTCAGTGAAACCAGAGAGGCAGCATGGTCAGGCATGCTCATAGCTCTTCCAGACCAAGGTTACGTATCTGGCACACTGTTTGCGGATGGAACTAAACGGGGGAGAAGAGCTAGGAGAACAAACCTCAGGTTGATTGTTTCAGGCAGTCTGATAGACCTTCTCGTGGATTTTCTGGCAAACCTTTGGCCTCCATCTAGGCAATGAATTGCTTTCTTGATATCCCGTACCCAGGCATCTCTCTCCTCCAGGTAGGCAGCTTGAAAAAAGTGGTCCTGCTGCTTGGCCGCAGTGAGCTTGAAGACAAACTGGAAAGATAAATGATGGGGTTTTAGAAGTTGCTTTGGCGTAGCCAGTCGGGCACGATTAACCTAGTACCACCACAACATACAGCCTACCCGTGCCTAAGGGACTATGGAAAGTGCCTTAAAGCCACAGTTAAATAAACAAAAAACACCTCTGAAGAAAAACATAAACAAGGCAGTGCAGGTCACTACTCCTTTTGTTATTTCCCTGTGAGCAATCCTGATGATGTCAGTACAGCCAAGATGAGCAGCGCTGATATAGCGGCCGATTTTAAGTTTTGCTGGGAAGTTCAACACAGCTGAAAGGCTGAAGTGCCCAGCCCCTGCAGGTTTACGGTGGGTGTAAATTTATCTTGATGTTTATAGCGATGTGGTCAGTCTGAAGGAGGAAAAAAACCCCACATCATGTTGCTCAGCTACTGATTCACAAGGGAAAAAAAGGTCACAGTCACACTGGAGAGTAGCTGAACACATTTGCACCCTAGCAAACCTTCAAGGGCTTGGTAGGGAGATGATGTATCCAACGCTTGGCTACACCTTGTGATCACTACCTATCTAAACACACTAGAAACAATGGAAAGGTTGAATTTCCCAAAAATGAGAAAAGATCTTTTAAAGGTAGTTCTAAGCAGAAAAAAATAACACAAATAACACCAACCTGGGGAAAAAAAACCCCAAAACCAAACAACAAACCAAACCACAAAGTTCACATTGTTTGATCTCGTTTTCATCTAGTGATCTTTTTGATGGAAAATTTGGATGTAATTACTCAGTCAAGAGGGTTTCCACTTCTTCTAAAATATAGTTCCACATAATTGGAACTGTAATTTGTTCCGTAGTTTTATTAGAATAAATAAAACAGGTTCTGACTCAGCAGGCATCTAAAAACGACAGGCTAATCAGTAAGCAAGCAGCACGGCAAGTAAAGCAGAGACTATCGTCAGAGAGCAGAGCGCAGTGAACCTATAGCAATTAGATCAGAAGACTGAATGAGTCTCCCGAAGCTCATGTTTGTAAATGGCACATTTCTGAACAGCCCTAATACACATCTTCCAGATTGTTGCCAATGGGAAAAAATTATGACACCTTCAAATGGTGCAAAGTCCCGCTGGCTTTCATGGAAGACAGATTTCAAATTTACAAAGCAGCAGGTCCTCAAAAATCCATTTCAGACAGAATGCGACCATTTCTTATCGGACACTGTTCATATTTCCAGCAACATCCACCTTTTCACAGTAAAGAGCTACATCCTGAAAATCAATGTATGGTGCATGTGCAAAGAAAATAGACAGATCTCTCCAAATCCCAATATCCAAAGGTCATGCTAACATACCAGATGAACAGAACGAAATACCAAAGCATTAAAGCAAGTTTTTAGCAAAGGAAAGATCGGCATTCTTGAAGTTGAAGAGCTGAGAAGCAACACATAGAGAAATACTAAAGAAGCACAGAAGCACTTTCATTCCCAGTACACAGAGGAGACTGGGAAAACTCTCTTAAATTTAACTTTTAGAAAGCTAGGCCACTAAGCTGGACATCCAGGCTTCCTCTGAAACTGGGGAAGAGGTCGAGTTTCCAATGCTAAAAGTGACCAAGTCTCCCTCTGATGATGTGTATCTGTTTGTGCTTTTGAGAAAGTTAGACCATTAGACCGAAATAAACACCAACATTTTAGATAGTTTAAGTTAGGACAAATTAATCTGACTATGAGCAAGCACACATGATAATGCTATCCACAGGAAAACCATGGGAAAAACAGAGAAAGCACAAGTATAGTAGAATTAACATCACATTAAGCAATGATCAAACTTCAGATCAAGAACAGTGAACAGCGGTGAATGCATTTTGAAATAAAATCTCAAAATATGCAGTTGCAGTCTCTTCTGAACAGGCTATTTCTGTTTAACAAATCCAGGATTGCTCCCTTTCCCCCCAGCACCCACTTTTTGCAAATGATTTAGTAAGCAAAGGGTGCTGGTGATGTGCCCTGAGGTTTCAGGCTAGGTTCTGATGCAGATACACAAGCCGATTCAAAAAGCTGAAATCTAACCAGATTAATACAAAAGCCTGTTCATGGCTCAACAGTCCCTGCTCCAAATAGTCCTAAATAATTCCAAACAGTCCTCAATAATCTCTGCTCCAAACTGGGCAGGTGAGTGAGACTGGACTTAAAACTCACCTAAGGAGAATTATCCCACTTTTCACCCTCAGAAATTCTGTCCTAAAAAATAAACTTTCATTTCTAGCCATATGAAGTACATGAATTCAAACCACTAAGAACCATAATAGTTCCCATAAGAATGGGAACAGAACAACTGTATGTTTTGGCATGTAACCAGCGAGAAAGCAGGACGGAATGCAGAGGCTTTGGATTCAGCAGTACAGTAAAGCTGTAAAACGTAAGATACAAAAGTAATTTTTTATATACTTTATATACCACATTTTCAAGGAATACATGTACAAATTTAGATTTAATCATATTGGGTAGTAAATATGTATAAGAACAACCCCAATGATGGCATGTTGCAGTTTTGACTATGGAACAGTTCAAATCTTCAGCGAAAATACATATCCAGGGCTATGAGTCCATGGACCTGCAGAACGATCTCCCCAACCCAATATGGAGAATCTGCTCCAGCACCTGCTGAAGTAGTTTGGATTGCTTCTACTGACTTCAGCAAAATCTGCATCAGACCTCATTTATGAAAAGGTGTTTTGGGTGCCTCAGCCCCCAGGTCTGAGCTCCTTCCTTTTTTCTCTATTCTCTCTCAGAAAAGGCCCCAGCAACTAAAATGAAACATAATGCAAAACGCAAGATGTCAACTCGTAATGTAAAACAAAGCACAACATAAAACTCATTGAAGTCAAAGGAATGATCCTCAAAGACTTCATCACCCTTCCATACAGACACAATGCATCTTCTGCAAACTGCCACATCCTCAAGCAACCCTTTGAACAGGTGAAAATCTCTCTTTCTTCAGCAGGCATCAGATAGTTCAGACCTCTCTGCCTATTTTATAGAACGCGAATGCACATACGCTGGTGAATTACCTTTTCATGATTGTTAAATGCGTTACTGTTACTGACGTTTCCAAGCAGCTACTATAGACCAATACTGATGCCAGTGCCTCTGTGGGAGTTAAAAAACAAATGACAAAAAAACCAAACACCCTCCCCCTGCCCCAAACTGTTTGAAAAGGAATGCTTTGTGAGAAAAACTTAATTTCTGCCATTATAACGTCGTATCTGTGATACTCTTCAACATAGTACCCTTCTCCCCATGCATTATACCTCATGTATAGAGTAAGGAGAGCTGTGCTGAGGCTTATTAATTAGATAATGTAGGAACATGGTTTAAAATCAGCAGAATTAGAAGCAAATGTCTGCAGATACATTTAATTTCTGTTCCTTTATTTGGCTATTTAATGTTCCTGCCTTGTGCTCTAGTCCCTAGACATAATTATGCTTCACCTTTATTATTAATGGTTTGCAAAAGATGTAAAGCCAAGTGCTGTAACAAAGAGCTCCCAGCTGGTGCCCAGGCAATGCAGTGCCACACAGCCGTGCTGGCTGAAGCAGGTCAGATCCAAAGCTACAGAGGTTAAACAGTAAGGTTTTCCCAGGCATGCCCACCAGCAGCTGAGGCAAGAGCTGCTAGCAATAAGGAAGAGTAAATGGGCTTGACCAGCAGTCAGTCAAACCCTCTGAATCAGTTGGACAATCTCCCTTGCCAGCTCAGGGAGCAAAAAAGCTATGAAGGGCACGGGGTGGGAATGCATGATCACGCAGTTCTCCTTCCAGACATGGTAATAGTCTCCTGCTGTGGACAACTCCCAGTACCTAGAGAGAGCGAGGAACAGCAGGTAGATCTTGATCCTGCTCAAGGTGGGATTTCCAAGGTCATGGTCCTCTAAAGCATTTTGTTCCCAGGAGAAGCAGCCATCTACAACTTCTCTGACTCAGCACAGGATTAACAACAGTCTTTATTCTCTACCCCATCCTTTTATTGCACTGCCTCAAAGAGAGCTTTTAAGTTAAGAGTCCCTTTTTCTTAACAGATTAAGTCTAAAAAGATTCCATAAGAATCAACAACTTTTTTTTTTCCATATAAATGTGGGGTCTGCAGAAAGACAACCAACCAAAAAAAAAAAAAAAAAAAAAAGACAAGAAAGAAAGAAGCAGAAGAAAGAAGAGTAGAAAGCAATGGAAAAAGAAACCAGCAGGTCCAAACCTGACACCAGGGACCCTGACTCCGGTTACCGCAAAACCTAAGGACAAGTATAATTCTCCTCAGTTTACTCATATGAGAAAGTGCAGCTTGCTCTCTCATGCTTTCTTTGTATTTTTCTAATGCCCTCAGAGACTATCTTTAGTCGGGCATCATTGCGGTAAATTTATTTAAACCGTAATTGGATAATCTTCCAGATTCCAGGGGACCCCTTTGTCAGAGGAATTCCTGGGGCTTTAATGCCTATTTGATGAAACTGTGTTGCTGAAATAAATGACTGACTAAAGATATGATTCTTTGCTCATACCAGAAATCCTGTTTTACCAGCAAATGTTTTTCAGGAACCCTGTAACAAAATACCTTGGCTTGTACAGTTATCATCCTGTATCTTATTTTCTGTCAAATAAGACTGAATTTGTGAATACGGTGATCTGTGTGTTTCACTGGGAATCAGGACCTCAGCCTGTCCGTTTGCTATCTTCGACCTTAGAGATCCCAAATGTGTAGGCAGCATTTGAAGTACTTTTTCTAAAGCAGTTTTGCTTTTTGCTCGCTCTCTCTGAGTGTAGATGTGACTCTTAGTCACCTGCAAAAGCCCTACAAGTAACAACTCAGTGTGTGATTAACACAGACTGCATGAATCTGAAGCGTGTGGGGCCGGGTAGTTACCAAATGGTAACAAAAAGGTTTAGAATTACAGCTTTACTTGGCCATTTTTGGCACAGCATTTAATTCCTTCCTGTGTGAGCAAGACAGTCCTTGCTCTTGGACAATAAATAAATGCTTCCACTGATCGTGAAATAGTTTCTCACATCTTTATTCTGCAGCAGCTAGATTTATATTTAATACAAGAGTTGCATCATTCAGCTGCTAAGTGTCCTCACAGCAATACAGTTTAGCTCTGCTCTCTGACAGACTCAGAGATTTAAAAAAAAATAATTTAAAAATCACTTTCTGAATTGCTCCTCTGGAAGCATCCTGAATTTTTCCTGAGCAGTCACACCTTTCAAATACTACACAGGTCCAAGCCTGCTTGTGACCTTCTAAGACAAGTGAGAGTTGCCACTAGGATGTGTAAGGAATTTGTAACCACAAGCCTTTTGCCCCTTCAGTGCCTCCAGGAGTGTAAGTATACAGTCAATCGTTGTTATAAAAAAAGTACTTACCATTCTTTTGCCAAAATCTTGGCATGGGCTGTTAATAGAGCTTCCTTTTAGTGGGATCATCCCTTTGGGGCTGTTGTCAGCCTTCCGCTTGTAGAATTCAATTCCATCTTCTAACAGCACAACCCACATTGGCTTCCAGGTATTAAACATGCTGCCCTGCATCAATAAATCACCGTATATATCATGGTCAATAAATCACTCCTCACGTGATATCCATTTAAGATACAACCTTCCAGGGAGTGTCTAACTGACGCGTAAATAATTATAGTGTTTCAAGGGGAACATATCACAACCTCACCTGTGGGAAAATGCGGCTGCTCCGAGGGATCGGAATGCAAGCTTGTTAATATTAGCCTTGAATAGATACCCGTGTATC
>JAVJGI010000062.1:88291799-88314225 GCA_035590275.1 Ibycter americanus
CGGCTCGGCTCGGCACGGCTCGGCTCGGCACGGCACGGCACGGCACGGCACAGCTCGGCACGGCACGGGTCCCCGTGCTCCCTCCGGGACTGATGGCGGGATTAAGGCTGCAGTAATCGGGGTCGGATTAACTCCCTGGAAACCGGCTGCAATCTGAGCAGCTGTAAATGTCCCCCCACCCCGGGATACGGGGCGGCGCGGGGGGTGGGAGCGGGGTGGGCAGCCGCCGCCCAGATGCTGCGCCGCGATTAGGGGGAGGGAAAAAACCAAATATATATCATCCGCGGCTTTTGGGAAGGGCTGGGCTGGCGAGGATCCGGCAGCCCCTCCTCTTCCTCCTCCCTCCTCCTCTTCCTCTCCCTCGCAGCCTCGCTCCGTCCCGGCCAGCCGCCTCCCGCGGAGGGGGCGAGAGGAGCGCAGAGCCCGCAGCCCCCCCCACCCCCGCCCGGCGACAAGCCATGGACGACATTCCCGGCCTCGTGAAAATCAGCGTCTCCCTCAAAATCCAGCCCAACGACGGGGCGGTCTATTTCAAGGTGGACGGGCAGCGCTTCGGGCAGAACCGCACCATCAAGCTGCTGACCGGGGCCAAGTACAAGATCGAGGTGGCCCTGCGGCCCGGTACCATCCAGGCCACGTAAGTGCAGCCTCCCCGCTCGGGGCGGCTCCCGGCCCTCCCTTCCCCGCTGCTTTATTTTTAGAGGTTTAATATTTTTTCCTGGCAGGCTGACAGCACGGCGTTTCTGTGATTTCTCCCTCCCCGCCCCTTTTTTTTTGCTTTGGTGGCCCCGTTTCTAGGTCCCTGGCCAGCTGTTCCCAGCGCTCTCTGCCTGGCTCGGGGGAAAAGCTGTGTTTTGGGAATCGCTTCCTTCCCTCTCCCTGCCCACCTTCTCCCGAAGCTCTTTCAAGCCCAGCTCCTTTTCTCCCTCCTTCCCTGCGGTTTGCCCTAGAGACAGGGGAAGCGGCGTCTCCGGCCCTGCGTGTCAGGGATGCACCGTGCCCAAGCCTCGCTGCACCATGGCAAAGCAGGGAGTAGGACCAGGGAGGATGCAGATGGGGAACCGGTTCTGGGCAGAGGGACAGCCCTGGACAGGAGATTCAGCTAACCTCTCCCCAGCTGCTTGAGATCAGATCCCTCCTGCCTTTTCTTTCTACACCTTCCCTGGGTGACTGCAGAGCCCTGGCATTTTTCAGGAGCCCCGGCATTTTTCAGGAGCCCCAGTGAGTCAGCAGCACCTGCAGGTCTGCTAAAATCCCTGAAGCATCCCCCGGCACTGAGGCTGCCAGGCTGCAAGCCCACGTGCTAGTTCCAAGCTTCCAGGGGAGGTGGCATGCTGGGCTGCTAAAGGCTGGATCCCATCTGTCTCTTTGCAGGACAATGGGCATCGGGGGTGTCAATGTCCCACTGGAAGAGAAATCGAGGGATGCACAGGTGGCCTCTTACACCGGGATCTACGACACAGAAGGGGTGCCCCATACCAAGAGCGGAGAGAGACAGCCCATCCAGGTCAACATGCAGGTATGTGGTTCTCCAAAACTGGCATGGGAAGACAAGGGAGGGCAGCGGGGGCTTGTCTGCCAGAGAGAGGTGTAGAGGTGAAATATTCCAGGGCAGAGCTGCTGCCCTCCTCTTTGCTTTCTGTCAGTAAGACCACTGGTCAGAACACAGCTGGAAAACACAAGCTCTGCTTCCCAAGGGGAAGCCAAGAGAGCAGCAAGGGCCAGGAAGTAGTAGGGAGATTTCTAGAGACCTGCGAAGCCCTTTGGGGTGCCGCAGCAGAAAGAAATGTGAGCTGAACCTCTCACCTCTTCTGCGGGGCTTCTTACAGATTTCAGGCCACCCCCACCAAGGTCCCCGGCTAGGAACCAGGCAAGCCCAAACCCAAGCCCTTGATGTACAGGGACCCCCCTTTTGCCTGCCAGCACTGCCAGGATTTTTGGAGCAGAGCATGCCCCAAGCACAAGGGGTGACTACTCTCCCCTTCTGCCTGCCATCTGCAGGATGCTTGAGAACCTGCCAGAGGCTGAAAGCAGGCATGAGAACGTGCACCACACCACCCCAAAGGCTGTCTTCTCCCTTTCCCCATATAATTCCATTACCACATGATCTCTGCATCAACAAATCTAAGTTCTTACTCAAGTGGTTCCTCACCCCAAGCTTAGAGACGCTCCAAGGGCCAGAATCAGTACGTGCTGTGGCCCCAAAGTGAGATGGCAAAAGCTTCAGCCTGTAGGGCAACAGAGCTGATAGGAGACAGGGAGAACCAGCAGTAAGATTTCCACAGCACTCTTTGGGTGGTATGCTCGGGGTGCAGAGGGAGATTTGTTTTGCTCTGGCTTTGGATTGGTTGTTAGCGGTTTTTTCCCCTCTCCTATTACTGTTGTGAGGGATTCCTATTGTTTATGCTACACCTCCTGTACCAAAAGGGGAAAAAGGGCAGTAAGCCATATTCATCTGAAGCTCTCTTAAGGGTCTGTTCCAACTTATACAAGTTTAGGACCTTGCCAAGCCCACCAGATTTCAGCTTTCTCACTTTTGCTCCACTGCACGCAAGATTTCATCTTGATCCTTATCTTCACTATTTTTTTCTGGAATCATCATTTAGCATGGCAATCCCCTTCTGAATAAGAACTGTAACGTCTCCATTTGGTGTTTCTAGTAATTACAGCATGTCTAACTTATTTTGGAGACCTACATCTCATTAATAGTCACCACTTCATAATCTTAGGTTAATAAGACTGCCCTGAAGTATTTGTCCACGTTAATCACTTTTCTATACAGTCATCTCCTCTTAACACCCAGGAAAACCAAACCTCCAGTATGACTTCTCAACCAGCAGAACAGGATTGAGTATTACAGTTATATTTCACCATGTCCTTATACCAGGAGATTAAAGGGCAGTGCTCCCCCCCAAAAAACAGCCTCTTTGACTAAAGGCATCCCTATTTTGACAGCCACCTTTATCCTTAAGTGTAGCACTGATGTGAACTCTGAAAATCTGGAAGTTTGACTTTTCTTATGGAGAAACCAAGTCAAGTCACAAATACAGTAATTCCAAGAAATGCAAGGAGGGTCTGATTTTCAGATACAAGCTCTGCGATGGTTTGTTGTGGCATCAGGAAGGGTATCCACAATATTTGCCCAAAGAGCTGTTGTTACAAATCAAATCCTGGGATACTAACCATGAAGCTAATAGGATTTTCAAGCATTAAGCAAGTCCTCAACCCCTTTCAGGATCTTATCTTGATAGAGAGGTTCTTCAGTACAGACATGTACATCCACAATTGATACTTCTAAGTATTAAGTATAGGCAACTCAACAGGGATTTAACACATTTAACTCATTTAGCTGCTTAGCCAGACAGAGCTGTAACAGATTTAGGGGACCAGGCTCAGATACCCCATTCTGAAAACTGCTTCTAATACCTACATCCTGAATCTTCAAAACTGGGCTTATTGCATACAGCTTTAAATCTTCCTATTTCCTTCAGCTATGAGGAACTTCTGCCTCCGCTTCCTTTTCTGGAACAGGCAGGATCCTGATGCATCCCAGGGAAATAAGGACACTGTTGAAGGCGTAAGATCTGAACTCACATTAGAAATAGATTGTGAGGCCAGTCTTGCAGTTAAAAACTAATCTGTTACTGCCAGTCTAATGCCTGAAAGACAGAAGGTCCATGGAAGTCCATAAGAATTTATTTCCCATCTGCTTTAAAACTTTAAACAAATAATTCTTTGTGCTCCTACTTTAACTGAGTAGTAGACATTTGACCTGTTACAGCCATAGGTTATACACATAAAACAACAATCCTGTTTCTGAATTCAGAATCTGAGGATGCATTTCTGTTACCTGAATGCTCAATTATGCACGCTCTCCAGAAACTGCTGAATTGTCTAGCAAATACTAAGTTAGAAACCTCTCTTTGGATCTCATGTTATTCTTGGTCAGTCTAAAGTAAGATTGAATAAAGACCTCTATTCCCAGTAATAAGTAGCCACTAAATCATCCTAGCATGCAAATTCAGAGGGAGTGATTAAATAACTATTCACACCTATAACACTGGATGACAGAGGATAGCAGACAGGGAAATGGGCTTCTAAGCCTGGCCTACAAAGAGCAGGGCCATCCCCCCTCCCTGGGGAAGCCTGTACACAGTCCCAGTGGAGGAGCCAGGATTCAGCGGCAGAGCCATGGGAATTCAGGGGAGCTCTGAGGATGCAGGATGCTCATTATGCCACAGAGCTTCTGTATCTGCTAAGTACTGCGCTGGGGCAGGGGGGGCACAGGGTAGCAGAAAAGCTCTGCAATTAATTCTTCCCTTCTCCTGGAAATCCACAGCAGTCAAACTGCTCAGGGTAGCTCAACAGACCGGGTCATTGGAGGTAGATAGAATTTGTTTTCTTCCTCTATCTTGTTGAAATTCAGATCCTCTATACATTAATGAAATGAAATGCTGCTCTTGTACCATATCACCTTCTACAACTGCTGTTAGAAAAGCCTTTTCTTCCTCAGTTTCCACACTGAGAGTGGCTGATGCTCTTCTGTGACAATTTCTTTGTGGATTGTGCACCGTAATACCCAATGTGCTTAAGCTTTAGTATCTTGCATTATGAGTGTATCAGGATTACTATCAGAGATGATTAATTTAAAAAAAATAAATCCTTAATTAAGCTTTTAGATTTAGGGAGAGATAAAATAGTCTGTATATCTCATTCTCCCTTAGTCAAAGGAAGCAGTAGAAATATTTCAGCTACTCCTTTAAGGTAACACTTGGAACTGGAGCCAAATAAAAACCTTCCACTAACAGCACACAGCAACTCCTGCTGTTGTCAAGGCTAAATTTAACTTACCACAGTGGGCTGGGGGAAGGTTTAAAGCAAGGTCCATTATGCAGCAGCAGCTTACAAACCACATCTTGAGTTTAAAATAAAAAAATATTTAAAAAGATGTCCTTCTGAGAAAACTGGATACAGAAGGCTCTGCTTGCAACTCAGGAAGAGTCGCTTTGTAAAAGGGCTTTCATACTGACTTTGCAAGTGTGATTAAAACAGGCAGATGATCAAAAGTCAGCTCCCAGACACATGATGGGAATGGAAAACAGTCAAGTGAAGAAGCTGTCATTAGAGTGAGTGATGGAAATATTCAAAAGGAAAAAATGTTGAAGAACAGTGCTCTTCAGTAGCGCTGAATCCACTGTGTAGTATCCTCTAACAACATAACACAATCAACAAGCCATACTACTGGGACCAACAGCAATACATACAGGCTTAACACCCACACTTCAGGTTCTCTGCAAGGTCTCAAGGCACAGAAACCCAAATTTTACATCATCATTATAACTGAAATCTATCCTTGAAAGCCTCACTCATAAGTTTTTTTTCTGATACTGTAAGGGTGTCCAGCAGCGGCTTAAAAAAAGAAAGGAGATTTTATTCTACAGAACTTAACATAGGCATAGTCTCATTCACTTCAAAGTTGCAAGCACAATCAGATAACTTACTGTCAATGTCTACTCCTTCACTGTACTAGACACTTACCGGCTAGACACACTGATTATCTCCTTCCTAGCTTCTGTTACTCCTAAGTTTGAAAAGCTGCAGTATCACAGTACAACTAGCAATTACAGAAATGCACAAAGAACTTCTTTTGCTTAAGTTTCATGTAAATTGCAGAAGAAAATTCCAGGGAAGAAGTGGTCTCATAGCAGTGTCTCAGTCAAGACACTGCAAACACAAGGCTACAAAATACAACAGAGCAAATAAAATACAGCATAGAAAAAAAACCAACACCAAAATACAATTAAGCAAAAGGAGGAATCTTACCAATGCTAACTGCAGCCTCTAGGCATGGTATAAAGGTGAAGTGATGGCCTGTGTCATTACAGATCGCTGCTGCTTGACCTACAGTATGTACAAGTCAAGATCATCAGGTCAACTACTGCTGTGTCATCTTAAGAAGGATCGTAGCTTTGATTCTTGCTGTTAGTAACATTTATCCATATGAGAACTTGAACGTTTTTACTCCCTTGCCTTTCCCAGATATAAGTGCAAGAGGACAGTACATGGAGAATCTGATCCTTTATGTTTTACGTATGCTTAAGCATAAAAGACTTTGTGACTGCTAGAGCAGGCTTTACAGGTCTTTGATTTATTGACTTGAGGAACAATAACCCTCATATCAGCTGGTTTACATTCCACAGTTTCATAAGCATGTCGTTTCCCATTAAGGGAGAGAAATCAACAAAATAATCAGCTCACTAACCCTGCTATTCCCTCTTCCTTGCAGTTTAACGACATTGGCGTTTTTGAAACAGTCTGGCAAGTCAAATTCTACAACTACCACAAACGGGATCATTGCCAGTGGGGAAACAGTTTTGGCAGTATTGAGTACGAATGCAAACCAAATGAAACACGCAGTCTTATGTGGATCAATAAAGAGACCTTCCACTGAAGAGAGTGAAACCAATACTGTTGGACAATCTCCCTAAAGAAAAATCTACCTTTTTAAACCAGCAAGAAGCCTTAACAAAGGCATACCGTAACATTGCTGTGTTCCGTAAGGTTCCGACAACTATGTTGTATATACAGCTGGTGCCACTGAAATCTTTGCCTATTACTGTATTTTAAGTTTACCATGGCATCTGCAACATTCTTTATCTGTCACCCTGAGAATACTAAAAAGTTCATGGTAAAGAATATTTGATAGCTGGGTAGAAAGTCATACCATCATAATACTGTTGTAAGTATTTGGATTATTCCCACTAGACGTAACAACTTTTGTGAAGTGTTTTGCTTTATTGCTTAGAATTTGGATGCTACATCACATCGGTGATTTCTGTACTTATATTTGTGTTTGCTCCTAAATCGGTGTGCACTTTAAGAATTTTGTGTTACATGTCATCCCAGTGGACAGCAAAAAGTGCAAATTATGGGTATTTGTAGGTTTAGCTAAATGGCAGCTACTGCACTGTTGATATTGTGCTTTCATACCGGGGGTTTGGAAAATCATTCTCCCTTTTGTTAAGTGCTGTAAGACATTCTGTGAAGTTTGCTAATTTACCAAATCTCCCAAAATAGGATTCTTTGTTGTTAAGTTTCCCAGTCTCTGATATAGCTTTAGGAAACTGTATAAAACATGCTAACCTGAATGAAGGAAAAGCAATAAATCAGTTGTGGTATCAAAGACATTTAACAACACGGCTAATATCTATCTTAAGATCACACAGTATTCTTGAAAGATACAGCAGCCATACTTAATTTAGTTCTTAAGAGTTTTGGTAGTAATCTACATGTTTGTTTTAAGGACACATTGCTCAAATCAGTTAAATCCTACAAATCAACTTTTTCAAGCCTGACCACTGTATAATACCAAAACCAACAGGATTTCTGACCAACAAACACTCAGCAGCATGAAGAGTGCAGATGCCAGCGCATGTTTATACATGCATTGCACTCTTTCAAATAAAGATAAGCATGTAAGCATTTGCATGGTTATGACTAAAGGTGCTACATAAACACTAGATCAGTGTTTAACACGTACGGACGACAAAAAAGAAACATATCTTTTCTTCCAGTAAATAAAGCAGGGAAACAACTACACTGTCCCATCCCCAACCTGGGCTGAAGCAAGCTGTCAGTTCTTACATATTTGGTATTTCCTTTGTGTATAATTTGTAAATTGTGTATGTAAATGGTAACCATGACTTTTGATCTTTGTAATAAAGGACCTAAACAATTTCTTCTCTAGTCTGACCACCTAAATGACTTGAAAATACTGTATGAAAAAAGGCAGTGGTTTTAGAAAGTCAGACAGCAGAGGGTATGTAGTCAGTGCTTTCTGAGAATCCAGTCCAAATTATCTCATGTTCTTTACCCAAAGCTACCGTTTCTAGGAAATACAGATCCAATACGCCAGAATGCAGACAGTTAATTTAATAACACTCCACAGAGCTTTTTGACAGAACTCAGCTGCATTTTGTTGCATTAACATAGTGTGGAACATAGAGATTTAGGACAGAACCGAGACACCAAAGAAATACTTTCTTCCATTGACTTACTAATCAAAAAGCTAGACTGTTTGCAGATTTCTACAGAAAAAAGATCCTGACAGTAGCACTGAAACAGTGAGCTAGCCAGCTGCGTCTCTGCTCTGAGGCAGTATTACACAGGCAAATTTCACTGCGGTAAAATTCTAGAAATAATCTTCTGTGTTAACTTCTTTCTTAAGACTTTTGCTAGACTACAGAAAGAATTCTTCAAAATGAAAAAAATGAACTGAGAAAACTTGAATGAGGTCTGTACTTCAGACAGAAGGGTTATTGCTGGCACTTTAGCAGAAGTTTCCAGATAACAGGTTTCAATGATACCAAACTTCCAGCTGTCAATCAATTCTATGTCTGCACTACTAAAAAGTGATTTTCTTCTTGAACAACTGGCATACTTTGGTGTATTTTGTTTGTACACATGAACTGAAAGCACATCAGCAAGAAATATGTATGATACCAACAGAGAAACTTCTGCCCTAATAAAAATAAAACATCTAAGATAGGCCTTCACTTTGACTTCAGCTTCTGTGAAATCCTTGGCCCACAACGTCTGAGCTCTTCAGCATTTAAGAGATGTTACAATGAATACATCTAGCCTGTGCTGGCACAGGAGGGCTGTTACTCTCTGCTAGCTGGAAGCACACCCTTCCCAAGGTAAAAATACGCGTGCCTGTATTAATGCCAAATAGGGCAGCCCGTTTCTTACATCCTAACAAGCCCTGTAGTAATTCAGTTCAGAGGGTGGTCAAGAAAGAGCCTGCAGATGGAGTGAGCTGCTTTTCAAAGGAAGGAGAGAACAGCAAGACCAAACTCCATATCCTGAGCTTCAGCATTGCTGCCCAGGATTGCAGCACCCTTTTACAATGGCAGTGATCAAAAGGATGACTGGTTAACTGCTTCCCTTGGGGAAGGCGTAAATGGCATTTATCAGCTGTTATATCCTTCTCCCCTAGATGAGGTTTAAACATACAGAAGCGTGGCTTGATGGCCTTGCATTACTCCTCAATAGAAGATTATTCAAGTGGTGTTTGTTGCATATCCATACCACCAGCGCTGATACTCTGCACACGTAAAGCAAAATAGTACCATCGGTTTCCCCTTGCTCAACAAGTGCTTTGCTAACAAAGCAAACATTTGCTCCTAATAAAGGAGACCCAACACTCTAGCAGTTCCCTGGAAAATAATGTTCTGAATTTCTTTCATCCAGGACAACTCTGGTAAATATTCATAAATCCTGAGTCACTAAAAACTGTTGCTGTGACAGTTTGATGCATTATTCAATCAGCAGCATTTAATCTCCAGAGAAGTTTGTTCTTTACACAGCTTTTTCTAATTAGTATTTCCATTTTTGTACCAAACTCCACCATTCAGAACAGAGCACAATACACTAAGCTTAAATACATATTTATTTTTATCCATTACAATGTCAGAAAATGCTGACAGGGTGTCAATCCAGCTGAAACCACAAAGCACTCATATCTGAAGGTTTTGTACATAAGACTTCAAGACTTTTCTCCTGAAGTGTCCAGCTTTTTTTTTAATAAGAAAGATTGAAATAAATACACTGAATCTTTCAGAGTCACTTTTTCATCTATATTTCAGTAGCAGTTAGAACTTTCAGACTGCTGAGTAACAGCATCCAAAAGCCAGTTATTAGTCATGATCATTACAGTTGCAGCCCTGCACAGGGCTTACATTAGAACATTAGAGGTTACACAATGCTTTGTGTTTAGTGCAGCTACTACAGGCTTCTACCATCTGACTGTATCTGAAGAAGAAAAAATACCGCTAATGTCTCCATGCCCTACTAACACAAGGTGGGGAGGTTTCACTGGCTTCAGGTGAGGCTCTGCCCATTGGTTTGCAGACGCAGTGTGACCCTTACTGATTCCAGACTAGCAGAGTATCAGAAAACCTCGTTCATTACAACTTCCTATAAAAGATGTGCACAGAACATCTGTACAATGAAGCTGTAAATTTTGTAATACAAGGTTTTTACAGGCCAGCAGAGGTTGGTCTCCACTGGGTTAAGAACACCTGTCTCACTTCCCATGTTAAATTTTGATGCATGTGTTATGTTGAACCATTCTGTTCTTCTAGAGTCTCTGTGTAAAGCTTTGATTAAATAAGGACATGGCATGTTTTAAATGCTAACTTCTTTTTGAGATCTGAAACAAGTGCTGTGGCTTTCAGAATTTAAAGCACTGAGCATTGCCTTAATAGCTGTGTCAACTCTGAAGCACAAAGCAGCAGTATAATGAGCCTTGCAACATTCATGTTTTCCCTTAGCTCTAACAAAGCTCACAAAGCGATAATTGGAAAGTCCCCTTAGTGCAGCTACTCCAGATCTTCGGCTAGGAGAGAGGCACTCCTGGCCACAGGCCTTCCCTGCTGCATGCTTGGCAGCTTTCGCTAGCGTTCCTTGGACTGCTTCCTTTTCTCCTTTCCCTGAGACCAGCATTCAAGGCTTCAAACCCCTGTGAGCCCTGGCTTTCAGCCTTAGGAAGACAAGGCTGCATCAACCCAGGAAGAGCCAAAGCAGTCCCCTCTGCATTGGTTTTGCTGTCCCTACCTCAAAGTTGTTGATTATTTCTCTTATTAGTCAAATCAGCTTGTTCTGTGCACTCAGGAAGGATAGATCTGTGACTGACCCTATACATTAAATATAACCTTCTCTGCCTCTTCCTGCCAAAGAAATTCACAGAGATTCCAACTGTATCCTGACTGTAAATAAGAAGAAAATGACCAGTTCCCAAAAAATAAAAAAGTGAAGTTGGACTACAGAAAGCACTGCTGATGGTCAGTGGTAGAGGTCCTGCAGCATCTGCTATTACTGCACTGCAGAACTGAGACAACTACGTAGATTGTTTCTACAGTGCTCTAACACTCATGGAATTCCTCTGTATAATAATATATACACAAGTGAAGAATCACAAGCTTTTGTGAGTTCTCTCGCTGTGTCATTGGAGTTTGTAATCTTTTGACCTGCAGTGAGTTGCACCACTCCAGTATGAGTACATAGATACAAACAGATCTCCGTTGGAGACAAGGCTTAAAAGCAATGACAGCTTTTCCATCAATGTTGATGCCAAAAATCTTACATTAAAAAAATAATTCACAACAGCACATCTGTATTGACCAAATGTAAGGCTTTGATATTCTGTTTTTCCTTATTTGGACAAACTTGAATCTCCACGTTGCCATATACAAGTGCTTTGTGTGCTATCTGTAACACTTTTGTTTCCCTTCCCCAGAGAACAGACACTCCTACTCCCTTTATCCCAAATAGCAAGGAACAGCATGGTATCCCATCCAGTAACTTCTGCAGCCTTTGAACAGTCCTGAGAGAAGTGACAATAAACTACGAGTTGATGATGATGGAGACAAGAACCATATGACTGTGTCAGAGGTAAGATGGACCTTCTGCCCATTCCCAGCATGGTAACTACAAGGTTAGGTGCCATCCTGCTGTTACAGGAATGACTGTGATAACACTGTTGGTAATATCTACATTAAGCTACAACGTATGTGCTACAGGGACCAAATGTTCTTAGAAGCTCAAACTGAACCATTATGAGTTTAATGTGAACCCCAGAGGGCATCGTCTGCAGAGAAGTGGTAGTAGCATGCAATAATATCACAACACATACTATTTTCTGCTCAGTCTAAGTTGGTATGCCAACAGATTCAACCAAGGTACTTCCACCTTTCAGACTTATTGTAGAGAACAAGCCCTGGCCAATTCTACATATAGAATATATAGTCTAAAGTTGGTGTGGTTTTGTTTTGGTTTGAATTACCTTGGCGTCAGAGACATCTCAGCCTAAACACTACACTACAGGCGAGTTGAGCAAATGCAAGAAATGCCACTGTGTGAAAATATAACTGCAGTCACCCCTGTTCCGTATGGAAACTATGTGACTGCACTTCAAAGATTTAGAAGCGTTAAAACAAAACAAAAAAAAACCAGGCTTCATGTGTCTTTCAGTTCTGTCATAGACTGAACACTGTTCAAGAGGCTTGCAACATTTTGTCTATCAGAACAAGGCAATAGTCATATATAAAAGTGCTGATCATCTCATTTTCAAATGCACAATGAACTTTGCTACCCTTGAGGTGGATGGTTAAGAAACCAAGAAAGGGTGCCAAATGCACTCCTGGTGCAAAGTCCCGCCAAAACGTATGGAAGAACAAATTTGCCCCAATATGCTAAAATGTGGATTAACTGCTCTTGCTTAAAACAGAACTGTAAGAATTTAGACCCAACCATTTATATACAAATTAAGTATAACTCACTGAGGAAATACTTCCAGGGATGTTGTTTGTTTTAAATACAGTGAAAAGATTTCCTCTACAGATCATCTGCCCTATCTTAGAAAAATGCTTATTTTTCACTATGGATGTAGAACTAACATTTTGTGCTTGCATACAGGTACAGAATCAGTTACAGAATGAGCTAGCAGAGCTGAAAACTTTCTTGCAGGTTTGTTTTGGTGGGGGTTTGTTGTTTTGTTTGTTTTTTTTAATAAAGCAAGCTATCAGTTCTTCCTTCTGCTTCAGTCCTGAAATGCTAGCAGCAGCAGCCCTCAAGCACAAATAAGCAAGTAAAGAAGGAATGCTGCCACATACCTAGCTCCAGGACTACGATATGATCCAAACAGCACAAAAAAGAGAGATTACTAGCCACCTTGTCAGTTTTTCCATAGCCTTTCCATTCCTGGAAAACCATGACTAGTACAGGTAAGTACACCTTTTTCCCCTATGCACTCCATTCTACAAATTCATGAGTGACCATGCCTTATCTGAGACACCAGCTTCTGTCCAGATATCTAAAAGGAAAACAGTGGAGAGGCATGAGCTTGGAGTCATGGTACTATAGAAACAGCGAGAGAGACAGGAGAATCTCAAAGTGTATTCAAAGACACTGAGCTTTTGACACACAGGCAGCAGGGGAAACAGTCACTAGGAGTCTTCAAATGAAAATACAATAGCAGCGAACCCCAGAAAAAATTCTTTTGGTAGTCTCCATCTCAGTCACCTCTAATACTTCTTACAGGTTCTGCTAGAAAGATTGCTCCTAACCTCAAAAATCTCCTATAGAACTTCCCATGATTTTTATTGGTAAGTAGCTTTAAGCTTCTGACTCTCTAAGTTCGGCGTCAGTAACTTTCTACAGATTTCATACCGATCTCAGAAGTTTTCAGATCTCACTAGAGCATTCTCCAGGCAGCCAGCAGTTGCTAGTGAATACTGTTATAGCTTACCTAACATCCCCTAATGTTCTGTCTCACCCGTAATGGAGAGACAGAAAAGGCTTTCTCTTCCCTCACCATTTGCTGTTCAGTCTATTATTACTCATTTGCCTTGAAGGCTCTGCAGCAAGTAGCTATTTACAAACCTTGTAAGGTCCCCAGTCATTCAATAACTTTTAATGTAATAATCCAAGGGGATGGGGGAAACAGTACTATATTCCATATTACGGGATGGGCAAGGAAGCCCTTATATGTCCTACACAGAGGGCATACCAACTGAGTACATCACTACCCTGTGGAGCAGCACCACTCAGAGATACTAGGAAGTACTCAAAGCAGACGTTGGCACAGCTCAGCCTGGCAGGGTTCGTTGCTCTGATTTTGTGCCACTTCCTACTCTGTTCAAGTAGCACCACTGCAGTCTTTGAGCTGCATTCCCATCAGGCACAGCTACAACAAAAAAGAACAAGTGGCTAAGGGAATCAGAGAGCACTTCTTAGTCCCCAGGTCCAGGGTACGCACCCCATCTAAACCCAAATTCAACATCAGGATAAAGTGTGGACATACAGCAGCCTCGTTGCTCCAACTGCTGCATCCTGTTTTCCCACATAAATGAAACCTTGGCGAACAGTCCAGGTGTACATCAAGACTGAGGGACCTACTATATTCTTATAAGGAATTCCACCTGGGTAGAACACGGTGTTAACCTGTATCACATCACAGCCAGGCTAGCCTCTTAGCAACTGTCACCCATCTTTATTCTAATCAAAATACCAAAATCTAGACATTAACCATGTTACCATCACAGCCTTCTTACCTGCTCTGCCACTACTGATTCTCTTGCAGGGCAGACTATGAAGAGGATAACTTTCTACTGGAAGAAGAGGCACAGATTCTCCCTGGTTAGCACACACTACCGGTTTTCATTTCTCTGGCTCCGAAGAAAAGACAAATCTAAACTGTTTAGCAATCCACCTTCTGACAAGTACTTCATGCAAGCTACATTTGGCTGTGAAAAATCAAGAAACTGGAATCTTAAAATCCAAAGTGATTATTTCTTCAGAAGGCATCATTTTTACATTGTTCTCCCTACGGGAAGGAAGGGTTTGCTCTGTCAAGACAGCACAAGGTAGCCCAGGAAAACTCACAGATTTCACTGTCACTGTTCCCATTTGCTTGTTCGAAAGACTGTATTAATTTTCTTTTAATTTTTCAGATTCTTCATTTCTGCATGCTACAAATCTTGATGTAATCTAATAATTTGTGTGGACAAACAATGCAATTACTTCAATAGCCACCTAGTTTTCTCTTTTACAGTAAATCTGGTAAAACAACCAGTTCTTACTTTCTAGTGAGGAAGATGAGAAGAACTCACATACTCATATGTATATTCACACACAGAAGAACATGCAAAGAAGTGTTTTAATGTGCTGAACATTACCTCCAATTTTAAAGATTATTTACAAATAAAAAAGGCCAAACCCCAAGTTAACAGCAAGTTCAAGTGCCAAATCCAGGAAATCTTTCTCCTTTATGTGCTCATTACAAGTGTCATGCTAGCACTTTCCATTCCACAAGATTCAAGCTTGTTTTACCCCACATTTTATTTGATACTGGAGAACTTCAACTGAGGAGAAAAAAAGTAGAATCAATTTCAGTCCATCTCCTTCTTACTGTCTGGGCTTTTATTAAAAAGTCATAGAAATAAAAGATTAAATGAAGTAATGGTCCTTAGGATGCTGTGAAAAAGTAGGCTAGTTCTATCAGCTCATTTATGAGTTACCTGCTGTGTAGCCCCTTCAATGCAGAAATCCTGGAGGAGGACAAAGGTTTAGTACAATCTGCATCAGGTAACCCAAATCAGT
Source organism: Ibycter americanus (assembly GCA_035590275.1). NCBI lineage: Eukaryota > Metazoa > Chordata > Aves > Falconiformes > Falconidae > Ibycter > Ibycter americanus. Next base: position 88,306,962 of record JAVJGI010000062.1, read on the forward strand.
GCTTTAAACTACTGCAAAAACACAAGAACATTTATCTTCAATTCTGTTTCATCCATGGTCTACAAATTTTCAAGCAAAACTTTATTTAAAGTGAGCAGTTATAAATTATTAGTCATTACAGTCAAGAATAAATGCCCAGCTCTGGTAAGTTTTCTCGTCTGTATTTTCATGATTATTTCAATTCCCACAGCTCCAGTAAAAGCAAATTAACTGCTGAGGATTCAGGGATTTGAAGTAACGTTCTTCCTGCCCACAGTTGCTTCACAGAAATCACTGCCATATGAATACTAAAAACACGGTAAAACTTTTACTTTTGTTCTCAGTAGTATACCGCAATGAACCATGGAACTTATGGAGACTAATTTCCTGTCCATCTCTTATGAATTCTATGGTGTTTTAATATTATGGTTCAACTCATATTGTAGCCCCTCTGTCATTATGGACACTAATTTCATCCACTGTACTCTGTCCAGATATGTAACCTCATAAAACTCAAAGCAACTCAGTACGGGACCTCAGTCTCCCTTTTGATTTTCATGAAAAACATGTAACATTGGAGGTGCAGAGGTGCAGAGAAGGAAGAAAAGCAGGACAAAACATGCCTAACACAAGCTTCAATTTCTTAAGAAACCAGACTAGAATTGCCAGAGGGAAAAAAGCAGCAATGAAAAATACTCCAGGCAATCACTAGATGGTGCTACTAAGAGGAAATATGTACCATGAAGGAGCTTTAAAAACCCAGGAGCCATCTGTAAAGGTGTAAGCCACTTGAAAAAAAATCCCCATCCCGTTTGTAACTCTGCAGGCCACTTCTCCTCCCATGCAAACACGCTAAAATCTTGCAGAACCTAGTGCAAGTACTTGTATGCATAAGGGACTCCCCTTCGCTATTGCTGAGTTTCTTTGAATTCAAATTGGCACCTGTGGAGCAGAAGTCACTGTGTGCTCTGTGGTCCAGAAGGAGGTCAGAGACAGAGGTCCGGGAAACTCACACAGTGCCGAACCTCACTGACAGGGCACGGCTGCCCACAGCCCTCATTACCCTGCCTTGAGCCTTCGTTGCATGCAGCCTCAGGAGAAGCTTCTGCTTTCCCCCAAGTTCAGGAGCTTGCATTTCCTGACATGCACAATCATAAGGGCTATTCACCCAAGCTATAGCACCTTCACAGTTCTTATAAATGAGGATAGTACTTCCTTAATAGAGCAACTATTCCCCACTTCAGAAGTAACTCCACACTGTACCAAAATAGGCAGATACTCTGTAAATCTCAGAAGACAGAACTAAATCTCACTTCAGCACTAGATATCACAAAGAACATGTCAAACCACATGCTTCTGTAATCAAATCTATGTCCACGTTGCTCTGTGTCAGAAGCTAGAACCGAGCTAGCTCTGAACAAGATCATAATTCAGCATTTTGCCAGTTAACAGGATCCCAATACCCAGTCTCAACACAGCATTTTTCTGCAGTGGACCAGTGCGCACCCTGCTGTCTCAGTCCTCTACCTGGCAATGAATCTGAGTTGGCAAATTTAAATCTCCACTGTAATGCTAAATGATCTGTCTCTCCCCACCCCCTCCAAAGTGCTTCATTCTCCATTCTCAGGGGAGTAACATTAGCATTTATGGAAGTAAATGCCTCAGGGTTTTGCTAATGTGCTAATGAGCTAAAGCCTTCCACCTTCAGATCACAAGCATGAATCCTATTCAGCTCAAAGGTAAAAACGCTGGTTCTAGCAGAAATTCGGTATCAGGATGAGTTCTAGTTCCAGCTTCTCCCTCACAAATTCATCTTTATGCTTTCTGTGCAGTTGTATTTTCCAAGTCAGACAGGGCTTTGAGCTCAGCAGAGGCTTCTACCACGGACGAACTGCAGCAAGATCCAAAATCGTTTTGATACAGATCTTCAGGATATACAGAACAGATTATCACAGTTAGAAAAGGGGAAAATAAAAAGAATTTAAAATATATATATATAATGTAAATTCTATGAACTGGAATTCACAGAAGTGCCCAAAATACTGAGTTTTTTCAGCAAAGAACTACAGAAAGCAGTATCTGTATAAGTACCAGCTGCTTTAGACCCCTTTAAAGATTCCACTGTGGCCACATTATGTTATTTAAACTATGCAGTTTTGCTTACACACAGCAAACAGCTACAACCGATATGTTTTTAGAAAGAAGTCATACAAAATCTGAAGAACTTGCCTTGGGAAAAAATAACAGGAAAAAGAGTTTTGAATTCCAGCATCTGCAAATCCCCCTACAGGGCTTGTGCCCCTTTTTCCTGCTGATTCAAAATCACAGTATTATGCTGTAACGCTGCTCCTAGTCACTGCAGAGGTTCTTCTCTTCCACAGGAGGGAGCGTTTCTCTTGCAGAGAGAAACTGCAATCTCTTTCACAGGTCTCATTTTGGAAACGTGTAGGAGCTCTAAACAGTTCTGGAGTGCCCCACGCCTGACAGCTTCCACACAGCATTAGCAAAGAGGATTCAGAAAATGAAGGAAAAAGGAAAAAAAAAAAAAAAAACCACCAAAAACCTAGAAAACGAAATCAAGCATTTATAAGCAAAACCATTCCTGGACCTGGTGTTACCAGTTCGCTATTACTCCTTCCCACTGACCCCTAATGCAATTATTTATGTAGCAGAAAAAACTGAGAATATGAAGTCCAACACCACTTATGTCCAGACATATCTGACATATATAAACTTCACTCATGTGACTGAAGGCATCAGCTATCCAGACAACACCAGAAGAGGAACAATAAATCACACTAATCCAAAGAACATTCTGAGAAGAAATCTGGCCTCACAGCTGAAAGAAATAACTGAATACAAATTTAAAAATATATTTTAGAGGACACAAATTAAAGAAATCCTTTCTCTGGACAACCATTTATTAATCCAGCAAGTGACAGTCAGCTTGTACTAGGGTTAACTTGGATGGCTGCTTTTTCCAGAAAAACAGCTCACTTCCATCATTCAAATTCTGTGCCACACTTGATGTGCAGCTCTGAGCTGCAATTTCTATCAAGGTAGCACTGTGCTATCATCATGTTTCACAGCTGCTACTTCCACTACTGTTTCCTTAGTAAAAAAAAAATCACAAAATGCAGACGTGACAAGCCACGTGGGAGCGATGCTTAACCTGTGCTGTTCTCACCATCTAATAGCTGGGGAATTTCATATTCCCTGCTGTCTAAGTTCTAGTCCAATTGGGTATATCCCCCTCCTGATGTGTATAGCTAATTCCCATCGTCATCAGTGGGAATAACACATGCCCACAAAGGGGACAATGAGCCCTTGAGGCCTGTTGTAGCAGTAATTTCAAAATATCAGGGTAAACATATTTTGCAAGTGATAGGTAATAAGCCTGGGCACCAGTTTCTGTGTTTAAGAATGCATTATGGATTTGTACGCTCAGAGCACTAGAGATACCCTACTCACCTAGTTTCCAGCTTTGTACAAGTTTCAAGAAATGGTTCTGCCATGAAGAACTAACTGCTATATACACAGATTTATACACACAAATTAATCACAGATCAAAGCTCTGTGGAGCAAAATACGGTAGAAAGGATTAGGCAAAATACATCTGCTCCGAAGGTCTCACAATCTTGATTTATGACTAGCCACATAAAAAACAGCGCGTGCTGCTCAGAACTCTTTCCTCCTATTAAAGTCATAACAAAAAAACACTACAAGTCTTCCCTGTCCTCAATACTTGCTATTACTTCAAAGCCAACTATGGTATAAGCATGCAGGCTGTGTTTTGGCTTACACATAATCAACTCTATAAAGATAGATTCATCTGCCTGCCATGGTCAGCTAAACAGAAAGCTGAATGTTAAGTCAGAAAAGCCAGTTCTAGAGTGATTAACATAGTGGTGTTACATTTTCTTCAATCAAAGCCCTATCTAACATTCCAGGGGAAAAAAAATACATCCAAACAATCTGCAGACCATATCAGATCACACTCTATACTCAGGGTACTTTTTCAGAAGAAAACTTTTCCTGTTCACAGGTAATAAACCCTGCAAAACTATCATGCTATATGGTACTAAGTAAATTGCCAAAAAAAACATTAACAATGAAACAAAACAGGCCAGACAGCACAGCTTGAGAAAAGACTGCAAGTCCCAGCACAAGCAAAGGCAACCAGAGAGTCTTGTTTGTATAACACTTAACAAGTCCCAGAGGGAAAAGGGACAGCTGTGTAGAGCTGCCTTGGTTGTCCCCTTTTTTTTTTCTTCATCATAATTACATCTGTTGCTGATGTTTTATAAAATGAAATGTCCAGAGAGTCTCCTGAAAGTTCAGCGTGAACATTGATAAAACTTGATCACAGAAAGCAGAGAAAATAGCATCCTCAGTGATCCATTTTGGAAGTTAGCCAAGGTCATCTTGGAAGGTTAAATCTCCTTAGGTCAAGTAAAAATCTTTACTGAGGAACACTGCATTTTCAGCACTCATTTGACTTATTTTGAGTACAAGGACTTAAAGTGAACTTGACCTCAAGTTTCCCAGTAGGACTTGTAGCTTACAAAGACAGTATGTCAATATTTACACTCATTCCATGACTCCTGTTCTAATTCTTTAAGTCGATTTCTTTTTTTCTACATTTGAAAGGAAAGTATGGACTTTTTAAAGATCCTGAAAATAATCACTCTCTTACAATTTGAAACTGCAACTAAGAAACACAAAACACTGGAGCAGATTTTACTCTAAGATAAAAAAGCAAAGGACAGAGTACAAGGTGGGTAACTAGAATTCAAGTCTGGGAAACAATAATTACTTGGTTTCACTCCAATAATCACTCTTATAAACTGATCCAGAATGTTTTAACCAAAGCTAGATACCTGGATATATAGCTGGAATTTCAGAACTGCTAAGCATCTATCTGCTTTACTTGACTTGAAAGAAAAAGGGACATGAGAAACTGTAAGAATCCGAAAAATCTCAGGCAATTCTGAAAAGGGAACAACTGTCCTTTCTTATTTAAAGCATTTCCTAATATTAAAGATCCTTCAAAAATTACTTTTCAAATAAAGTTTAGAAAAACACATGCCAACTAAAACCTTATCAAAACCTTTTAATTTTCAAGTATATTTAGCAGAAATGAAATGTTTACACACAAAAAGTTAAGTGGAACTTTGGGATGCTTAATTTGTTTGATCTAGTAGCTGAAAATTTTGTAACAGGGAATTTTCTACAAAAACCTGTTTTGATCTAAAGAGCTCCATAAGTAGTATTTCATAACTAAGACTGTATACAACTAAGTAATATTATAGACTACTTACCTCTGTATCATGCCTGTAAAATAACTGTGGCTCATAGATACAAGACTAACAGACATCAAGCGTGATTTGTTTTCCCTTTTAAGTATTGCTTTCTAACAAGATGAAGGGTTAAAATAATCATTTGGCTTTCCAAGGTTCTCTTGGCCTCAACCCTTTCTCTTATTCCAAATTCACAAAAATAAATGGTAGGGTATGATCCTTACTAAGTTACGTATCTACTTAACCCTGAACATTAATGAGTACCAGATCTTTTATCCCAATATGGTTCCTTTTCGTGCTACCCTTGCATAGGAGGCATACCACAATTTTAACTAAAGGGAATGTGACTGGAGAGTCCAACTGCAGTCTCCAGAGGGCATGATTTAACTCCTGCCTGGCAAAGCAAGCTCAAGAAGCAAGCACAGAAAACCAGAACAGTTATCAGGACTTTTCTGCTTCAATTAGATTGCTATTTGAGTGTGAAACGAACTTGGGCAACTACAGCACCTCCAGCTTAGGAGCAAAATCAATACATTGATTTGGAAGCTCACTTTTATGGAACATGAAACACTGACATGATGCCTCGGCATCATTATAACATATATGAAGCTTTACAGAACTGATTGAATCCTTTTAAAAGTTTTACAATCCAGAAGGGCTTTATTTAAGGTACTTGACCTGCCTGGTAAAACAGCGTTTACAACATCCTATGTGATGCACTGCCATTTCTGAGTAATTTGCACCTGTAAAATATCAATGGACACAAAAGTGTTCTTACTTTGCATCCTTTGAATTCAACAATTAAGTAAGAGCAGGAGCCAGCAAAATGCCTGCATTGAAGTAGAAGCGTAAGTAACTAAAAATTAAAAATCTCCACAAAAATACCTGATATTTAAGAAAAATTATATAGAAAGCATATGGGCATCTTCACTGAAATTTGAATCATACTGATCATATTGAAGCAGAAGAACCAAAACTGATCCCTTTTGGTAGTTCAGTTCCTCCTTGATACCCGTGAGCATGTTGGGTTTAGAGTGGCAAGGTGTTGGTAGTGGGGGGAGCTACACAGGTAGCTGCTAGAAGCTTCCCCCATGTCCAACAGAGCCAACGCCAGCCGGCTCCACGACAGACCCACTGATGGCCAAGGCCAAGCCAGTCAGTGACGGTGCTAGCACCTCTGGGATAAAAAATATTGAAGAAGCAGGGCGGGGGGTGAGGAAACCTGTGCAACAGCAACTACAGCTGGAAAGAAGGGTAAGAACATGTGAGAGCAGCAGCCCTGCAGCCACCAGGTCAGTGCAGACAGAGGCAGGAGGGGCTCCAGGCACCAGAGCAGAGATTCTCCTGCAGCCCGTGGTGAGGACCATGGTGAGGCAGGCTGTGTCCCCAGCCCGGGGAGGTTCATGGTGAAGCAGATCCCCACCCGCAGCCTGGGGAGGTTTATGGTGAAGCAGATCCTCACCCGCAGCCTGGGGAGGTTCATGGTGGAGCAGATCCCCACCCGCAGCCCAGGGAGGACCCCACGCTGGAGCAGTGGTATGGCCAAAGGAAACTATGACCCCATGGGAAGCCTGTGCTGGAGCAGGCTCCTGGCAGGACCTGTGGAGAGAGGAGCCCATGCTGGAGCAGGTTTGCTGGCAGGACTTGTGACCCCGTGGGGGACCCACGCTGGAGCAGTCTGTTCCTGAGGGACTGTACCCCGTGGGAGGGACCCACACTGGAGCAGTGCATGAAGAACTGCAGCCCATGGGAAGGGCTCATGCTGGAGAAGTTTGTAGTGTCTCTCCTGTGGGAGGGACCACAAGCTGAAGCAGGGGAAGAGTGTGAAGGATCCTCCCACTGAGGAGGAAAGAGCAGCATAAACCATGCATGAACTGACTGCAACCCCCATTCCCTGTCCCCCTGCACTGCAGAGGAACTGTAGAGGGTTAATTAACATTGATAATACACAGTTGTGGGCTGGCTTCTGGGGTGGTGGGTTGGCT
>JAVJGI010000062.1:88314325-88330672 GCA_035590275.1 Ibycter americanus
ACAAGCCACAGCTGTACATTATCCACATCAGCCAACCCACCACCCCAGAAGCAAGCCCACAACTGTATATTATCAATTTTAATTAACCCTCTACAGTTCCTCTACACTGTACCACTCAGGGGGAGGAGGTAGAGGAAATGAGGAGTGAAGCTGAGCCCAGGAAGGAAAGTGGGGGTAAGAGGAAGGTGTTTTAAGATTTGGGTTTTATTTCTATTACCCTACTCTGATTTAATTGGTAATAAACTAATTTTTCCCCCAAGTCAAGTCTGGTTTTGGCCATGACAGTAATTGCTGAGTGATCTCTGCCTGTCCTTATCTTGATCCACAAGCCTTTCATTCATTTTCTCTCCCCTGTCTGGCAGTGAAGGAGGAGTGATAGAGCAGCTTTGGTGGACATCTGGCATCCAGCCAGGGTCAACCCACCACCATGAGTATTGCAAATTTTCCAGATTACTTTTAATCATGTCTATAATGGGAAATAATACTAAAACAAAAATAGATCACCAAAGTAATTGACAGTAAAATAAAGGGCTGAGTCCAGTTGTGATAAAAGGTTTTAGACCCCATCAGGTTCACTGGGATTTGAGAGTACGCAAGCCATACTGAGTCAGACCATAACTCTACTGTATCTCCAATTCTAACACTGTTCTGTGAACTTCTGCACCTGTATTTACAACACACCAGAAAGCTAGCACAATCATCCCTCCAAATACCAGCTGTCTCAACTTTTCAGTAACTGAAAACTGGGAAAATAATCGGTCCATAGTATTAGAAATAAAGAAGTTTTGTTTCCTATGCACTAGTATTCTATATTTGCATGACTGATCTTTAAAAAGTTGAGACCTCAGTGGAAGCTTTTTATACAAGTGAGATAATAAGGAGTTGGTCCTCAATTGATTTTCGGTATTTAACAAAAATTAGGTTTATATATCTTCCCTCCTGTAAGGATAATTAAAAAAAAAATAAAAAAAATAAAAATCTTTCTCCTTTGCTCTGTGGCCTGTTTTCGCACAGGTAACTTAGTATTTTGGAGAATTTTGCTTGTCAAATGCAGCTGATCATCACTGCATACACCTTGTTCCTTAAAGCTAGCTATAAAAGGCTTTGCAAAATGTCAGTGGCAGCAATACTTCTTCCCTTGGCCATGGGTTTTCGTTTTCTAGGTTTTTGTTTTGTTTTTTTTAAGCTCAAATAGTTACTGGTATTCACTCCATCAAAGATGCAGCTATCTACAAGATTTTAAAACAAAAAGGGGCATGTGGGTGTGGATGCCTAATCCAGAACACTTACAGCCATGATGTACGCTCCATTGCAGCTCACTGCTAGCAGCATAGCTTAACCCTCATCTGGGAGGACCACATTTAGTCTTTGTATCCGTTCCCTGGAAGAGTAACAGGAATTCAAATGTTCCAACAGCATTCTTTTCATCAGCAGTGCCAGAAATTCAATGTGCACAGTTCTTTTAGGAGGCTACCAGATCACTCAATCTGGCTAATAGATGAAAACCTTGCACAGTACTAATACCACATATGGAGAGCTGCAGACTCCAGTTTTCTTACATCTATGTTCTTTTTTAAACAGTACTCAGAACACGCACAAGATGTTTTTATTAGAGCTGCAGTCAAGGACACATCAGCTATAATGAAACAGTAAAATTTAACTGCTGCCAACAACATTCTGCTTTGCTCTACAGTCAGTCTGAGCTTCTGCCCAACATCCACTTGCTATCAGGCTCCCACAGAGTGACACGAAGCTGCTTCTTCAAGAGTCTTAAAGTTTATTTTGCTTTTATTGCAACTCTTCACTATGCAGTTACACAGTAGTAAACATGACCTTAACATCAAGTGGAAGTTTGGCAACAACATGATTGCAAATGTAATCTACAACAGCCACAGAAGTTAACCAAGCCAAAAGCAGATACAGCTCTTAAAAACTCAGACTATAAATGGCTATACGAGATCACATTTCGCACTGCAGTTTGCTAGCGTGATTAACTGTAGTGCTGTGTTACACCTGCAAATCATTTATCTTTTTGCAAATACTGCAGAAGTAACGTAGATGCCCCAATACCTGACTGTCTTCAAATCAGGTAACGGTACAGGAAGAGGAATAACTCAGTGGTACCGGCTGAAATATGCATTGTTAAACAAATGTGCAAGTGTCCATAGGATCAGGACCTTGGATGGTGAAGTGATGATCTAAAGTGCACTGGAAAACAGAATGGCACCATAATTTTAAAGACTCAAAATGAAGGCCTGGTTAACGTAGCAGATAAAAAGTAAAAGCTTTCATCAAGTTTTTAGGATAAATGCTTTAAAAATTGAGTCCGTAAAGTTTTGTAGTTATAAAACATGTCCTATTGCAATGTTTTATAAGACAGCCAAAAAAGGTATATGTCAGATTTATTTACAAATAGGCTGCAGAAATAGCCAGCTACTACCCTTGCTGCTGTTAAAAAGAAAGCTGAAGTAGAAAGAGGAGGGTTCTCTGAAAGCAATTGTCTAGGTATAGATAAAAAGAAGATAAAACTGAAAATAAAGTGATGCAATAAGCTGATTGTAACAGAGCTCCTGAAGTGAACATTCTGATTAAATACTGTGGCCACATTTCAGAGGTCATCATATGAGAAGAGACATCAAATTTCTATCCATTTAGCATTTTCATTTCTCAGAACAGCACTTTGGTATAGGCAGTAGGTATACTTGGCTCAGGAATATACTGCTGAAGTCACAAAACCACTCCAAGATTAATACGAGTTAGATCATTTCCTCACTTAAAACTGGTTTAATTCCCAACCCAATACCTGTTTTTCAACAATTTCAGTCACGGCACTGTCAGGCCCTAAACAAGCAGCTTCAGCAGCAGCTTTGTGAACAGCTTAATTTGTAGCTGTTTCTCCCCACACTTATCACAATCCTACATTCCTGACTCTTCCCAGTTCCTCGCTAGTGCTCATGCAATCACACGGTCAGCCAGATCAGAAGGACAATTTGGTGTACGCTAATTTGGGGGGAGGTTATTTTTCAGTCACACTAGCTCCCTGTTTCCACCACGCTTGCAGCCACAGGAATACAAATAGTGGCACAAGGGAGAGGTCAAGAAGGTTTAGCAGGGACTGGCTGTGGCTCAACCAAATACGAAACTGCACTTTCACACGGGAGTTCAGGCCTTGGCTCACTACAGTATTTGCAACCCTGCTGAAAGCAGTACGCTGACTTGAGGCCTCAGTTACTATGGTGATGAGCATTGAATAGATGTTGATATATCAGTAGATAAATTCTCCCTTCAAGAAAGCAGTAGTCCCTCTTACAGGCAGCTACTAATTTTTTTAAATAAACAGATTTTTTAAAAGTGTTAACATTTTAAAGCTTAACGATTGCTATTATTCAAGTTAATGATAATTTAAACCTATGGCAAGAATTTAAAAAAGCACGTGAAAAATTAGTCAATGAGAATCGAATTTCTTCCAAAGTCTAAGCTACTAAACTCCCTAGAGATTAAGTTAATGCTTGCTTTTATACATTTTAGGTTTTTTCTTAAGAAAAACAGGAATGATTAATAAAACTACCTTATTGCTTATTATTGTTTAAGCTTACAAAATACTTACTCAATAAAAAATGAATGTATGAGTCCTTTTCTTCTATGCAGTCACTAAACTAAATCACTTCTATTTGTAAAATACAAGCAGTATTTCCTAACTCTAAGCTTACTGTAAAAGCAGTAAGCTGATATAAACACGCTAATTTAGTTGAAATGCTTAGTTCATAAACTCATGAGTAGCTTACTTCCTTTTTCAAAAGATTATGAATCAGTAATTACAGTAGAACCATCTGCCACAAAGATGAATATTCTGCTTAAGGTTTTGGGGAACCCTTTGCCACAGCATTTATGTACAACAAGACTTCTTTTTTCAATTAAGAAAATCCAGTCCTAAAATGTGATCACTAGTCATATTCCTTAGCATCTAAAATTGCTTTAAATTTAAGGAATACTAAATTCAGAGTAGACAAGATGATTTCCTAGGATCGATGACTATAAAAACTAATGACAAAACTTAACAAAATGCTGAATTCCTCCTTGAAGAAAAACAAATTGGCAAAATGCAGCAGAAACATTGCCAGCTGATGAGCTGCCTCATTCTTCCCACTATGATGCCATCTGTTGCCAGCTCTTCCCTGTCCACATGCACTACACTCTCTCAGCCAGACCCAGTTCCAGCCCTGGCCTCAATTCTGATAGCAAAGTCCAGTTTTACCCATCTTATGCGTGTCAGAAACTTGACAGCAGGCAAGTAAAGAGATTTCTACTCCCAGCCATTTATTAGAAGCTCTTTTCTTTCACTGAAATTCTTCTCCCTTCTCCCCAGTCTGCCAACATAACTACATGTGTATTTGCTCCCCAGGTCAATTGTCAGAATAAATCATTTTAGAAAATACTTCAACCACATAAAGTGTTTAAGCTAAGAGGGATAGCATTTTAACTGAATTAGGAAGCAGCCACATGCAGGTCCATGCAAGTAGATCATATGTGGGAAACTTTCAGTAAGAAGGGCAAAACCAACACTGTATACTCTTCCTACAGAACAGCAGGAGCATATGTACGCACCTGGCATCTACCCACACACTACAATCTACTGAGAATAGTGAGATCTTAACCCTAAAAAAATCATTGACTAAATTTAGTTATCCTTTACATTTAGGCTGTAAAATCCTCCAAGGTAAACACTTGTGCAAGAGATTAGTAGGAAGATGTACAGCTGATCATGAAGGAGAGTGTAATTTTGACTTGCTCTAAGAACAGGCCAAACCTTTCCTCCAGTTCGCATGCAAATTTATTACTGAAAACAATGCAGGTATTTGAGGGAAGAAACTCAGCTTAGAATCTGAGTATCTCTTCAGGGACCATCCAAATCAAAAACAGATCTTCACAAACACCAAGGTTTCCAGCTTTACCACCTTCTATCAAAGGATGTTTAAGTGACAAACATTTACGTATTTATAGAAGTGATCTTTGTTTCAATTGAGTATTTAGCTCTAGCTGCAGCCAGCAACATGTTATTGCAAAAGACAATAACTAGATAATTAGGTCAAACTGAATCTGCTTTTATCCTTAAAACCCATTCACAAAACATTCATTTACATTTACCAGATAATCCATAGCAAGGGAACAGACATCCCCAAACACTGACACTAGAGCTATCAGTCGTGCTGAGAGCCAGGTCAATTGCTTATTGTGCAGCTAAGAGAGCTCAAAGTGGATTTTCTTATTAATACTTTTAACATTTTAAGTTCGTCTCAAACTTTTATGGTACACAGTCTTAGAGATCCTGTTCTCATTTAAACATGAAACAGTAAAGAGTTTAGGTGAGTATCTTTACTTAAAAAACTGGATTCACCACAAATTTAGATCATAGTACTGAAACAAAGAAAATATGCAGCTTTTAAGATTTTTCTCCCTTTTAATACCCAAAATTTTATTAGTGAGCTATTCTGTTTCTCTTTTATACAGATTTTGCAGATGATAAAAAAATTCACTTAACACTTTGAAACTTTTATAAGTCAAGAAGACTCCTTAATATTTTTTTCTCATTTTTGCTCTACAAAAAAGTATTTAGGTTGGACATGCCAAGCAATGTTGGATTTACCATATTTGAATATAATGTACTTTTTGGTAAGTAATTATGGATTATACCATGCAAATATCAATGCACATATAAATACACCACATATTTGTATAAGAATTTCTGAATCCTCCATCTAGTAGTGCTATGGCATTTCAAAAAGGACAATTCAAAGCAGGCCTTAAAGTTTACATGCCCACCTGAGATACCTAGTGTGTATGGTCACACAGCAAATGAATAACAAATTTGGTGGTAAAAAAATCCTCTAAACTCAGTGGTGTGAGCAACGTATTAGTGGAGGTGTTCCCAAAGTGATACCCAGGAAAGCAAGTACGCTAGAAAATTTGTCTTAGACTTTAGGGTTAACACTGATCCACCTCACAGATGTTAAAGTGATTGATTTGTTAATAGTTGTAGCAAAGAATCACTGCGGTCCTGATCAAAGTTTGGCATCCCTAACTCTACAGTAAACTTGGTATTTAAGTGCTTAGTAATCCCAAAAACCAGAAAAGAAATAACAGGATGTAAGCTAAACATTATGCAGATAAGAATGCCTGGACCTGTTCTATGGTCTTCATCACCACAGCAGCAGGCAGGAGCACATTACTACACATTAGGAGACATTTGCCCAAGGTGCAGCTCCTGAACAGGACCACACACCACACAGAGACATTAAGGATGCCAGAGAGTCTATATGCTAGCTTTACGGGAGTGGCAACAGGGGCTGCCCACAGCAACAGCCTTTCATTGGTCTGCTCCGTGATTCAGCATGCTTCCAGCTCAATCTCATAGCTCAGTGGAACCAGGCAGTCCCTGGGAAACTATTTTCATCTCTTAACTGGAAGTTATCTGCAGAGTTACCCCCAACCCAAACTCTCTCAAAATATAATTATCCCAAAACTGTTATGAGATACACAGGAGAAGACTCAAAGCTGGCTACTCATGAATGGAGATCTCAAGCAAACACTTAAAGTGGCTGCTATCATGCCAAGAACCGAGTATTTTAAGCTTCCATTACGGTCTATAGCATACATCTACAGATGAACGCAGCCAGAATGAACACCCACATATTCAAAACAAGATAAATGCACACGTTCACTAACAAATTAACCATTTGAGCAGTAAAACATACACTGAATGTTACTAAAGTACCAATAAACTGAAGGACTTATCACTGGGGAGGTGAGTTCTTCCTTAACAATTATACAAACCAGATACTTAATTGAACACTATTCAATAAAGCTCTTAATTCTTAGTTCTTAATTAAACAAGCTATATTCCCAAACCTGGAGTTACCGTACTGCAAGTTCTTTTTTTTTTTTTTTTTTTAATTCTTATACACATTTCATTCCACATTAACAGGAATTAGAAGATGGCATAGTCCCTGGTTAAGTTGTATTTTAGTTTGGTTAAAGAACTCCTAAGAAACTAGTGAAGAATCTAGTGCTTTGTAGAGTACCATGCGATAAAGCCCTGGAGGGAAGAGGGGCCCAAGACGGCGGTTAATATTCAAGGATCTCCTCCAAGCTCAGGAGTGATGCACCCCAACAAAGACGAAGTCAGGCAAAAATGCCAGGAAGCCCCCATGGATGAACAAGGAGCTCCTGGACAAATTTGAACACAAAAAGGAAGCCTGCAGAGGGTGGAAACATGGACAGGTAGCCTGGGAGGAATACAGAGAAATTGTCTGAGCAGCCAGGGATCAGGTTAGGAAACCTAAAGCCCTGACAGAATTCTGGCCAGGGATGTCAAGGGCAACATAAAAATCTTCTACAGGTACACTGGTGATAAAAGGAAGACTAGGAAAAATATGGGCCTTCTCCGGCAGGAAACAGGAGACCTGGTTACCCGGGAATTGGAGAATGCTGAAGTACTCAACAACTTTTTTGCCTCAGTCTTCACTAGCAAGTGCTCCAGCCACCCAGCCCAAGTCGCAGAAGGCAAAGGCAGGGACTGGAAGAATGAAGAACCAACTACTATAGGAGAAGATCAGGTCTGAGCCCACCTAAGGAACCTAAAGGTGCACAAGTCCATGGGACCTGATGAGATGCATCTGTGGGTCCTGAGGGAACTGGCAGGTGAAGTGCCTAAGCCATTATCCGCCATATTTGAGGAGTTGTGACAGTCTGGTGAAGTTCCCACCGACTGGAAAAGGGGAAAGATGGAAAAAAGGAAGACCCGGGCAACTGCAGGCCAGACAGTCTCAGCTCTGTGCCTGTCAAGATCATGGAGCAGATCCTCCTGGAAACTATGCTAAGGCACATGGAAAATAAGGACATGATTGCTGACAGCCAACATGGCTTCACTAAAGGCAAATCGCACCTGACAAATTTGGTGGCCATCTATGACAGGGTTACAGCATTGCTGGATCAGGGAAGAGCAACTGACATCATCTACCTAAACTTGTGCAAAGCACTTGACACTGTCCCACATGACATCCTTGTCTCTAAACTGGATGTAGATTTGGCAGATGGACCATTCAGTGGATAAGGAATTGGCCAGATGGTTGCACTCAAAGACTTGCAGTCAATGGCTTGATATCCAAGTGGTGGCCAGTGACAAGTGGTGCTCCTCGGGGGTCAGTGCTGGGACTGGCAGCGTTTAACATCTTTGTTGGTGACAGGGACAGTGGGATTGAGTGCACCCTCAGCAAGTTTGCCAGCACCACCAAGCTTTGTGGTGTGGTTGACAGGCTAAAGGGAAGGGATGCCACCCAGAGGGACCTGGACAAGCTTGAGAAGTGGGCCCGTGCAAACCTCATGAAGTTCAACAAAGCCAAGTGCAAGGTCCTGCACCTGGGTTGGGGCAGTTCCAAGCACAAATACAGGCTGGGTGGAGAATGGATTGAGAGCAGCCCTGAGGAGAAGGACTTGGCAGGGTGTGTGCGGTGTGTTGGCAGATGAGAAGTTCAACATGAGTCAGCAACGTGCGCTTACAGCCCAGAAAGCCAACCATCCTGGGCTGCATCAAAAGAAGCGTGGCCAGCAGGTTGAATGAGGATGATTCTGCCCCTCTACATCACTCTTGTGAGACCCCACCTGCAGTGCTGCTTTCAGCTCTGGGGGCCCCCAGACTTTTCCCAAGGGCAGTGATAGGACAAGGGGGAATGGCTTTAAACTGAAAGAGGATACATTTAGACTATATATAAACTATATATAAGGAAGAAATTATTCACTATGAGGGTGGTGAGGCACTGGCACAGGTTGCCCTGAGAAGCTGTGGATGCCCCATCCCTGGAAGTGTTCAAGGCCAGGTTGAATGGGGCTTGAAGCAACTTGGTCTAGTGGAAGGTGTCCGCCCCACAGCAGGGGGGTTAGAACTAGATGACCTTTAATGTCCCTTCCAACCCAAGCCATTCTATGATATGATTCTATGCTTTATCCACAGATCCCAAGTGCTTTAGAAGATTCCAGCTCTAATTGCTTCAGTGATGGATGTTTTTTACCTTAGCACCACAAGCTTTAATGGCTTTAGACATTCTCAGCTCTTTTTTAGCACCTTCAGAGTCCTTGATCAGGCAGTACCACTTCCTCTTTAAAAAGTCCATTTGCAGGGTCACTCAGACTTTGCAGGAACTGGGAGGCTCTGAAAGCAACACAGCTCAGATCAGGGGAATTTTTTTTGTTTTGTTTTATTTTTAAAACATTACTTACACCACACAACTATTTCAAAGGCTTTGACCTCCCAAGGCTTGCAACAAACAGTTTTCAGCTATATCCAAGCTGAAATGTTCTGAGTGTTGACTACCAGGTTATACTGAAAATTATTTCCCTGGAGAATTCATCTAAAATATGCTCTATTTATTGCACTCAGAACAGCAGTGCTTAAAAAAACCTAACAGCCCACACAAGAAGGGCTGCAGGTTGTTCAGCGTGAAAGGTAGATCTGCGTTTATGTGTCTGAGGAAAAAAAGGAAGCCTCCATACACACTGGACAAATTCTCTGACTGTACCAGATGTGGGTACATCTGGCACGCTATCAAGACTGTCCTGGTCAGCAGAGGGAGAAAGGGGTTCACTCCCAAGAGGATTGCATACGTGCTTCTCCTCCATAAGAGCAGTCCTCCTCTCTTCCCTGACCCTAAGCCAAATCCAGTAGTAACTGCTGCTGTATTTGATCAGCAGAAGACTGACAAGCATTAATTAGTCCCTTTCATCCCAGGGTATGATTACAGGATGCAGGCACAGGTAGTGAAAGCTTTCAGTAGCTCGCTGCTGAGGTCTTGCTCAAAGTATTGCTAGAGCTGGAGAGCTCATATCCAGCAGGGCAAGATAGCATTGATTCCCCGTATTTACCCTTTGCTACGTATACCAAAATCAGTAAATAGCATGCAGCCTCACCATGCCACGAGGGGTGTTTCTCAGAATGGCTTCTATCTGCAAGGGGGCCAGAACATAAACATTTCCCAGACATGTCCTACACTTTTAGCTCTGCTGGTTAGCAACAGGAAGGTAGCAAAATACTCCTGTGAGAAGTCAGCCAGAAAACTGCAAATTATGTTGACCGAAGAGCCACCACAGTGCTGTTTATTCTAGTCAAAAACTGGCATGAACTGTAACAGGAAAAAGACACTGACTGCAATTACACTAAGAAGGTTTTTCAGAATGGCAGTACTGTCTCATCCACAGGCTGCTTGGGAACAGTGGGTCCAGCAGAACTGCATACACCTCAGTAAACCTTTGTCCAGTTTCAATCCATACAGTTATAGCATTACTCGGAGGTAACATGCTTATTACAACACTAAACAAGCTTCCATATGTTTTTTTAATACCAAGATTTACACGCATTACAGAGCTCTCACAGCATTGTGAAGTACAGTTGTGTACTTCACCTACCTGTGCATTAACTCTCCATTGCAGTTTTACCAGCTATCCCTATGTCTACAGAAAGGGCCACGTGAAAACTTCAGCTGAATGGGAAGAGATATAAAGTTGAAGTTCTTTACACACGAATATGATTTTTTCAGCACAAATAGTCTCATCGCATAAGTATTACCCTGATAATGAGTAATTTGCACTATTCTTTTTTTGTGTGATACTGTCCTCTTAAACCTCCGTTTGGTTTTTTTACGCATAAACATATGCACCCAAGTCACAAAATGTTCTGTTGAGCTCCCCACCAGCCGAAAAGCATTAGAACTAGTACTGGTCTTATTCTTCCTGCCACAGACTAACCTTACAGGACCAGGTCTTTTGAAACTAGACTCTACATTGAGGAGAGCTTGGAGTATGTCTTGTTGTATGATATATGGTGCTTAAACTAGGGACAGCACATCTGAGGTGATTATCGTCCAGTGGTAAAATTGTTTGGGCTGTAGTAAAATTCCAGTGGTGGCACTTTATAGTACAAAATTCAAAGTTGTTTTCAGTGTGCAAAGCAGGCTGCAAAATAAAATGCACAATTTCCAGAAAGCCGAATTCTTCCTTGTTGACTGAGGGAAGAAAATGAGTACTGTATGACTAGCTCACCCAAAATGTCATAGTATTTACTTAGGAACTTCACTTTCATTATGCATACCTTTGGCCTGCAGGGAGACAGAAGTAGTGGGGGGAAGTCTGATCTGAAAATGTGAGCAAATGCTTTTATTCTGACTTTGGAAATCTCCTCTGGAAACTCTGCAGGTCCTTCCGGAAAAGGAAAATCTCTTTTTTTCTTATGGGGAATTTCTTGTGGGAAGTTCAGTGACAGGATGGTTGATGAGAAGCTAATGCTAAATCCACTAAAGTTATAAATCCATTCGACACCAGGAAGTAAATGGTACTTTGTCAAATAGGTAGGAAGCAGAAGCATCATGATTTGCAGCATACCGCAATAACAAGCTACACCTCGTCCCTGGCAAGTGCCCCTTTTAATTAGGCAGTCTTTTGCAACATGAAGGCCCAAAGATTTAAGTCACACAAAATCTTCAGATTAACACTGATTAACAGCCAGTCCAGCCAAGTTATAATTCCTGTAAGGGATTCTTTAACCTCTGTGCAAAGCAAGAGCTCCCAGCAGCTGTATTGACTCTGCACAAAAAAAAGTTGCAGTCTTTTAACTGTTGTTTCTCTAAGGAAGAGGAGGATGTCAGGAAGCTACATCTTTTATGATTCCTTAGGTGACCATACTATGCTAAAAGTGCAAAGATGAAGCATTCCATGGCAGTATCTATCCCTTCTGGCATCAGGGTGAAAGGATAAAACCTAGGATGTCCCAACACTTTGGATTCAGGACTTGAACCTGCTTTATGGGAACAAAACACAGAATCCCCATCCACCAGTGTGAGAGTAATTTCACTATTCTACTGAAAGCAGCAAAGCAGGACTGAAACTTCACCCACCACCAAAGAGCCAAGGCAATTTTCTAGTCCTGTGCTGCAGACCCAGAATATTTGAAGTCTACCACGGTATGAAAAAGACAGTATCCAACAATGACCCAAACACTGGCAGACAGGCACAGGTGACAGACTAGGTGCTTTGCACTTCAAGAAAACAGCATCACCAAAACCAGTTTCACCATGTCTAAAGTAGTAAAAACCTGTCATGGCTATAAACACACAGGTTGTATTCTGTATTAGCATCAAATTAGTTCCTTGGCAATTCTTAGATGCACTTCTGAATTCCTGTGGCAAAAAAAAAATCACATCCTGTGGCAAACAGACCTAGTTGACATACAGGGTTATACTCTGTCCTATGTCTCAAATTGAAACTACAAACTACACTGTCCTCAATATACACTCTGTTAAAAGAAAAATTCACACAGACGTGGGTACCACTAGGCTTATTTCAATCACAACTCAGAGTTGGGCCACCACTTCAGTGATTGGCAGAGAACAAAGGGATACAGCACAACTTATTTACACTTATCAAATCATTAGCCAACGTCTGAAGTTTTTAGAAGTTTCCTTTAGTCTTGTCAGTTCTATGAATCCATCACCTGACCCTGTCCCAGTTGATTCATCTATTCGGTTCCAGTCTTTGCCTCAGTTCCAGGCTCCTCCTTGGATCATGATCTTCTTTCTGCCTGCTTTAACTCACCCAATCCTTCAAGCACACTTAGTCGTTGAACAAGCAATTCCTATTCACATACACTAATTTTTCTAAAAACACCTGCGTTTCTGAGAGCACCTGTGTATACAAATTGATCACCTATTTTTTATCTATTCTCCCACTGATTAACTTGACTAAGTTTTAAACCAGCCTTGGATTACGGCTATACAAGGGACGAGGCCTGGTTCTGCCACTTAGCAGCTTCAGCACTTGAAATTTCTTCATTCAAAATACATTTTCTTCAACACACTCCTAAGAAAGTCTCTGCGTGGAACAGAGGCACAGAGTGGAGAATCACACATGCATGGTGCTTACCTCAGTGTGGTCTCATCTCCTCAGCTGAAGGGGTTTGAACATTTACACGAATACATTTGATCATGCTGCATCATGTTTTCCTTGACAGCTCTAACAAGCTGCTTAATTTTTCACACAGATGACTGCACTGTAAATGAAAACAGATTACATGAGTGTTGAAAGCACGGCAATCAAAGCTACGGAAAAATGCACAGCTAAGATGGATGCTATTTACCATATCATACCACAGACAGCATTTGTTAATGCAATTCTTTTTCTCTTACATGACAACAAAAAGGGTTAAAAGACACAAAAATTGACGCTACATTCATTAAACTCCCTGCAACAGATATTGATATGCTAAAAGGTACTCCACATGACAACATGTATTTTGATCAGTTTTGAAAGAGTCAGGTTACTTACTGGTATTCAAAATTTGTCCCCAAATCAAGCAATTCCCCAGCTTTCTCTCTACCACAAGAAAAATAAAGAACAAGAATTTTTGGCATTATTTCAGTTCAGACTCCACTTTTTCGCTATTAAATTATGAGTCTAGTTTGCTACCTGAGTGATTACCTTCGGAATTTATACTGGTCCAAACCTGAACCAGTCAGCCAACATGTGACCAGTCATAAAACAGTTACCAACTTAAAATAATTCAAGTGATTGTTTCCACAAGATTGAAGTTATATACATTAATAGCTCAATACCCTGTGCAGGCCAATCTCTACTGCCTCATCAGTTACTGCAGGAAGATAAGAACTTCACAAGTCAGACTGTCACATGTGTATCTCTAGCAGAGTTAAACAAAAGCAACAAGCCTTTACAACAGTGGTAGGCAAGCACACCAGTGGAAGAAAAAGAAAATAAATCATTGTACTTCTGCTTGCAGCACTTACCTCAGTTGTTGCAAGGTCTTTGAGCAGCCAGCCCACAGCTCTTAAGGGTTCCCCAGAACAAAAGTCTTCAGGAAAAAATGGCCAATTATACCAGCCATAGCTACAGCTGGGTGCCATCAAGAAATCTTATCAGCTGCTAGGCAAGTAAGATCACTACATGAAATTATTATGCAAACAGCACAGTCTCAAGAAAAATGTAACCTTTTAGTCTCAATCTTTCTTGCAAATTGTTTCCATATATTTGTTCTGCAGAGAGCTATCTGATATCCTCCGCCATTATAAGCCCAGTGTCAAAGATATCGAATGCGTTTTTATCCCCAGTTTATCCTAGCCAGACCTGGCAGTAAGTCTAGGAAATCAGAAGACGACTCTTTATAACCCAGTTAAGAAAAAAAACAAGTTTCATGCAGTGATTTTCAATCTGTGGCTTCAAGTCTCTGGGGGCTGTTAATTACCACCAAGAGCTGAAAAGGGTACCCAAAGCAATAATCCTACTATCAGGACTTTTAATTCACACCATCTTGGGCAGCAAGATCCACAGATCTGAGGCATTTACAGCCACTGTCTCAGTAAAAGCACATGGGCTAGAGACAACTATACACCTGCACTTGCTCTAGCAATTTAAAATCCAATATCCTGCAGCGATGCAAAATGAACCAATGGGTAACCCAAAACCACCCTATTAACCTAGAGCTTCACAAGGCTTCTGTGACGCACACCTTTCTTCTGGTCTTAAGGAGAGCAGTATTCTTCATTTTCTAGGTAGAGAACAGCCTTCTCCTGTGTCCCTACCCTCTCATTTGACCAGTTCTTTCAGCTGTGCCTTACTGGATCTGAAAAGCATCATCTCCCTCTCCTCCCAAATCCTTGCAATTTATACATACTCTCACAAATATGCAAGAAAATAAGGGCACACTCCCTTTGATTTCTTTCAATTGAAAAGACAGATGTAGGTGTAAAGGAGATACAATGAGGCACACTTTATCTTTCCCACCATTTGTCAGTTCTAGTCAGTACTGTATCTTCAGATTTGCTTATTATCCTACTTGTTATTACAAATGAAATGAGATTAATCAATACGGTGCATCGCTTCTACAGACATTAGAGTTCAAGACCTGCACTAACAGGGCAATTCAAAGATGCTGAGAAAGGACAGTTTTCATTTCTATCTAAACAGGCTTCCTCTTTTGCTGATAAAATACTGCTTCCCCCGCCCACTGTAGATGAAACCACTTTCCCTCAAAGCCAAAGAAGGTGGCTTTCCTTTTCTCCTTTTAGAGCATCAAAGAAGTGTAAGAGTTTACTTATTTTTATAACACACTACTGGAGCCCATGAGAATATGCACATGCTTAAAAATCATGTATTTTCAAGCTTTACTGCACTGTCCCAAGAGTCTACCTGCTTTGCTAGGAAAAGCTGCTTACAGTCTGTAAAGGGTCAGGGCAGAAGATTATTTAATTAGGTGGCAGCCCTCACCCTGGGTTAACAGAGAGGGGAATGCTTCATTCAAATCGCATCCAGCTACCTTTGTGAGTAAGGGATGTTTATATGAAGACCAGCACAAGGCAAGTCAAAGGAGGATATACTTGGGGGATCAAAGATATATGCTATACTAAAAAAACCTCAAAACTTGAAGACAGATAAGGCATCACAAATAGCAGTTCAAAAGAAGCATGCTATGAAAAGAACTGCAGCTATAGTCCAGACAAATAAGCAGGAGCACAGAAATTGTTTTCCAGGCATTAGGTCAAGCGCTATGCAAGCCAAGTCATTACTGTTAATAACACTGAAGAACCCAAAGAGGTACAGTTTACATACCTGTTTATTTATCTGTAGCTAACCCAGCTTCCAATTACATGAAGATATATATTTATCCTAGTTTGAATGGTTGCAATTATGCTGCAGATGAGCTTTACTAAAAACCAGAAACTGACAAAACACAGACTTGTCTAAAGCTTACTCTAAAAAAATAAAATAAAATTGAAGTATCAGCATTTGCAAAATACTAGTCAGAAATATAGGTAATATAATGCAAGACATGGTTTTCTACAGACTCTTATCTATACATTAACACATGCCATCTTGCATTTTTAACTTCTTTTATGTCAGACAGAAAAGAAAAGCAACTTCGACACATTCGCACAACAGAAAAAGAAATTAACAATGCATTAGCTCATCTTTGTACTGCATCTAGAGGTTCAAAACTACTAGCAATGACATAACTGCATTACAAGGTAAGAATTATATTTTTGTAAGTTCTTGGCTGTCTCTACTTGGAACTTAAATAGGTAACAATTAAGGTATTGTATTTCTCATTCCTGCTTATTTTAGTCCCATTAACATTATGCAATAGAAATTCTAGCCATATTCAACTTCATTTAGCTGATTTTACTCCAGATCTGCATCTGCTAGATAAGGCTGCAGTGAGAAAGATGTAAGCAGCAAGACTGTTTTACATCAAAACTTTTTTTTTTGAAGATACTTAGAAATATAAAATAGTCTGAA
>JAVJGI010000062.1:88333746-88353588 GCA_035590275.1 Ibycter americanus
CCCCCCCCCCCCCCGCGCCCGTGGTGCGGCAGCGTTTTGCTGTTCATGTGCAGACCGGAAAGCTATAATGCACGTAGCCCATGGCAGGGAGACGGGGCAGATAATGTATACATTAATTGTGCCGGGTTCAGCGAGCTGACACTCCAAACGGCAGAGGTATGTGGGCTTTGAGGCTGCAGGGCGAAGGTAGGGCCCTACGTCCAGGTGTGTGTCTTTGAGTTGCTTTGCTTTTTCAATCATGACGGTTTAAATTTCCCTTCTACTGCCGTAAAATTCACCCGGAGATACAGTATGGAGTCCTGTAGTATTTGACGTCGACACTAGGGGTGTCTCCCGCTTTTCACCGCTGCCAAGAAATCAACGCCCTTTTTTAATAAACATTTATTTTAGCCTAAATTATCCAGTACCCTGGCTGCAGGAAGACTGGCAATATTTTGGATTTACAGCTGGAGAAATACAAGTTGTTTGAACTTTTTCGTTCTTAACCCTCTAAGAGCAAGGCCAGCTGTTTTGTCACGTTTCACATCAGACCTCACAGGGCTTGGGAGCCAAAAATGGGTTTCCTTTTGTTTTTAAGCAGAGAATTCTAGTCTTTCTTTTAAAAAATAAAGTTGTAGCAGAAACTGATGCGCCGTGCTCCTGCTGTCTTAGCGTGTATGCTTTAATGTCTTGTTAAATGTGCATTTGGAGAAATACTTCGAAGTGTCTAAAGGTTTGGGTTTCACCTGGGGACTAAACCAACATGTTTACTGAATGCCTTCATGCAGTCTTGGAGTATGTTAAGACTGAGAAAAGAAGGCTTGTATTTTGAGAACAAAGTATTAATGAAGTGGAGACTTTGAAAAAAGTTATGATTAGAAATTACGCCATGGTTGCGATACCGCTAATTGCCATCAATATATAGATGAACAGAGATCACTTTCCATATGACACTTGTGCTCATGCTGCCATTAGGTGGGTCTTCTGTCAAAGTTCTGTTCTCAAAGGCTTGCCTGACAAGATATGCTAACATGCATGAAAGGAAAGAAAATGTTATTTAACCATGATGTCCGTGTGTGTTAGTGGCTTGTAATGAACCTAACTTTCATGTGTGATTAACTTCGATTATTTTTTTCTCCATTCGGTTGTAACTAAAACCGTCCTAGCATATTTTGATGGTATAATCATGACTGCTTAACAGTATTTGTGTATGATCAATTGCAATGTGTAAATGCAGATGCTGGGAAAAAAGGTATGCTGGATAGTATGTCTGCCAGTACAGGTGTTTGTTTGCTGACATAAGCAGTAACAACACCAGGAGACTTGTCACCGTAGCTGTATCAGTACACTGGTTCTGATAACACCTGATCTTAGGTGCCTTGTAGTCTGAAAACCAAGCTAAAACTAAACAGCTGATAAATATTAAAAAAAGCCCCAAACATTTCATTTCAGTTCATTTAATTCTTTTTACTGTCATTACCTTGTGAATGTTTTCACTGAAGGAGTTGACTTTTAATGAAGGAGTAGACCTTTTTTCAACCTTTATTAAATAGAGCAATTCTTTTTCACAGTTTGGCGTAACATTTCTTTTGTGTTCTTACAGGACCAGAGAGCTGACAGTTACAGTGAAGAAAGAGATGAACATGTTGTTGTGTTCCTAGTAGGTAGCTTAAGATAAACCATAAACATCTAATGAGTCAAAGAATGTAGTTCTGGATGTTTTGGTATTAGCAAGTTCTAAAATAATCGATCAGGCAGAGCATAAGATGAGTCTGTTACATAATGCTAGA
This sequence comes from Ibycter americanus, assembly GCA_035590275.1. Lineage (NCBI taxonomy): Eukaryota > Metazoa > Chordata > Aves > Falconiformes > Falconidae > Ibycter > Ibycter americanus. Next base: position 88,335,516 of record JAVJGI010000062.1, read on the forward strand.
AGTAATGTTCATAGGCTACTTCAGTCAGAGTTTACGTAGCAAGTTTTTCCTATGAGTAGTAATCTCTAGGAAAAGGTAAATAGCACAGATAGATGCTGTTCAACAAGTTTTGGTTTTGGGTAGATAAATCCTGTTTTCTTGAGATCGTCTGTATTCTGGTTCATATCCAGCTCTTGAGATTTATAGTTGTAGGACAGAAGACAGAATTCCACAGGAGTCACCCAAACCATGTTACGTAGTGCACCTATCTTCTTAGACTCTGGTTATTTTGACTTGCTTTGCTTGAGTAGTGGTGCTTCTGGTGCATTTCTTCCAGCTGAAGCTGATCTGACAGTGTTTCTAAATCACTGAAACCAAGAACTACCAAAATATTTTTTGCAATAAAAAAATAAAACCCCCAGAAGACCATCTTTAATAATTGTTTATTATTTAGTAGGGAAGGTATTAAATAAGTTGGTTCTTAGCTGAACATGACCCTAGTTATACCATTAACAAATAATAATTTCACTGATATCATTACAAACATCTGAACAGTCAATTCAGTGTTGTAACAGGTGGCAGGAACTGAGAGGTACTTGCATGGTCCATCTTACAGCTTGCTGGCGGTCTTCTGCCACAGGTGGAATAACTGATTGAGGATTCAAACTGTGAAGCTCATGTGTAGATCTTAAGAAGTATTTGGTAGGCTTATTTAAGCCAGTTTGTTTAATAAAAGTTTTTATTTTGGAAGTAATTTTCAGAGGAGTAGTTCAGAGGCCAGTTTGAATGTGGAAGTTTACTTAACTCTGTGATCTACAGAGGAAGGATTGTCCTGTTGATGAAGAGAGAAGAGACTTCAAAAAGTAATTCTATGTCACTATTTGTGTGGTAGAAGTAGAATTCTGTCTTTCTGTGGTTAAATTATGAATTTAACAATAGGGAGAAATGAAAATTGAGTAATTTAAGGGAAAATGGTTTGTGATGGGCATGCCTCAGGAACTTCAGAACACCCATCTTCTAAGGCATCTGGCTTAACACGAAAAGGGAAGCTTTAAGGGAGTGAGTTAATAACATCTACATTGCGGGTTTATTCATATCTTAAAAGAGATGGGAATATCTGCTGTTGATCAGTGCCAGAAAAGGAACCTTCAGTAATTCTGGTATTTCTGGGGAAACAAATGAGGCAGAAATGCACATTTTAGTGCCAAACAGTTTCTCAGTCTGCTTCTGCTTCCTTGTTTCCCTCATTTTTTGTATGTCAGAAAGACATACAAAGAGATGTTGAGTTGTAGGCCAGGCTGCTATGAGAAAATTATTTATCAGTTTTGATTAACATAATACATACTTCGAAGAAGAAATGAATCTGGCAATGAAGATCTTACAGCTCTCTTGTAGCTGGGTGTTGAATCAGTGCTTACCTGACAGTGTTGCAGAAGGAATAGCTTTTTTTAATTGTAGGTATGCTTAATACTGTATTCTCCTACTGTAGTTCATAAATGACACTTGCATAAGATTTTCAACATTGCTTTGATTTCCCTGCTAGTAAAAGAATTCTTTTGCTTTCCCTCCCCTTTTTTACTGCTTGTGTTTAGCTGTGATTTGTGAAAGACAAATACATCCTTATGGTAGTTGAGCATGAAAGTGTTAAGACTTTTTTGGTTTAGTTACATGAAATGGTGACCAAAAATTGTGCTCATAGGAAAAACTTTTTGTGATTTGAGCTAATATATAACTTCTTGAAAGCATTTTGCTCTTGTTTTCCTTGCCCCTCCTCTTTCCTCCTGAGCCTGTTCTCCCAGCTCCGGGTAGTATCATTTGTGAACTTCTGACAGGAGAAAAATTTCACTGCGCGGTTCTTTGTTGATTAGCAGCCAGTTCATTTAGTGACACATTTCCCTGGTTTCCATCCTTTCCTTCTTCTGGCGTGTATGTTTTTCTCTTTTCCTAAGCTTGTTTATTCCTGTGTGTTCCCTATAGAAGGACCACAGGGGCAAAGCGGGCTGGCTGTTCCCATGCTTCCTACGTGCTAGTTCTTTGCCAGAATCATCAGCAGAAATAGGCAAGGTGCTACTGTGTGATGTCCTTGTCACGATCAAACTCCTCTGCTTCTGGGGGAGCAAGCATGGCAGGGATGGGGGAGTAAAGATTGAAGTGATGGGGAAGGAATGATGGGAGGCATGGGTCTGCGTCAGAAGAGAGGAGTGAAAAGTGCTTATGCTTAAAGGTTACACAGCTGGAACCTTCTGCGCAGGGTATTGTAAGAAAATCAGTATTTTGTTTTTACTTGCATGCCCCTGTTAATTAAAACAGAAAAAAAAGTTAGAGCTCCTGGAAGCTGTAAGAATTTTATTGGCTGACTTTATTATATAAATTACTTAAACATGTTTTTTCTTTTCCAAAGACCATAAGAGCTTATCTTGCTGTGCTCTTGTGAAGCTGGTAAATATTGGTCTTGTTCTACAAATGAAAAAGTTTGAGGTCGTGGTGGGATAATAACTTATCCAAGGTCCTTTTTATTGTTTAGAAGTTAACGTTGGTATGTGATGTAGGAAATGGATAATGTGTTTGTAGCTCTGAAAATAAGTAAGAAGTCTAAATCTAACTGCTATGAATTTTGAGAATTTGGGGCTGATTAATTATTTAAGTTAGTGCAGTCACTAGAAAACATGTTGTGCGTGTCCATTTGGCTTAAGGCATGTGATGGTGTGCAGTGGTTGAAAGCGTGGTCATACACTGCCTTTCAACATGTTTGTAGCATTGTGTTAGCCACTTGAAGTGACGTCTTCTAGAGATTAGACCTGGAAACGGGCCTTTTAAATCTTATAAAAGCGATTCAGTTTTTTAGATGTCATGGCCTAAACTAATCTAGACACCAGCACTTTGTCAGAGATCTGCTGCAAAGATTGCCTTAATGTGCTGAATGAAGTGGGACAGACTTGGATATGGACCAACATCTTTTAATCTGAAATAGATAAATCTTTCAGTGTACCACCTCAAGTATTTTTGGAACGTTTTCACTACAGTTTTCCTGGATCAATGATCTTAAAAGACTTGAAATTCGTGATTTCATAGTGATTTAAGTACAGGACTAGAAGCAATATATTCTGCTTGATGTATGATGTAGCTAGATTATTTTGGTCACTGTGTGAAATACTATATTTCCTTAGTAATATTGAATATCGAGATGAGTTTAACCAAGGTTAAACTGTGGCTTGTCTTCCTATACAGGCCTGTTCTACAGATTTGAATGGCAAGTCTGTGGAGAGGTTTGTGTTTGGGTTGTTTTTTAAAGTTTCAAGTGTGTCTAAGAATAAAACCTACATTTTTCAAGTGGTGTAATTTTTGGAGTGATAGTTCTTTTAAATAGGGAAATTTAATCTTGACGTTTTATGTAGCTTTCTGAATATGTATCTTGAAAATTTTCATTTAGTAACTATTGTATTAGGCCTTTTCCACAAACAGAAAGACCATTAAAATGTTTTGTATATTGCTTTTAGATTATACCTGGCAGTCACAAGCACATTGTTACTTTAACTGCTTGGGAAAATTATGTAGATGGTGCAAAACGGGCTGGAGACTATATCTGACTTGCTTGTAACTTGACAGTCAGTTGGCCCTGCTATTGATACTCCGTTCCACAATTAAGGAAGAATCCCTAGTGATATAAATAATCCTTAACTGCGTTAAAGAAGTCTCAGAAACCCTTGAAATGCTTTGGGTTGAAGGATGGCATTCCTCACGAACTGCCAATAAAAATCTTGGCTTCCGAGCTGTGAACAGGTTGTGCCAGTTAATACACTCAGGTGAATATTTGTGAAGTCGCTGTTGATGGACGTTTTTTAGCAAACTGTTAAGGCAAAAAACCGGAACTCCCCCAGTAAGCCGATACAGTGCCTATTTTAAAAAGCTTATGCAGTCAGCTTGAAGTTCACAAACACTTTAAATCATTGTCTAAGGTGAAGTAGGAATTAAAAAAAATGTACTAAGATGTTTGTTAGTTGAAGAACTTCAGTCAGCATTTGGGAGGGGCAGAGAGGAAGGGATAGGGTCACAGATAGGAAGCCCAGAAAGGAAGGCCAGGGTTAATATGTTTCTGGGAAGAAACTCAGCTACTGGGAAAGTGGATTCAGCTGTGATTCTCAAAAGAATATAATCCTGGGATCATCTTTAAATGCTGTGGAACTTCTTTTCTTCCTCCAGTATTTGTGACAAATATGGAGGCGTTTTACCCTTTATTTTAAGCAGCTGGAAACTTTGGGAAGGAAGACCTCAGCTACAGTACTCCACTTTTTCTGCTGCTTCTCTGTTGTCATCCTGTGAATAGCTCCTCTGTGTACATTTACCAGGTGTTTTGGGTTTTTTTGTAATAGGTAGTAAAAGACAAAACAAGTGGTGTTTCACTGCTGAACGTGTAGGTTCTGAATAGCATCACTGAAGCTGAAAGAAGTCACTTGGAGTTCCCTCTGCTCAATGATACTATGGCTAGCAGAGAGGACTGTTTTTTGAAATATACTCCATGAGTATGGCTTTAGGCCTGAGCTTAGAAGGAGAACTTAACTATGTACTTTGCTGGCATGATGACTGAACAGCTTTTTTCAGTGTTGTATGTGTAATGATGTTCCATTGGGAAAATTTAATTTAGTATGGAGCCACTGCTTAACAGACGTAGCACCTTGGTATCTGAGCAGTCATGGGTCCATTTTGTTGATAACACTGAAGGAACACTTCACAGATTTTTCAAATAAAAGCTTGATTGCATGTAGAGCTGCTATCAAGTCTAGAAAAAAACCTCATGATAAATAGGAAAATATTTAAACGGCAGTAACAAAAAATGCAGTATGAATAAATGGACTTGATTTTTATATTTAAGTAGACTATCTTAGCACTCTAACCAATGTTCTTCATGGGGCATCTAGTAAAATATCTATACCTTACTTAAACTTTTTCAGTGATTCTTACAAAACCAGTATTTTCCTGAAATATTTTATTGGTTCGGTTATTTTAATAACAAGATTAAAGCATTTGCATTGGGTGCCACGGGTGTTAGTTTTTTATTTCAGATAGTGCATTGAAAAATCAGATTAGTGACAAATGCAATTTACAAAATATGGAAGGTTAGTGAGTTTGATCTCATGTTTTCTTGAATGTTAGTTAGAGTGCAACTCTAATGGTGGTGCAGCTGAGTTTGCCAGAGTTCAATCCTGAAAAATTCTCTTTTGAGAGGCCTTGAAAAAACGAGCAGTGAGCTAGAAGGCGGCCAGATTCTCTTTCTTGGTGAGAAACCAAGAAGTCACATGAGTAAAAGACTGAAATTGAGGGGAAATAGAAGATGGTGATTTAAGATTTAGGCATTGTATGTAATGCTGTAGTAGTACTGTAATGCTCTGTAGTAGGGGACAGAGCAGCTGAAGATCCTGGAAGAACTGGTAAGCGTTGGTTTGAGCGAGAGTCAGTGGTTTTTAGCGATAGTTTTCTCTTGGCTACTTTCTCAGAGATGGTGTTTAGCATCTGTGCAGTGTCATAAATGTTTTGTGAAGTCAATTCATGTTACCCAGCATCTCACAAAGAGCAGTTAAAACACTTAGCAAATCAAAGAACACTTCTAATTTTAGTTCATATTACATACTGATGTACGAATGTATACATGTATGTTGCCTTTAAGGTTTCCAAGCAGTAAGTGTAGCCTATGAAGGGATAAGATGGGAAGTAGCAGAAAGACGGTAGCCTCTGGTTCTGTGGGCAAATGGTGTTTACATGCACAGTTGTCTCAGTCTTTGGGGGATGGATGCACTTACTTGTGCTGTGTCTTGGACTAGAATCACTAGATTGACTGCGAGCCTCCAGAGTGACTGGTAATTATTACTGGAAGTCACCAGGGCTCTGCAGGGGTGCATCTACTTGACTTATTTTGGGACCTGTGGACCCTATAAATAGCAGTAATTTTTTTAATGCTGCTTTGTGTGTACTTTTATGCTTGCTTTTATGTACATTTACAACTTTGGAAAATTTACAGCTCTTAAGGACAGCTGGTTTTAATTGTATTGTGAGTTACAGCAATTATAAGCTTTGATTTCTGACAGGATGAAGGAATATATTTTTTTTTTTTTTTAGCAAGTGCTATGAATCTTTACCAAAAATAATGCTAACATCTGTAAGTAAATGAGATGTCAATTGTTTGAAGAGTTATCCAAAATATGATTCTTTATAAGCTATTGAAACTGGGTTGGAATTCTAATTACTCTTTTGAGTACCCTTTTATTAGCTTGTAGCAAAAGTGCTAGGTGTCTCGATGATATTCAATGTTAAATATTTGCATTCCTTTACTTAAATACAAGAACCAAGTCAGTTCCTGCCATGAAGAACTTAACGTAAAATATTATATCTTTTTAATTGCATTTGAATATTACTTCATATAACCAACTTCTGAATGGAAATCACCTCAGCATTATGATTAAAAAAAAGTCAGTATTTTCTTCATGACACAGGTCACATAAAGAAAACTGTTTCAAGATTTTGGAATATTCCATAGCAGTGAAAATCTTAATTGAATGCAATGTGGTATTCTGTCTTCTGCTGTTTCATTATGCTTTCCTTTGATGGGAAGTCTATGATAATGATACTTGGAAGATTTTGGAAATTTGCACTGCATCCTTTTCAGAAAATAAATTCCTAATTTGCTGTAAATTAAGTATTCACTTGGAATGGAAGCTGGTAATGCCCAGAAGACCTGTTTAATGTTTTGTAAAATTCTTGATATTTTAATTACAATGCTTTTCATTGCTCTGTATTGGATCACAGTGCTGGTAGGGCCTGTTTTCAAACCTTATGACTCATCTTTATTCTTCGCTGAATTCTTCATGAGTCCTTGAGTGGCATAAACTAAACCAGAGCTTGTTAAAGTACCTCAGTTTAACAGCTGACAGCTCTAAGTTCTGATGAAGTTTTTTCTTTTCAAATAATAAAAAAAAGGCACTAAGTATTAAGATTAGCATTAACTATTAGGGATGGTTAACAATACTGGAATACAGTCTCTATTTTGCAGAGTCTCTGTCTATGCAACAATTCCCCTTCTGTACAGTCTGCTTCTTGCTTTGATTTGCACATCTTGCCTAGTTCTGTCTGCATCTTTGCCTCCTTGATTACCCTCCGTTCTCAGTTTGTGAAATCAAATCCCATTTTTGAATTTTCTTTTCTCTTTTAAGTTAATGTCCTTGACACAATTCTTTGCAATGTTCTTCCATCTCTTTTGTGATAGACCCTGAATTACATTTTAGTAATTGTCTGCTTTCATTTATCGTTTTTTTACTGTACTGTTTCCGTCTTCTCTCTTCTTGTTGGGTAGCCATAAGATGCTTATCTCCTTTCTTTCAAACTCAGATTTCCCTTTTTCGCGCTAAGTGGCATTGAACTGTTTCTAAGTTTCTTAAATGGGAAGAAAGGTTGGTGATAGCATCTGTTTATGCAACCTGTTTCTGTGCTCTCAGACAGTTTGATCAAGTAGTGTATACTGACCTGTGTGACTTCCTTAAATCTGTTTTAAGTCCTTGTATTATAGCCCACGTGAATTGGCAATATTTGCTGAACTGGCACTTAAACTTCCCTGCTCAAGGGTGTTTGACTCTTTCAAACTGTTGGTAGACTGTTATATGCCGTAGAGCTGCATCAGCTTTCTTTTTCCTCTAGGCCTTCTCAGATCCATTAAAAAATACCTGTGTAACTGTTTCCAAAGGCTTAACCTTTGCACTTAACTCATTACTGAATACACTGTTAAAATCTAAAAACTTGAGATGATCGGTTGGTGGAGAAATATGCACTGGTCACATTGTTCTTGGATATTTCCAATCTATTTCTGTGAACAGGGAATTATATTCAACTGTAGTATATAGTCTTGTATACTTTGTGGTATAAGACAGTTACACGATGCAGTATAATTTATTTTCATTTCTAGAATGTATCTCTGCTGTTTTCTTTCCCCTCTTCAAATACCACTTGCAGCAGTACAGTGCATCTGCTATGTTGAAACCCCCTGAAAAAATGAAGCCTTCTAAACTTAACTTGCTAACTGATACTGATCTCCCCTTCTTTGCTTGCACAAGTTCATGAACAGTTTGTGGCAAGGAACTTTACCAGATATGTTGGAAACAAGTAACATTAATTTGTATGTTTGTCAGTTGCTGTCAGAGGATAACATGCTCCATTTCACTTCCAGCTAGGTTCTCACCTTCCATGTTTGCCTTGGCCTGATAGATACATCAGAGATATCTGATCAGCCACAAGCAGGCCTGTAGCCATTTCTTGCAGAAGTTGGGGAGTAGATTTGTTTTCTCTACTGGGGGTTCTGTGGCTACTATAGCTCCTTTTCTGCTTTTGCAAAACCCTCTGTAAAGAGAAGTACTATTACTCCTTTCTTCAGCAATGCTATGAGTATTAGAGTAATAGTGTGAAACCAATCTAATGATTATCAGTTTTCTTTCTGCCTGTGGAGTTCAGGGCGTTCAATGTTATATCTGATCATCTTGGTACAAGCAAAATCAGGAAGTTCAGAAACTTCAGAACACTGGGCTATCCTTAGTTTTACTTGCTTTTTTGTATTTGGAGTGTCACAAATCATTTTAAGAGGTAGAGTTTTTGATTACACAGATGTTGGTAACACTTGCCTTCAACTTTTTGAAAATGATTCCAAAAATAAGTTTAAATTTGCAAGCATGGTAACAGGAACTATACCTTCAATTGACAGTAACTTCCACAACATACTGAAGCATGTTTTTTAAACAATGCAGAGAAAAGAAAGCCTGCCTTTCACGCCCCTCATCAATCTAGTGGCAAGAATGCTTGACAGGAAGTATTACAGAGAATATAACTAACTTTTTGACTGTTGCTGTTAATTTTGGAGGGAGGTATTGAACTACCAATTAACTTGGCAGAGTTTTTTACTGGGGTTGTTCTAGAGAGCTGTTTGCTGAAGCTCCCTAGTTCTTTTTGGTTTCATAGTACCTCATAGTGCTGAGAATTAAATTGGCGTAATTGAAAGTAGCCTCATGGGAGTGTATCTATATATAGAAAATTGTATTTTGAAATGGCTTTAGGTCAAGTTAATATATTCTTGTAACTGTTCTGTTCCTATTTCTATGTAGGTCAGCCAGTGATTAATTCTCAGTTTTAATGGACCACTGTTTTATTGTTTTGTGTTGAAATGGAAGTTTTGAACATTGTCTGTTTTCTGGGAAGGTACTTTGGACAAAACCTGTTTTATCTCCAAGTTATTGCAGAGAAAGAGAAACTGAAAGAGGCTTAATTGCCTACTGAATATTTTACCTGTAAAATGGGTGTGTGGACTCTTTTGGGGTAGTTTTGTCTTTCTTCATTTGACAGACTATAAGATGCTAAATAATAGTTTAAGTATAGTATCTTTTAGTTACTGGTGAAAACTCTGATTTTTGTTTGTAGTCCCTCCGCGTTCTCAGTGATGGTTGCATGCTTTGGCTTAATGTTTTGAGTGAAGTTTTGTTTCTTTTGTTCTGTATATTCTCTAAATGTGAAGTTGTTACTCCACATGAGCATGGCACAATTTACTGTTTGTTGTTCGTTGGATTTTCTATGTTAACATGCGCCAATGAAGGGGAAAAAATAGCCTTATTAATGAAGTGAGTAAATGAAAAAGAGATAAGTGGACGATACCCAATTTATATCCATCAGTGTCCTGAAGAACAAGATCAACATGATACGTTTTGGTTTTATTTTCCCTTTAGGTATCCCATTAAATGTAAGTTGGTGTCATTTCTTTGTTATTAAGATGTTGACCCTTAACTGATATTTCCATGATGCTTTAGTCACTTGCTATAATCTTCGGTCATGTTTTATGCTACCTCCCATACTGTTTATTACAAGCTTTTGCAGTATACTTACAGAATTGCCACCTTTGAAATGTTCTTTAAAACTCTTCAACTCCTCTTTTGTTACGCATAAAGATTTATATTTTGTTTTGTTTTAAATTTGTTATTAATATGTCTGTTGCCTTGCAGTCTTCTCTTCTACCTTGTTTTGTACTTGGATTACAAATGTTCTGCTTGGACAGCATAGTCTTGTTTTCATTTTCCGTAGCGTGGTCTCTGTCAATGTAACAGCACAGTCACAGGGTGAATTGATGGGGAACCTTCATTGCAGTTACCTTTAAAGTTGAGAAAGAAGGCTGCTGTGGTCTCTTCGCTGAAGTTTATTCAGTTCCCTTAGCTAAAGAAGAGACTTAAGTAGTAAACCTAGGAAGAGGTTTTGTAGGTGAAACTGGTATGTTAACATAAGTGGAACAAATAAATTAGTTTTTTGCAGATTTTTTCATGACTCCTCCAGAAGCAATGGAGGACCAACCTGTCTTACCCCAAAGACTTCCTAATGTGAATTGTTAATTGCATCAGAACTTACTTTGATTTAGTGGTGGCAGAACTTTATTGTTCCCCTACTAAAGGTTGAGTTGCTTCAGAGTCTTTCTGGGAAACTCCTTTCCGTGGCCTTTGGAGAGTTAGTTACTCGTTTATGCTTTTAAAATTACAGGGTTCTGAGAATTTTCAAGGGTAGTGCAAGCTTTAGAAATGCCAGCTCTGTAGTGATTACATAAGTAAACTGGGTCGTTGCCTCTGAAGAGTAGTAGCTGGGAACTGCCAAAAGTTAAATTGTCTAATATCACACAGGGAATTGTACCTTAGCTCATAAAGTTAACACTTTTGTTTCTATGAATATTTTTCTCTCAAGTTTTATTTACAGATTGCAGTGTTGGATGCAAGTTTTTTGCAGTGAGAGCTCTTATTTTGTATGAGAGCTTATGGTTTCTTATATATATGAGGTTTTGTTTTTCTTCAAATAACGAGATTTGTTGGTTTTCTAAATGTGGCACAGTCTTTTCTCTGCCTCACCTTGTTTTTAAAACACTGCAGTATGTTTGTCTCTAGCACTGTTAGTTGTCTGTCTACATGACATATTGCAAATTCCACTGGGGAGATCATAAAACAGAATAGAAAACTTTAATATTCACACATATTACAGGTGCAACAATTGAATTAGGTTTAAAGCAATCCAGTTATCCTTTAGGCTTTTATTCTGTCTACATCAACCTTGTGTAAGATGATTCATGGGGATAGACATGTATCTAGTGAATGGTACTATCAGTGTATGCTCTGACTTGGTGGCTCCTTTTCTCATCCAAATTCAGGAGAAGGACTGCAGTAAAATCATGTTCCACTCTGACCATGCTTTCTTCTGAAGCAGTTTTACAGACTGTTTTCTTTGGTGTTTCTGCTGGGTCCTTATGTCTCACTGTCTTGGGTGACAATTTTTTTTCTTTGAAGACAACTTCAGTTTATCTGCAGATGAGTAGATAGTTTTGTGCGTCCATCTGTATAGATGCGGGATTAAACCAAGTACTTCACTGTACCATCAAGATTATGCTAGTTTAGATTTTTGCTGAAAGCTCTGTAATTGTAACTGGGTTCAGATAGGAAAAGCTATGGCATTTATGTATATGAATATAAATTGTAGAATCCCTACTATAATTGGACAGACTTTGTGAGTTGCTTTTCAGTCCTGAACACTTAGAATAAACCCATGCATTTTAAATTTTAATGTTTTGAATTTGATTTGAACATACGCACTTTTTATTCCAATGTGTTCTGTAATATTAATAAAGGTAAAGAGTGTCTTAAGAGGATTTAGCTTTTATCTTTATAATTACACTCTTGATTCCTTTAGTTTTCCTGTCTGGTGGAGGCTTTGGCAACAGTAGCTGTCTCTAATTTCAGGTTTGCTTCTTGCTTCAGTGGTTTAGGGCTTCCCTGTGATATCCTAGAATAGCTACTTGACTGTGAGATGGCCTTAAGCCATTAATATCTCATATTGGAGGAGACCCGTGGACAGTGGAGGATTTAAATAAAGCATAGCAGAAGTGACTGGCCAACTGCCAGCCAGAGGACAAGTGGCTTCCCTTAAAATGACTGACAGAGCTTGAGCAGAGCCATGACTGGATTAGATGGTGACTAAGGAGTAAACTGCAGGCTTTTTCGAAGACTTGTGCAGTCTTTCTTGCATCCTGAGGGGGGAGGTGGTAGAACTTGATGTACATACAAAGGGAAGAATCTTCTAAAGAATCATCGCTTCTTTTGTTACCAACAAATTGAATAATGCATCCAAAATAAGGTTTTTGTAATAAGACTTGTTCTTTTTTAAACGTGGCAGAGGGAATTATAACACTTACTCTGCATACTTGCAAAGAACAACAGTGGCAGAATGCTGTAACAGCTTTAACCTGACTTGATCTCTACTGTAATCCCAAATCCAGCAATCCCCTTTGCCTTGGTTCATTATCTCTGATGTCTGCAATTTAAATGCCATGTTGAAGAATTAGGTATTAATCTTTTTTTGCGTTCCTCCAGCACTGAAGGTCACAGAGTGTTTTCTTTAGAGGCAGGATTAACAAATCTAGGCTGCTTTGGGGATAACACATTTAAAACTTGAAATCTTCTGCTTCCAAAGGTAAGTTAAAACAAGGCATAGTTTGTTTTTGTCCAGCAGTGCCCTTTTTTGTCTACAAAATGCTTGTAGTCTTCCTTGATGTTTGCTGTTGATTAGCATTCAGGTGAGATACTGAGCTAGAATATTAACATCAGCTGTAAGACCTGTCCCTTCTACCTTTGTAGTTTCACCTTTGAGTTAAGATCACTTATAAAAACTGAGAACTGATACGAGTTCAGTGGTTTATCAGAATTCTAGGAAAGCTTCCAAGAAGTGTAACTGGAAGTGTTGGGCAAAAAGTTACTAAGCTTCAAGGAACAATGATTACACTCATCAGCAGGTATAGGGAGAGCACAGTTTATGCTGTAGCCCCAGGGTGGAGACTAACTGAAGATGAAGGTGGAATGAAAGACCATGTTGGCAGGCTTGTGTCGTTGGTCTTCAACAGCTAGGAATTGTAACAGGGATGCTGAGGAGCTGTGGGTGTATCATGCTAGATAGTTGTATCCTCTTGAAAATCGTGGCTGCCAGAAAATGGGAAATGCCGCTACCTCCTCAAAGGAAACCATAAATTGACTGGACAACAGTGTGTTAACTAAATATAACTAAGATTTTTTTTTTTAATCCCAAATGAAACTTGTCTGCTTTCTCTAGCTCTTTTTTTTTTTTTAAGATAAAACAATTGACCTTCTAAAGCATTTGACACTTCAGTTACTACATTATCTGGGCTATCAAAAACATGCCTCTCAGTTTTTTCAACTCTTGTAGATAATATTTGTGTATGTGAATAAAAAGTAGAGGAGAGCAAGTTAGCAATCCCTTGGAAATTTAGAGTTGAAAAATGTGTATGCTTTTTGCATTAAGGTCAAGAATTAGATGAAAGCAATTTTCAGTTTCTCCCTGTTCATTGGACACGTTTGGTTTAGTGTCCTCAATGCGAGAGGCTTTAAGTATGGGGTTGTAGCTGAGTCAAGGAAGTTAAAAATCATTAGAGAAATTCCTAAATGAAATAAACTCTTGTCCTAGAATAAATAGCTTTCCTTTTTTTTCCCTCATGCTTCGTGGGTTTTCCCACGGATCAACAGTCAGAGTTGGGAAAGCAAACATGTCCCAAAAAGACATGGAATAACTTAAAAAGAAGTTCAAGTGTGAAGTTTTTTTTAATATTTGGGGTACATTCTAAAACTTGATGGATGTTTGATCCATTTGTTATCTCTGTATACCTAGGGAACTCTTCACAGCTCGTAGGAAGTACTAACTAAATACCAAGATTTAAGGTCAATACATAAATTTCATAGTCTGCTTCCGTAGATGTATCTTGCATTCAGAGGTCCAGGAGAAAACAGTTAAAATCCATTGCTCTAATATGCAGTCTGTTTCTGGCTAGCTAAAGAAACAAATGGTGGATACTCTTCCACAGAAATGCTGTTTATTCTTTTGCTAACGTACCATTGGAATATTTCTTTGGTAAAGACTGTGTCTGTGTTTCTTTCATGACCCATGCCATTCTGTGAATGGCAGTTCTAGCTGCTGGGATTTTGTTAAAAATTACTGATTTTAATGGGAAGTTTTACTCAAAGAATAGCAAGAGAGCACAACTCTTGCACTACCAAGCGAATGACGTTTTCTGTCCTGTCTGTGCTGCTTACCTGGTACAATTAGTGCTGCTTCTATGTTTTAGTTCCTTGCTTTTTCTTTCCCTTCCCCCCTCCCCCCCCCCTTCCTGTAATCCCTTGCTTTTCTGGATAACCTATAAGAATTTATTGCTTACTTGTAACCTGTTTCATTCCTTCTGTTGCATGTGCAGACAGCTGAATGTTCACATCAAAGGGCAGCAAGGCACACAGATTTGAAGTGAAATGAGATGGTTTCCAACTTTTGAGTGCTATGTTGAATTTATGGTCTGACAAGTTGATGGGTGTAAAATGTGTGGCGGGAGTCTTCCACAGCTTTGGGTACAAAAATGAATGGGGCATAAGCAGAGCTGAGGTTGTGAATGTTGTGTAATTGTGAAGGTTCAGTAAGTTATCTTAGTTGGATTCAGCTTGGAAGTCTTGCATCTTAAACTGCTTGTCATACTGTCTTAGGTTCAGGATTAGAAAGGCAAGAAATAAGGCTGCCCCTCAGAAGAGTGAATGGATTTGTTGGTGGCCTGGAAAAATAGTGTAAGCTTGGGAAGTGTAGTACAGCATGCTTCTAGAAGAAGGTACTTAATTTTAGAATTTACTGAATGTGAGGCGGGTGTCAGGCATTTGTATGTATGTATGTAAATCCTTCTGTGGGAATCTTAGAAACCAGGCTGAGAATCTGGGGTCAGCAGTGAAACTGTCACTGCCCTTAAGTTGCTCAAACTTCTACATGCCTTCTAATTTAATGCCCTCTTAATTTCTTGGCTTTGCTAAATTCTTTTGCATCACAATGTCTGACTCAACAGTAGTACGGTCATAAGGACCTTAGAGGTAGATTTATTTTCTTAGAATTTGAGTAGAAGTCTTGGGCTAGAGAGCTGCTAATTCTGAGAAGCTAATATTTGGGGGAGTTGCACTCTCTGTGCCTGGAATACTTTTGCAAAGCAAGTACTTAGTGGTTGCTTTGCATAAAACAATGTAAAAGCCACCAAGTTGTTTTAAATGTTAATTCTAAATTTTGGCAGTTAGTCAGCAGTATTATTGGCTTCTGAATTAATTCCAGTCTTGTTTGCCTGTAACTGTGTTGTGATATCCCAATTTTAAGTAAACTTCTTTTAGTGACTGCAATGAAAAGCCTAAAGGTGACTTAATTACTCAAGAGTCAAACACAAATGCCAGATTCCCTAGCGACCTTATCTGTGACATCTCCTTTACAAGTTTCCTTTCGTTAGTGTACAAATTAGGTATTCCTGTTGAACATACTGGAAGATAACCAGTAACACGTTTTTCTTGATTCACAGGCTCCTCTCAGGCTAAGACACAACTTATCTGTATTGAGTAGTTTGTTTGAGGGTGTTTTGTTTTGTCTGGGTTTTTTTTTCCTAATCAGATTTAACCAAAAAAGGTGAAGTATATTCATGTTGTTGTCTAACGGGGTATATGAAGGTGTTTTTCTTGCTGCTCTTTTCCACTGAAACCTTATTCCTGTTTGTCTTGATTTAAGCCATATTTCTTGCAGTGTCTATGGAAATTTTGGGCATGTCTTTCATCTGTGCTCTAAACTCCTTTTAGGCTTTAATTGCTCTGGTAATTCACATATGAAATGTACAAATTACAGTAGGTGAGATTGCGTGTATTTTTGTGACTGACATTTAATTCAGAAATTCAAATATTAAAGTGGCTTAAAGCCGCCTGGCCTTTGTCTGAAATTCATTTTAAGAAATTTGAACCACTGTGGATGTGTCTGTGGCGTGTTCTATTCATGCAAAAGTTCTTTAGAGCCTTGATAACAAATGCCATTCTTTTTAGTTCGCCAACTTGCCTGGTGTTTGTTGATGAAGGGTACGGTGCCAACCTATGACAGCCAAAGCTCTAGTAACTTGTTAAACAATGGTCATTAAAAGAAAAAAAAGAAAAACCAAACAAAAATCCAGCCCTCAAAGTTCTCTTCACCAATCTGGCAGTTCTTCATCATTAAAGCTTTGCGAAAATGGCAATACATGGAAAATGAGCTTGAAGGAGGATGAGGAGAAAGAAGAATTCTCTGCAGCAGGTAATTTTCATTAGTTGTTAATTTTGGTGATATGGAGGAGAGTGAGAAAAGATAGAGAAGCATTTTGTTTGTGGAAGGGGGAGAAGGGTCTTTTGAGTAGGTTCTTTTCAAATGGTCACTTGCCAGCTTCCACCATCTTTCTTAACACTCCCATTCTTTTCTAGTTGTAGTAGTGGGTGATGGAAAATAGCTTTTTGTGTAACTTGAGAATTGAAGTTTATTATCTTGATAATCCCCAGTTCTGACCCCCAGCTGAAATGGCTTCGTTAACTGTTTCACTTGCCCACTCTAGTTTCTTTCTTGTGATAACAAAGATCATTAGTAATGTAGAAGGTACAGGAGCAAATGCAGGAAGCACAGCGTACAGTGTGTTGACAACACCTCATGAGGTGCCTATGCGTCAAGAACACAAATGCAGAAACACTAATAACCTTCTGTTTCTGCGGAAAGCTGTGGTGCCTAGGTGTAACAGCCAACTGCAGTGGCAAGGTGGTTTGCGTGTTTAAGGCCATTTACAACAAGGAGGAGCTTATTATGCTTCTTTGTATGTTGCTGCAGAAATTGTAGTAAATCTCGGGACGTCTACTTCCTGTATGTGTACTGAACAGATCTTAAGAGACCACTCTTGCCACTTGTTAAATTAATCCATTGTCTGGCTAGGGAAACAAATCAAAAGCTTTGAAACAATGTAACTTTTAAACTGTTCCAGGAGTTCCTTTGTATTTGTAGTCCCTTACAACACCGCCTTCTGAGGACTGAATTTGAAGTAAGTCCTAAGCTGACATTGTGGCTTGCTGGCATTTAAACACATTTTCTGCTTTCTATAAAAGCAGAAGACTAATTGAAGGCTGATACTGTAGTTTAAGTCCCTGAACTGTCCACAAAAAGGTGTTCCTCATGCAGCAAAGTAACATACAATCAAACAGATCTAGAAAGTGTGTTCTACTAATGTATGCTGAAGAACTGTTTTGCAGTCTCATGTCTTATTGTGTACAAGCTGTTTTGTATAAACAGCTTCAGCTAAGAATTTAGATTTTGTTGCTAGTTTTGCTAATTGCAAATTTCATTTTATTTTCTAGCCACAGCTTTTCATGTCTTTCACTGAGGAAACCTGTCAAGATAATTGCCTTTAATTGTTCTATCTTGGAAGAGCATGTACAAGACTGATCATAAGAAGAGAGAATGGATCAGTATTTGAAATAACCGCCAAAGAAAGAGAAATCAAGAAACACATTTTTGTGGATAATCTACAGAAGAAATAAAGACTAAAGTCCATTAATAGGTTATCCTTAATCAGTAAAGGCATGGCTGCTGAAAGGAGAAAAGGAGAATAATTACTAGAGAATAAAGTTGCAAAGAACGTTTTTATTCTTAAAAGGAACAAACTACATGTCATATAAACTTCTGAAATACTTTACTGACGTGTTTTAATTTCTCTAGTAAACTGATATTTCTGCAGTATTCATTCTGTTTGTAGACTCAACTGTTCCTTGATCCATAATTATTTCTAAGTCATGGTTTTGCTGCTGTTTAACCAGGAATTAACTTGCAGGGATCTAACAGCATTTGAGGAAATTTCAAGATTTCTCTAAAAGGATCAGGCTATTTAAAATAGCCACAGTATGCCAGCCACTTGTTCTAATTGTGTAACTTGAGAGAAAAGAGTTGGAACTCCAGTAGAATGGTAGTAATACCCAGATGCAGCTGAGGAAAGCATGTTTTATACTAGGCGTAGGTGCCAAGTAAATCTGTTGTGGAGTGTTGATGCTGTACAAGCTGCATTTCTTCAACAAACCATGTGTCACTTGTTTCTAAATGTGCTAATATGGTGTCTATGAGAGGATACTCTCCCTTCATGTGAGGTATGCTAAATATATATCTGGCAGGAAATATTAATATTATAATGAGTTTTTTA
>JAVJGI010000062.1:88353688-88368420 GCA_035590275.1 Ibycter americanus
TTTTAAGTTGGCAATCTTAGGAGTTGTGTTGGAACCTTGTTACTTTACACATTTATTTGTATAAGTCAACTTCTCTG
The DNA here is from genome assembly GCA_035590275.1 of Ibycter americanus. Classification (NCBI taxonomy): domain Eukaryota; kingdom Metazoa; phylum Chordata; class Aves; order Falconiformes; family Falconidae; genus Ibycter; species Ibycter americanus. The sequence continues at coordinate 88,353,766 of JAVJGI010000062.1, forward strand.
CGTCAGAGATGAAATAACACGCCGTTCAGAGATTTTACAGTGATTTACATCTTCATAAATGAGTATCATTATCTTAAAACTATAAAATAAAAAATGTCAGTGCAGTGTTATTTTACTGAATAAGGTTTATAATTACAATGATATTTTGCAGTAACTGTCCAATTCTGTGTTAGTGCTTCTAGTCTTGAAGTAGTATTCTCCAGCATTCTTTAGAATGCTACTTGGTCCCGATGTTAAACTTTGGTAGTTCTCTGCATTAAAACTGTACAGATGAAAATACGTACCTGATTTTCTTGCTTTTTCTTAAAGGGCTTGTTTGATACTTTACGAAGTCTCATAGCTGGGCTTCCCTCCTTGCTTTTTTTCATAACACAATGTGAATATAACTCTAGACCTTCAATCTTCCTATGTACCTATTCTTACAGAGCAAGAAAATACACAACCTATTTAGCACTTGTGTTTCAAGGCTTATATTGCATCTCATAGTATGTGTATGCATACTGATTGTATTTGGGGACAAATAAGTGACCTTTTCATATTGCTGTTCAGAATATGATGAAAAATGCCTGCCCCCAATACCAAACCATTAATCATCATCTCTGAGGATCAAGTCTCTGGTATAGAGGAACACCTTTGTATTTGTCCAGGTCACAGCTGTGCAAACAGGAATCTTGGCATGTGTAGCCTGAACATTTCTTTGTACAAAAAAAAAAAAGAAGAAGGATTAAGATCTTTGTAAAACTCAGACTTTTGGATTCTTCTGTGAAAATGAACGCTCAGCACATCAATAGCAGGTAACTACTTCTTAAAATACCTTATTTAAATACCATGTAGCAAATATTGAGCAATCATGTAATTTGTACATTTTCACTTAATAGATTTTTCTGATTTTTTTGTAGATACCCAAGTTCCACTCCTGGATAGGTAAGTATTCTTAACGCTTCTTGTAGCAGTAACTGTTTCACAGAAAAACTTAAGCTGAAGTTTATTCACTTTTTTCCTCTGTTCTCCAGATATTTTTTTTAGGCTACTTCATTTAAATAACTTGATTATGGCTTAGCATGTGCATCTAAATGCATAATAAGACTTCTTATAAACGTTATGCTTACTCAGTTCATGAGATGAAAAAAGCTATTCTTGTTTTTTTTAATTCTTCCTGCTCAGTTTTCAGAAGCGTTTTATGCAGCTTTAGGCAGATTGATTTCAGTAGCCTGTACTAGAAATTAACTTTCTCCCAACACCTGAACAAGGATGTAATTGCCCAGAACAGTCTTATAATGTAGTTACGATTGTATATTTGTGTGTGCATGTGCATAAGCGCACTGGTTTTAATTCAACTTTCTCCTTTAATTTGCAGCCTTCCAGTCTGGTGTTTTTCTTGCCTCTTCATGACCTCGTGTCTTGAGCAGCCTAGCTGGATCCCCTGGTTCCTGTTTCTTCTTGTTTCAAAATTCTGCTTTTCCCCATTTTAAATCCCCTACCCTTTTATATTTGTATATGTACACTAGGCTTTTACTACCTGTTTTGGTCTTCACTGTTTTTTCTAAGTCTGGGTTCCATCCAAGATTTTCCATGTGGCACTGTTCTCCTGGGTTCCCTGCCACAGTGGAATAAGTTTCTCTTATAGAGTGTCTCAGTCATGCTTTTGAGGTTTTAGGGACCCGATGGTCCTCATCTGCGTTCCTATCTGCTACTTTGTCTTGCTATGAGTAGACATTGGGAAGAAGTTAAGGCCGTATCTTTTGCTGCTCTACTTCTAAAGCAAATGTATTAACCTTTTTTTAAAGAAGCAAGAAACCTTGCGGATTGTGGGGGATAAGCAAAGTGAATATGTTCTGGAGGTTAAAAAAAAACAAACATACATCCCCCTGCCCTGAACAACACATCTCCTCTCAGACATGTTTAGATTCAGGAGATGTTTGTTCTGCCCCTTTCTGTCCTTATTAGGAAATGCAGTTGCATGCTTCCAGGCTAAATGTAGTTCTTCCTTATTTTTTCTCCCCCTCTGTCAAGTTATCTATTTCTGCTCAATTTTGTATGATTTTCTGAGGAGTCTTTCTGTGCAAGTGTTCAGCTATGGAATCCCTTACGCTCCACACTGTAAGAGAATCACTGCTGAATAGAATGTGTCTTAGACTCATCTTAAATATGTTTTGTTTTCTTGTATAAAATACTCCCTAAAAAAAATAATTCTTTGAAAATGTTTGGTTATGAATCTCTTCAGTTATCTGGTCACTCCTTTGCTGACTGATTCAGAAAAGGCATTAAGCCCATGTGTGTTGTGATCTTCTCTGGCTCAAAGTGAGGCATTTGGAGAAAAAACACCAACTTTTAATTTTATTGTCTTTTGGCGTTCGTGTCGCAGTAGTTGCGGATTTCAGTATGTGCAAATTCAAAGTGGCTGTACCCTCAAGGTTTTAATTTTTCTTGCTCTGACTGTGTTGTAGTGCAGCAAGGATTTAAAATCTTAGTATCTTAGTTCAACCTTCCAATCAGCTACAAAACAGGAACATGTTAACATAGTATGTTACAAAAATATTTAAATGTAAAGCAGTTAACGTCTGAATTTTTGGTCATGTAAACCACTTTATCTTGCATCATTCTTCCTGTGTGAAGCCTTTTTTGGGGGAGTGGGCATGGTGACTGGGGAGAAAATAACACTGATTTTCTTATGCTAATTGAGTAATATTTGTCATGGTAATTCATAAGGACGTGCTTGTTTCTGTCTAAAATGGTAAAGCAGATTATATGAAGTTTTGAAGTGAAATATTTTTAACTTGAAAAGTAGCATTTGCACAATATATAAGTAGTGATTTTTTTGGAGTTTAGAATATGGGATTGAAGTTCTTATCATGTGGACTGCTGATATTTTCATGGGAATTCTCATCAGAGGAGACCTCTCAATGGTTTTATATTTCTTTGTATGTTTTGGTAACATAGACCTATCCAAATAAAACACTGTCCATGATTGTTGGGTTTAAAATACATGTGAGTTGTTTTTTTTTTTTAAATAACCATGTAACTGGTATTGCCTGAGATGTTTACAGTGCTGAAACTTAAGATAGTTCCTCTAAGCTAATTTGGGAATAATGGCAACTTTGTTCTTTTTTTGTCTTTCAGGGAAATGAGGCAAGCTACCCTTTGGAAATGTGCTCGCACTGTAAGTCAATTGCTACGTTATATTGTTAGAGAGATTAATCTTATTTGGAGAAATTTCATGTATGAATTTACTGCTTGAGAAGTTATGCAGTTTATATACTAACCAAAAGAGTAAATCTAAAAGGTGAAAGATTACCTTTGGAAATAATGTAGCTTTTGCTGTTAGATTATAAATTCAAAAATCAGTCTATCTTTGGAAGGAAAAAAAAAAAATCGCTTAAAGATATTTTTTTTCCCATTAGAATACAAACGAAACTTATGATAATTTTGATGTCTGTACAGTGAAGTGTTATAACTGGTAGTTCAGCTGATGGGGCTTTTGTCAGTCACAGTGCTATTTCCTCAGAGCCGTGGAACAGCTTGTGGTGCAGTATGTCCTATGTTAGGAGTGAAGCGCATGCTGCCTGAGCTGTCTTTGCACCCTCAAAGGAAAGAGAGGTTGAGCCTAAAAGAGCATTTTTTTTCCTGTGTACGCTTGCAGCCAGGCATTTAGGTGAGAAGCCACTTGGTGTTACTTGCTTTTGGCCATGTGTGCGTAAAATACACTGCTCTGTCTCTTGGGGTTAGTCTGCCCTGTAAAAATAACAAAAGTATTTCTTGCCTAAAGCTAACCAAAGAAAGGGTTGTCTTGTGAAATGTCCCTGTGGTGGTATGCAAAGCGTACTTATTTTTAACTGCTTTTTTCCTTGGATGTTTTTCTCCAGCACAATTCATGTGTAGACCTGCGTGTGTGTGGACTGATTGATAAAATTCCTCATCTTCGGTGAATCAGATCTTGTTTTTAAACGGGGTAAATAAATTCTTCAAGACAGGGACTGTCTTCTAGATTGCTTTCACAGTGCTAGTCCTAACTGAACTCCAGCTCTTCTAAGTCAAATGGTAATATGAATTATCATGGAGGAATCTTTCTAAATATGTTTTTCAGAGAAATGAGACTTTATCTAGTAACTTGCAAGACCTCTATGCCTCATACACATGACCACATGAATTATAATTTGAGTCATCGGTCTGTAAATACTTGAGAATCTTAGCCACAGCACTGCATTGCTGTCTTATGCTCACAGTGTATATTTTATTAAACGTGGATATGTGGGCAGAAGTTTCATATTTGATGAAGACTTCAGTAGCCTTTTTCTGAATCATGTATATCAGTCTTAGGTTGCTGCTCCATTGGTCAGTTTTCCCTTAGGCACAAACATGCTTCTGAAGTTTTTTGTTGTTTTTTAACTAGGTATGTCTCTGCCATTGTAAGCAGTGTGTTGCCATACTTAACTTTTGATTCTAGGACAAGTTACGTTTATTGGTAGCAACTGTCATCCTAAAGGTTTGTTACTGAGCTTGTTTTCCCCCTTTTATTGTAGAGAAAGAGAAGATTTCCACATTATATTCTGTTTTTAAACTTATGTGGAGGATGTCGTGTAAATCTGAGGTTTCGCACGATTGAAGCTTTTTCTGCTTTGATTGCCCTTCTCACAAAGTGTGAGCTGCTTCTCTGGGCAACATAATGACATACACTAGGGAGGACCCAATTATCGCAGATATCCCTTTGCTTGATTGTGCCTAATCACCACAATGATTGCACTGTGCTTGAAGATCCTGCGTGCCTGAATATTTTGAAGGAGCAGGGTTTTTTTGGACATGTGTGCAGTAGCATGTCTGTGAGTAAGTCCTCTAAGTAGGTGTTCACCTTGTTCTTCCAGTGTTAAATGTTCGTGCTACTTCTGGGTAGTTGTGACAAACAGAACAAAAGCCTTTCAGGGCAAGACCAGGCAACGTTTTTGAAGATCATTTGATCAGGTATTTGAATGGATAGATTTCTGGGAGGCTGTCAGTTAGCAATATTGTATTTATGCTGTCTGCACGATGGCATTAGGTCAGAACCTCTGCCTGGTATTGCAGTTGCTACTTTGGTGTCTTGTTTTATAAGAACAATTTTGTTTTAATCTTGGCAGTTACAAGAAGTGAATTCAGGATACAGAGGATGTGCATCATTAAATAGTCAAGAATATTCTTTTTACCCTTCATTTTAGAACATTAGTTCTGTTCAGTGGGTCCATTAGTGTTGTTGGATTCCTTGAAACAGTATGGTTTTGTTTCTCAGCTGTGCTGTGTCTGAGAAATTACTGAAAATCTAGTGCTTTTTTACATGGTGAAGATTTCATGTCAGCCAAGCTGTGTCAAATTATCTGTAAGAAAATTTCATAGCAAAAAACTGTGAAGAAAACTACTTTATAGACTAAACAATATCTTATAGTGTAGTAGAAAATAGTTCATAGTATAGAGTTTCATAGTATAAACAATATTTTACGGTATGTTTTGGTTTTGGGATAAGGAGGCCAATATCTCTTTTCTGACTTAGGAAATTGTAATTGACGCATCTGAAGTCATGAAAAGGATTAGGCCAGCTGTGTGTAAGCATATACAAGACAAGTGGTTGAATGTGTTCTCAAGGGCGTCATCTTTTTGAAATCTGATCTCCAAGACTGAAATGGCTGTCTTGGTTGCTACTCTGAAACATTATATTCGTGAATCAGACAAGACTGTAGATAGAGGTGAGAGCTTTTGCTGAAGGTCTGTTTTATTTTGAGATCTCTGCAATCTATTCTTATGGGGGGAGGGAAATACATATATTTTTTTTAAACCTGAAAATATTAAAAATAATTTTCACAACACGTTTTATTTACAAAAATTTTTTCCAATGCCTTAGCAATGTTCTTGTTTATAATGATCTCATTTGAAAAATACGTGGAAATTGGGCTCTGTGTGACCAGACTGTGGTCTGGTTTTTGCTAGTTACAACTTTGAGCAAGTATCTGAAAAGCCAACATTTCAAACAGAGGTGTAAAGGTTTTTTTCTAAGGTTTGTATGCTTTGCAGGTGCCTGCATAAGTGCTGGGTACTCTGCAGCAATGGATGTATGGGGCTTCTGAATGCATAAATAATTACCCTGTTAAAATACCACTGAATGTAGTGGATTTCAAATGTATTTGTCTTTTTATGGTGTTTTTTACTTCTGACTATCATATTAGTAGGAAGCTAGCCCATGTACCTTTACATCGACTAGAAAAAAAAAAAATCATTAAATGTATTCTGAAATTACTCTTCAACATAGAGCACACTACACTCCAGATATTGATTTTAATGAGGTTTTTTTGAGTTGCCATTTAAATGTGTTTTATGATGCTATCTGAGCATCAGTTATGTGAATAACAGCTTGAAACAAACAATTGTTTTAAAACATAATGGATAATCCTCTCCTGTTGTGTTGGGGGAAAGGAGTGGGGTATTCAGTAGTATGTAGCAACATATCTCCCAGTTGGACACTTGCTAAAAAAGCCCCTGTACTAAAACATTACACAAAGCATTTGCATGTAGTTTCTTGGAAGCATGGGGTCCTTGCATTTTAACCTGATTCATCACATTTTTGGAGATATGCAAATGAATTCAAGATACGAAGCAGGTATTGCTGGCTGTAGAGTTTTGATGCTTGGATGGAAGAGGAATCTTTTGAAAATACTGATAATTCTTTAACAAAAAATCCTTAATACTGGAACTGCTTTAAAAAACTCCACCTTGATGTGTTGGTTACAAGGTGAATGAAATTCAGAATGGATTATGAAATAAACATAAATAAATCTGTGTGCTTTAAAACAGTGAGTAATTTGATGTTTCTACAAAGCTACCAACAAAAGCCTTTTAACGAAAAAACATGTAGCAGGTGTTATTTCCAGCCGGGCAGTAAGTTTGTAAGCACAGGCATCAGCGCCAGGCTGATGGGATACTTTCAGATTCTGCTGAAAAGCGCAGGGAGCATAGAGCCTCGTGTCGGCTGGTGAGCAAAGCAAAGCACAAAAAAGGCTAACTTGAGTTTGAGGGTAGGGGAATGCTCACTGTGACCAGAGCCCAGGGAAGCTCACACTGCTGGGATGAGTCACAGGCAAACTCTGCCTCAAATGATGTAAACAAAGCTTGATTCTCCTTATTTTGCTCGGTGATGTTACCACCCTTTTCACGCTATTGTGGACTTGAACCTCCCTGGATTTCCTGGTGTTTTCATCTCTATCCTGGTCTCCTGAGCTTGTCTTGTAAAATTCTGTCTGCTACTGCCACCATCAGTCCTTCCAGATCAGAAGAAAGCCTCACTGTATCTGAACTGTCTTGTGCCTTGCATTTCCAGTATAGCTTCGGGATGTTCAAGGAACCTTGAGAGAAGGAGGAAAGCTGTAGTTTGTCCAGGCTCTGAAAATTTAATTCTAATACTCTGTTCTTCAGTGAGAGCTATGTGAAATTTTAAGAAGGTCTGTTGCTAAATCCTGAGGAAAAAGCAGCCTTGTAGAAAGGGGCACATCCATCATAGATGAGGACTGTTGTATATGCACATTCAGGGAGGAAATCTGAACAAAAAATGAACAGGATATTATTGAAATTTGCTGTTTTATATAAATGTATGCTGTTTTCATTTTAAAATTCCAAATCAAACAAACCCCAGAAAACCTATGTGTTTTTTAGGTAAGTTCAGCCCAGGCAGAGTTAGAAATGGTGACTGAACTGAAGGAAGAAGGAATAGACAAAGACACTGCAGATTTAAGGCTTATACTGTAATGCATTCATCCCTTATTTTATATCCTTATTATTTTTATTTATAAAGCTATTTTATGAAGATAAAGCTGTTACTGAAATAGGAATTTTTGAAAGTGTATAAGCTTTTTAAATTTTGGCTTGTGGAAAGGATTTTAAAGGTAGGTGAGGTGCTTGCAATATATTTAAGGAAAAAATAGTTAAATTGTTCTGATATGAAGTTCTCATACATGCCGTTATGGAACAGTGATCTGCAGATGTTAGTTTTGTCCATGTATGTTCATTATGAACAGAGGTTTTCATGCTTATGAACTATTAAAGGAAGTTTTCCTATTCCTGTAATTACTTTGATTTTTCATTATTTCCTCCTCCAGTACTCTCATCCACGGTGTGTCCATTGCCAGAAACAAAACGTTGGACGAGATTGATGCTTGGTCAGGTTTTGGCAGAGATGCTAATTTCTTTGGTACTGGTCTTTGACATGCTTTTTTTCCCCCAAGAGTAGAACCTCTCTCAGATCTCTAGTGCAGGCAGACACCTTCCTTGAATGTTTCAGGGTTTGGAATGAGGGATTTGTAATCCCATTTCTAGTAGAAACTGCTGCTAAAGGCCTGTACCTGGACTGTGTATTGCAGCTGAACTGGAATTGACTGTATGAGCTATGAAACTGGATGTGTGTTTATGTGGAGGAAAGTTAATTAGCATTTTCTAAGTATGAAGACTAATTTCATAATTTAAGCAGCAGTTGCTTTGCTACAGTTCAGCAGAACACAAAAAACATTCTTGAGAAATATTCTTTCATGCCTCTCCAGCATCTTCCCCTTCCCTTCATCTGATTATTGTCTCTATCATCCATAGTCTTGACCTCCTTGACTACAATCTTTAAAAGAAAAATAAATCTGTGCTTTTATCTTCTCTTAAGCATCGCTGGTGTTTGTACGTGTAAGTGTCTGGCTCATTGCAGATGCGAGGCTGGGTAACTGAACAGTGGTTCTTATGCCCAGCAGATGATGGCAGAGCATGTATTTTCAGTGTAGCATCGCTTGTTAACATTGTGTGTGGTGGATCAGTTACTGAATGTCCCAATAAAATGTTCTTTTTCAATTCATGTTGGTAGGTCCTGCTAGAGAGAGATTAGCTCTAGATAAAATACCTTTCTGGCAAAACTTAGCACATATTGTGTGGAAGATCTTATCTCTCTACTTTAGCAGGGTAGTGTGGTGGCAGAGTTGGTCTTGCCTGACTTCTGTGCAAGCTGTCATCATTTAAAGCTGTGTAGCAGTGTTTGACTGACTGACATATGTGGTAATTAGCTCCACTTCATAGCAGAACATTCGCAGAACTCAGGGTCTCACTTTCAGTCTTTGCTTATATATTTGTGAGGAAAAAATGTAGAGTTTAGCTCCCAAGCCAGGAAATGGACTGGACTTAGGAAAGAAGACTTTTGCATAATGATACTTGGGTTCTGAGAAAATGATGCTGCCTTGTGACTGCTGGTCTCAGTCCTGGCTCAGGTATCTGTTTGATTATGTTCTGATTTGTAAAAATGTCATTGCTGTGTTCTGATGCTTAAGAGTTTTCTGAGTGTAAGTTAGAAATGTGTCAAAGCTTGCAGTTTGTTACCTCATTGGTTTGCGTGGCAAGGGAGAGGAGATTCAGCTTCCTTCATTTTCATCTTTATTAATGCTTCTTTCGTTTTTCTCCATTGTGATCTTGTGAAATTGCAGAACTATGAAGTATTTCAGATTACTTAGGAGGCTTTAATCTTTCAATTTTAGTCAGTGCTAGTCTTAATATTGGAAGTGAGATTTCACTGATCTGGTTAAGAGGATAACAGTGCATTATATACACTATAGATTTTTACTTTCAACTTCCTGTTCAGTTGTTTTAAAGTGAAGTTAATTTCTTTACAGAAATAATTCACATACCTTTTATTGCTCTTGTTTTTTCCACTAGGAAATAGTACTAATAGTAACCCTTACAGAACTTGTTTCAAGGTTTCCCAGCATGAGTTCTAGATGCAGTTAAAAACTTCTGATTTCAAGAATAGATCATCTGTGAGGGACTTAACAAAATAATGGCCAGTTACTTGAAAGACGTTGTGATTTCTGAGTCCAGGTGAGGAAGTAGGAGAGTTGTGGTTGGACCAGGACATCATTTTCAACATGACTAATAAAAGTAGACAGAGACTGATGTAATGGCTGGACGAGTCCTTATATATGTTACTGTAATATAGGTATAAATTTTATGTATTCATACATTCATTCACATGGGAAAAGGTAGTCACATGTGTAGTGTGACAAGCCGTGCTTAATGTTTGTGTGTTTTTTCAAATGCTTGTGCTGTGAGGATTTTTTCTAGGATATTAACACTTTCTATGCAAGTTGCAGGTCTGGAGTAAGCTTGTAGTGAAAATGAGGTTTGCGTGTTAACAGCTTGCCAAGGTGCTGGCTTTGCATTAAACTGTAGTGGGTCCGATAACTGGCGGCAGGGCAGGGGGTGAGGGTAGGTGGTGCCAACCATTTCGAAGACTGACTGACTCCATTTGCAGTGACAGGGTTTTGAGGAAAATGGAGATCAAGGAGTTTCTGTGAACAGAAGTGAGAGTTGATAAATGTCTTCAGCGTTTTGTTGAGAAGCAGCATTTTGTGCTGGTGGAACCCCTAAGCAGCTATAGGGGCTAACTGCGGGTGGAACTCTGCTTCGCCATTTTCTTTTAATACTGTCTTTTAGTCTCATGATTATGTTCCACGTGGTGAGATGGCTCCTTTTGTGAGATCCACAGGGGTTTCTGTGTAGCTACACCAACAGTAATGCGCTCTTGCTGCTGTGGTGCAATGCTGTGCCGTTAACAGTACACCTTCGGTCATGTTCTAGGCTTCCACGTAAACTGGTAGGAAAAGGAATGTGGCTTTATTGCAGCTGAGAGCTTTATTAATTGAAATAGCAAATTGTGTACTGGAAACTGAGCAGCAACTACTTTAAGCCTCTGTCAATGCTGTTTAGCCTTGTTTTTATAGCCCTAGAGGCAGAATCAGATCTGTCAGTCGCTGGCACAGCAAAATGAAGATTGTCCTTTTTTGCCTTCCGCCTTTGCAGTTGCAAGCAGTTACCAAGACTGACTAACTGCAGAATGTCAGAATTTACTGTTCAGCAAAGTAAGTCTTGACAGAAAATAATCTGGACTTCTGGCATGCTCTCTCCCTTACATTTTGAAATAGCACAGTTTATATGTATGTGTCACTGGATTTGTGGCTTTTTAGACAAGGATATCAAGAAATTGAACTGAAAGTTTGTTACTGCTTTGGTTGGAGGATCAGGTCTCTGAATTGGCTACGATTTCCAAACATAAAGCTCTGCATGTTGACTGACCTTGCGTATTGGAAAGGCTCAGTGCTGGTTGTTTTTAACGCTGCACTTTTACAAAAGCCTAAGAAGGTATTAATGTGATGTAAAGTGGATCAGATGGTATGTGACTTGTAGAAAATAAGGTACAATTTCTTTTACTGTTAGAGCAGATGCTCTAAATGGAGCTAAGAAATGTTGAGGAGACCGCGTTAGGGAAGAAATTGGTATGGGGAGTTTGAAAGCTTCAGGTTCTGTAAGGTATGTTTGTGGTTTGCTGCATGCTGGCCGCTTCTAGGACTTCTGAAGAACCTCGCTTCCTCCTCGGTACCCAGACGTGGTGAGCAATGTGTGAACTAACTTCGGTCTTGTAAATCAAGCTGCTGATAGGGAATTTTCACGTTGTTATAGGGAAAATTTTTCAAGCTTTTCAGCAGCAAACAGTACAAGACTTCTTTTAGTCATTTTTATGGATCCACAGATGTAGTCCGTTCCTGGCAAAATTAGAGGCGTAAAGTAGGGTACTAGGTACGTGCTTCAGTTGAGATTCTCTATAGATTTGAAGAGGATAGGTGAAGCGGTACAGCTGCAGAACCTGAATCTGCTTTAATTTCTGGGACAAAAAAATAAATAAAAGTATGCAGGTCATGGCTGCATGTCTGTCTGTGAGATGGAGGAAAAAAATTTCTTAGGTCTGTTTAGGTGATGTTTTGAGCAGCTGAGTGATAGCTGGTCAACAGTGGGACTGTGTTAACCTGCTTAACTTGGCATGTATCCCAGGAGACCTCTGGTCTGGCGTGCTGAAGAAGCGCTAGGTTTGCTAATGTGTTTACTAATATAATTGTCTTTCTCACTTGTTACGTTAGTCTAGTGTAAATGTGTAATGCTAGCTCCTTCAAATAAAACTTGGGCTCTTTTAATTTTTTCATACCTGGCATTTGTAAGAGCTGTCTGACTAAGAACTAGCTAAGCATCCTCAATCCTTAAAAATGTTGTGTCAGCATGTGGTATTCAGTGAGACACAAGACAAACTGTGTTATGGCTGGTGCAGGGAGGAAAAAAGGTAAGGCTTGTTTAAAATAAAATAAAATGTGCTTGTTTTCAGAATTTGTTGTTACCTTTATAATCTTCCATGAGAGCGTTTAATAGCTGTAATAAAACAGAAGAAACTCTGGTAGGAAAGCAATGAAATATGCATTGTGCTTAGCTGGCAAAGGGTTTACTGAAGCCTTTTTGAGAATAATGGGGGTTTTTTCTTTTCCTTTCAGTTGATGCTGATGAGATAAAACGACTAGGAAAGAGATTTAAGAAGCTTGATTTGGACAACTCTGGTTCTCTGAGCGTGGAAGAGTTCATGTCTTTACCTGAATTGCAACAGAATCCGTTAGTACAGCGAGTAATAGATATATTTGACACAGATGGAAATGGAGAAGTGGACTTCAAAGGTAAGACGTGGTGCTTTGTGACAGGTGCTGGCATTTTATCAGAATTCCTGCAGCTTAGAATTCAAATTTTGCTTCAGCTGAGCAAGGAGGGGTGAAGAAGACTAGTTAATCAAAATAAAGTGCTAATTCCTAATGAAACTGAATACCAGTAAAACTAGTTTCTCTGACATGTTAGGGCACTCCTGAATGAAATGCTTAAAAGAGCACATTGTTTAGTAATAGCTTCCCAGGTCATACTGATTTAGGACTACTCACTAAGTCTGTCTTAAGAGCCTGAATTAGTGTACTTTAATTGTGGTGCTATCTGAAGTATATGCTTAGGCTGAAGAGACTGAAAAAAGTGGAGTAGACTGTGTAAGTGGTGTCTCCGTGCATAAGCTGTATTTATCAAGTGCTATGGGATCTGTCTTTTGTTGGAGGATTTTGAAAATAGTTTTCTAAATTGTGTAAGTGGTCCACATTTTCTGTTGATGCTTCCTTTACAGGATTCTTTAGGTAGTTCTTAGGTAGACATTTAAAGTAAAAAAACAAAAGTTCTGATTTAGTACATTCCTCTAAAATGTTAGACTTTAAATATTGATGATTAAAAGGGCCAGCAGGTGAAAAAAACTTCATTACTAGTTGATGTTAAAACAGTCTCTGACCCGTAGAAGTGATGTCTCGTAGTACTTAGTATCTCTTGTTGCTCATAACTAGAAAAGGTTAATCGGTTTTTCTTGGGGTTTTCTTTAATTGGAGAAAGTTCTTAAACCTCACTTTTATTGATAGGCTGACATTTTAAATAAAATGTTAACATACAAAAGCTGCTAACCTTTAAACCCCCCCCTAAATTTCTATAGGGAGAACTACAGTTTAACTGGAATGTTGCGTTTTTGAGACTTTTTCTAGGTATCAGCAGTAATTGTTGTATGTAATTGCTTAAAATCCCCTTGTGAAAAAAAGACGGTGATGAAAGATGACAGTATAGTACATATGACATTGAGCTGTGTTTAATACAATTACCAAGAGCTGTTCCTCTTGGGTGGGAAGAGGAAGTTGTCAAAATCAATTTTCTGTGGTAAAGCGATGCTGTTGCAGTAAGTGGCAATGAATTCTGTTGTTGTCTGGCCAAGTTTGATTCATGTAATTTCTTTATATCTGTCTCAGAGGGAAGCTCAAAGGAAAGATACGTAAACTGAAAGAGGGTGCATCTGTGTAAGGTATCTTTTATGATGAGGGTGGCGAGATGCTGGAAGAGGTTGCCCAGAGAAGTTGTGGTGCCCCATCATCGGATGTGTCCAGGGCCAGGCTGGATGGGGCTTGGAGCAGCCTGGGCTCGCGGAAGGTGTCCCTGCTCAGGGTGGGGGGGTTGGACTTGGATGATCTTTAAAAGGTCCCTTCTGACCCAAACTGTTCTGTGAGTCTATTGAAAAGGAAAAACACTGGTGTGAGGAAAATGACATTCTTTTGTTGAAAGACCTAAATGCTTTTTAGATTGATCTTTAAGCGTAATGTTGGTTTTTTTAAAAAAAAATCAAGTTATTAGTCAAGCAATTTATTGATAAATCATATAGGAATTGTTGACGTAATTTCACAACACTTACACTGTAGTAGGTCTTGCAGCCTAATGCTATATAGCCATACCTCTGTATTCTTTCTATACCGTACTTTAGCTTGCAGTGTTGCACTGTTGTCGTTTTTACCACTCACAGAACTCTTAAGAAGTCTAGTTACAGGATCTCATCCAGACACATCACATCCCAGGGTTCTATTTTTTTGGCAACTCAGGATTTCGCTCCTGGGATGATGACTTCATTGCTATAAGTGTAAATTATTTTTTTACCCTATTTCTTACAGAAAAATATTTTTTTTTAGGTGTTTGTTTTCGAGCAGTTTTCAGTTTTAATGTAACTCTTGCTTTGAGAAACCAATCTTGAGAGGAGCTGTACAATTAGAATCCCTGCTGGCATAGCTTTAGTAGAGATCTCAGTGAAGTTTTGTATCAGATTCTTGTGAAAGTCTAGTGTGCTGGTTTAACCCCGGCCAGCAACCAAGCACCACGCAGCCACCCCCTCACTCCCCCTCACCCAGAGGGATGGGGAGGAGGATCGGAAAAGAATGTAAAAGTCAAGGGTTGAGATAAGAACAA
>JAVJGI010000062.1:88368520-88380869 GCA_035590275.1 Ibycter americanus
CACATCACAGCCAAAACACAGCACAGCACCAACTACTAAGAAGAAAATTAACTCCATCCCAGCTGAAACCAGGACATCTAGCAACAAAATTACCTAAATACTGGTGTGAACAAGTCTGTTCAGGGAGTGCAGTGTTGGATTTGGAGTACTTCCTGCTACACATTAAAGTAGCAAAGTATGTGGACACTTAGGTGTCTCAAGGCAGGCAAGATTTTGAACATTTTAGGGTAATTTAGATTCTTTTTACAATTTCTAAAAACTTCTGAATGTTGATTTCCTTGGTTTATTAAAAAATAAGCTTTTTTGTAAATGTTTTTCTTACTTTCTTCAGAATTCATAGAAGGAGTCTCCCAGTTCAGTGTCAAAGGAGATAAGGAACAGAAGTTGAGGTGTAAGTATTTTGATTTTCCTTAACAAAACCTTTTTGATCCTCAAAAATACACTTTTGTTAGTTGACATTGAGAAATCAACAAATTCAGATTCTTTTAAGAAGTGGGAAATCATGAAGGTAGATTGTAAGCTTTTTGCACGCATTGTCATTTGTGTGAGGAATTTGCCAGCGCTCTTCTCTGCCGGGAAGGTTTGAAGAGGTTGCCTTCTGCATATCTTCAGTTGCTTCCCATTTAAATAAATTTAAAAAAAAATACATTAAAAAAATTTAAGAGTAGTTAGTTCACAAAACTGTGTAGCAATGTGCTTTGCTTTATGGGAGCATAAGAATAATATGAAAGTTCTTGCTACTACAGCAGAACAGCACTAAATTCTTGTTTGAGGGCTGCATCTCAGGAACACAACATGACCCAGGCTTTTTGAGTGGGGAAGGGATTGGTTCAGTCACGGATGTGTAGCTTTCAATATCTAAGGCTGAAATGTTTAAAAATATATGGCAATCTTCATGGCAAAGTGTTCGCAGCAAAGTAACCAGGTGGGCTTTTGATTCATCTGTTCCCTGGAAGGCTGTAATTTTTTCTGCTTGCAGATTAGCTGCTACCTGGGTGCTTTCCTTGTGGTGGTGAAGATTTTCCAGTTCAGTGCTTACAGAATTCTTTTACTGCTGGTGCTAAAACAATTTCAATTGACATTTTTCCAGTGAGAATTTTTTCTTTTAAAGTCAATAGTAGCACCATTCATTGTATTTCTGATGTTTCATGTTTTACAGAATGAAACTGAAAGGCTGTTAGAAATCTCACTTAAAATACGGTATTTTTCTCAGTTCGTGCAGGATTGTGTCATCACTTACTGTTAATGCAACACACATGAACGTATATTGCTCTTTTCTGACCATAGTTCTTACTGAAGGTTTTAAATCTATATCTTTTTACTTCTGCAGTTGCTTTTCGCATTTATGATATGGACAAAGATGGTTATATCTCAAATGGAGAGCTCTTCCAGGTGCTGAAGATGATGGTTGGGAACAATCTCAAAGACACTCAGTTACAGCAAATTGTAGATAAAACCATAATTAACGCAGATAAGGATGGTGATGGAAGAATATCCTTTGAAGAATTCTGTGCTGTAAGTAACCTCTAAAGACAACTTTGATAATTCGGAATTAAAAAAAAAAAAGAGGAGAAATTGTGAACAGTGTAAAGGGTAAGATTAAAGAAGCAGACTTGTTTCTTGGTCTGGCTACAGTCACTCTGACACAGCTTTATTATAGAGGGCATTTTTGGCCTACACCTTCCAGTAGAGGACTGTGTCCTGTGGTGTATGAGCAAGTCATGGATTGGTTCTATCAGGGTGCAGACTTTCCCGCTGAATCTAGTGTGCCTGAAGAAGATTGCTCCATTCAGAGCACAGCAACTTCTACAAAGTAATTTGTGTCATTTTATGACACGCTAAACACAAGACCATTCCTAGTTATTTTTGTATGTAGACGAAAATGCTATCCTGACATGCAGACATATATTGGATTCCAGTCTCTATGCTAGTAGAAAAGGGCAGCTCTGCAGATGAGTTGCGAGTGACTGGCTTGTCGTAGGAGGCTGGTTTTCCTCATTTTCAACAGTTATGTTTGATTAAAAAAGAAACAGCACTTCCAGTTGTTTTAAATGTCTCTAGCTGCTTAACAGAATACACTGAGTGAAAAAAAAACCCACCAAAGCATGGTAGGCAGGCATGTACAGTCTGCCAAGGCAAGCAAAAAAACCCCAGAGTACATCGTAGCAGCTCTTTCCAAAAGTGTCACTGTCGGGGTGGTAGGGGGAGGGGAGAGGTGTGTCCCGCAGAGGTTAACATTAGGTTAATCCCCCCATCTCTAAACTAGGTGTCCTGTCTGCCCCAGATCACCCTTCAGAAAGGTTTATCTTTGCAGAGTGTGGAGCGAGCCTGGGGAGATTATCACCATCCGCAGAATGTGGGGATTTTACAAAGGCCAGGGTAGGGGGATTTGTGTCAGTTACCGGGAGAGTAACCCCTCAAATGCTGCTCTTGAAAAAAGGACAAACAGGCGCGTTGTAAAAACTTTTGGGTTGAATGTTAGTGCTCGAGAGTTGAAATGTTCATTTTCATCTGTCATATTTAATTAGTTGACAGCAGGTTTTCAATTCTCTCTTAAAAAAAAAAAGTAAATGACACATTGAAACCTGAACATTTGGAAATGCAATGATGAGTGTTTACACATTAATTTTAAATGGTGTATTAATGACCATACACCTGGCTAGCAGAGTTTGAATTCCTACTCTTTGAATGTACAACTTCAGTTCAAATCTGATTTGCTCATACTCATGATCAATGCGAGTTCTAAAAAAAGGGAAAAAAAATCTGCCCTCCCCCAAATTATTAAAGCAAAAAGGTCCTATTGGCTGCGTATGTTTTGTTAGAGTTTAGTTATTTTCGTGGCATCATGTGAAACAGTGTGGTCGTCTGCAAAGAATCACCTCAGTTAGCGAAATACCTGTTTGTTTCTTGTACTGGGCCTGTTGCCTTCCTGCCATCCATCATATACGATGTTGCCATTTCTTTTGTCCTTGCGCTTCTGCCCAGAGTTCCTGTCTTGTACTGCTGTTGGTTTTCCTCTTCCTTTCTCCTAATTTCTTCAATTTTTGTTGACCTCCTGACAAGACACCTTTCATTCCTACAGTCTCTTATCCTCTTGTTCTTGCGTTCACCTTTGAATTTTGTGCCGTCTGTCTATAAAGATACTTTTTAGTTTGTGGCATTCGGCCATACCTTTTGGCCTTTGAATTTTATTCCCACATTATAAAAAGTTCCTCTGACATTGCACCTTTCCTTTTCTCTCTGCATGAATTGCACGCTGTTGAACACTGGTAATTCTTTTTTTGGGGTGTGTGCAGTTTTGTGAGAAATCCTGCTGCCTTTCCTAAGGCCCTTTGCATCTCAAAGGCGCACAGTTTTACTGGGTGTTTTAGAAGTAAAGTTAGCATTTCATTTAAGATGCAGGAACGTAATATGAGGCCAGAAGATGAGAGCGGGGAGGAAAAAAGCTAAAATGGTGCGATTTGCACTGTTTTTCAGACCCCTGAGTGTGTAAATTGTACTAATGTAATTACTTTGGTTGGTGCTAATTCATTGGTATCTATCACAGTACTTGTGAAATGTAAATGAGTTTGGAGGGGCCAGGGAAGTACTGCAGTTAGGATCGACCTGAATGCATCTTCAGAATACAGCCTGTTCTTTGCATCTTGCTGACTTTCAATTCTCATCTGTTTTTCTGAATGCTTCTTTTTCTCCCAGGTTGTAGGAGGCCTAGATATCCACAAAAAGATGGTCGTAGACGTGTGACTCTGTAGGGCACCACCCAACACTTTTGCTTTCTTCTCCATCTCTGAAGATCTGCTCAAGACGTCCAGCAATGCTCTCTGTGTATTTAAATGGAAGTATTTTTCTCTGTGAAGCCACATTTTCCAACATGAGCCTCATGAAGCCAACTAAGTGTTATTGAACTTTTATTCTCTCAATAACTCAGTGTAGCACTTTAAAGTCTGAAGGACAGCAAAGATGGAAAGAGCATATCAGTGTGGTGGAGAAAGGGAAGGGGTTGGCTTTTTAATTTATTTTTCTTCATCTTTTATAACAAGGAAATATCTATCTATATATATATATGTGTGTGTGTATTTATATATAGATATATATGTAGCTTTCTATATGTAGTAGCTAGGTGGGCTTTAATTTAATATACTTGATTCAGAAACAAAACTAGAGTACAAAGTGCCAAGCAGAATATTAACAGTTCAATATATGGATATACATCCTTACTTTTATTTCACACAGTTTTATATATATAGTAGAAGAATGTAAAATTTTAACTGGGTGTTAGGTCAGCTCTTCCTTTTCCTGTGACTGTTGAGATGTTTCTATATATTGACTGGCTGACAAAGCATTGCTTCTTATTAATTCACCTTAATTACATTTTTTTGTAACACAGGAGACTAAGTTTATTTATACCTGTTAATATATTACCAGGGACTGTGTCTCTTTGCTAAATAACTTAGGACAATTCTACGTAATATGAGAATATAGTTTAATGCTACTGCCAAGAACGAGCCCTCATGCGCATACAGTAACTGCAGAACGCTTTGGCCGCTAGATTTTGTCACCTAGGAACCGGGAGCAGTTACAGCTGTCCTGAAATTAAGGCAAATCTGCTGTTCTGGATTCGTTTTAGATACAGCTGCTCAAGGTGTTAGATGCATTCATCATTTTCTCTTGTGCTTAGCTTAATGAAATTAGGATCGACATAACTGTGCAGGATTCCCATCTACTTATTTTATACAGTACTTAGATTATAAAACGTTCTTGCCATTTAAATTCTGTTGTTTCAACCATGATAGTTTCCCCTCTGCATTTAAAGAATACTACAGGTAGCATAAATAACTGGTAATATTTTATATATATATATATGTATATAGGATTCATACGGGGGAAAATCTTGTTAACCTATGCCATAGAGGAGGAAAACTTCACACTATCTAAATTTATACCTCTTGGGGTTCTCCAGTCCTTTGCCTGGAGAATTTTTTTTCTTTTCTAGATTTGTCCATATCATAATTTGTAATGGATGGTAACTTGATATATTTGTGTGATATAAAAGTAGCGAGCCACGTTTTACAACTTTATATCATCCCTTCCCTTTTCTGCAGTGGTACTATTGGCTGGAAGAAAAACATTTGCTAGATTTTTTAGGACAGTACATCTTTCCTGTATAGTAGTTTTTCTATTAAAAAAAAAATAAAATTGTTTTATAATCAGCAGTGGGAAGTGCAGGTTGTCTGAACCTACTTCAGTCAAGCACCTGTCTGCCATAGCTGTTCCTTCAACTGAGTGCTGCACATCATGGGCTCTGTCTGTGAGAGAGAAATCCAGGTGCTTGGTGTCCTTGCATGACATGAAGTTTTGCATGTAGATCGATTTGAAATGTTCCTCTTGTTTACATAATTTGCATAATTTAAAAGATAATGTTGCCAAACTTTGGTAAATGTTAATGTTCAAAACAAAAATCTCCACTACATGTTAACTTTTCTTCCTCTGGATCAGTACGTGGTTTATAATCCCAGCCAGTGGTTGTATCTGTTCCAGTGTCAACTGCCATGTGCTCTGCTTCAAGGGGGAACTAGTCTTTTGTGAATTTTTTTGTACATAAGTATTTGTTACAAACATTTTAGCGAACGCTTTCGATTTCTCTTACTTGCTTGTGCATATCTTGGCTGGCATTATAGAAATTAGTGCTAATGTTATTTCCTTAGGGGGACTGGAAGGGGAGGGATGAGGTGTTTGGTTTTTTTTTTTTTTTAGTTTGTGTGGGGAAAAATGATTTATGTTGAATGTTTAGTTTTTCCTCTGCATGCTACATCATACGTTGTGGGAACTATAAGAACCTTCATACTATATGAATACAAAATAAAATATTTGAACCTTGGCCGAGGTGCTTCAGTACTTGCCTAGACCCTTCTTGTGTTCAACTTAAAGCAGCTTTGCACCCTGCTCTAAAGAAAAGAAGACTCGCGGCTCAGTTTTTTGTTCCTTCTTTGATTATAAAGATTTATCGAAAAACTGTATAGGGCGCAGACAAGCCCCAGAGTACTTCCAAGTTTCATTTCAATGTTTCAGGACCACTTAGGTGTGTGTTGTTGTTAAAGGCACATCTGGCTCTCCTTGCTAAATGTCCCAAATTGGATAAAATACCTTGTTTTAAATCCTGCTAAATTCAGAAAACAAATAAATAAATTTGTTAAAAACAAATAAATAAAAAAACCCCTAACCTTAATGCAGGTGGAGAATGAAAGGCAGCTGCTTTCCTGGGGAAAAGTCCAAGACCTCTGCTGGTGAAAGCAGCCCTCCCTGAAGCAGGTTTGGCCTTTGCAGAAGCTGTTTGCTGTTGCTCTTTGTGGTGCAGTTGTTCAGGCCTTCTGTGTGCTGCCCTCTCTGCTGCTTGTGGCTGGGATCACCTGCCTTGGGATAAAGATCAGATCACTCTTGTGTGTCCTCACCTCCCTCTCCCCTTTTAGATTTCAAACTAATTGAAGTAAATGACACAAGCAGCCAGTGAACAGAAAATGTGCTAACCAGGTAGGTGCACTTTCACCTAAAGCTGCTCAGAATGGACGCACTCTCCCCTATATAGCTCAGACTGCTGAAAGCTGTATGTTTGGGTCATTCAGCCAGTCTTAAATCTCTTAGCAGTTGAAGCCTTGAATTTATTTGGCTATAATAATCATAACAATCCCATATTATGAAGTGCTGCACTGGAATTGCAGACAGTAAACAAAATGTTTATTCAGTTTGCTAGTGTTTTTGATAATCTTGTTTCAGTTTTTGTTTTCCTTCACAAACCTGAATTATTTTATGAGACTTGCCAATGGGTTTGGCTGGCAGGGTCAGGAGGAAAGGGCCCATGTTTATGTCAGATGGGGACTGTGACTGGTCTCCAGCCTCTCCCCCGCTGTCTCACATGCATGTAGCATTTTAGGCAGACACAGCACTCTACGGTTGTGCTCTGGTACGCTGGCAAGTACTTAACCTGGTGGCTCTTAGCTTCTTCACGAGGCTGCCCTTACAGATAACTTCTGAGACTAAAAAATGGGTGCAGATTCTAGTATTACATTCAAATACGCTGTTTATCTCTGTTGTTTTACCGTTTGCATGTGATACGTTGTTCCATCAGTAGCAGAGACCTGTTGGGCAGCCTGCTGTTAAACATCAGAAAATCACTGATGAAGCACATTTTTGTTTGAGGTTAAGTTTAAGTAAATGGAGGTACCTGTACTTCTGAGATACACAACCAATTTAAAATAACTTTTAATGACTACACAGAAACATTTAAGTGTGTTCAAATCAGACAGCACATCTGAAGGAAGTCAGACTGCATGAGCAGTCATGGTTTTCTGGGTGTCCAAATCAAGCAGAAGACAGAGTGCTTCTGTCACCAGGGGCCTCAAGCACACAGAAGACATGGCCCAGTCCTTTGGTGGTGCAGCTGCGCTGCAGCTCAGAATCTTTCAGCTGCTCTGCTGGCCACTGCCCTAATATTGCCGTAAACTTTTGACGGAGGGCTTCCTGCAGAAGAAAGCACAAATGCAGTCAGCAAACAAGGTATCATGTGTTGCAAACAGATGTTTTGTACTCATGTCTGAGTTACAAGTGGAGAAATAAGCCCACAGGTGAGAAGGATGGTCAAGATCAGCCACCTTCTCTATTACTGCAAGTGCAGATTTAAACTGCTGCGGTGGGTGTGGGTTGGCCCCTTTGGCTTTCTAGACAGTGCAGCTAAATCAAAGGCAGAAAGTCTGCCTTCTGCACCACGGAGAGGGTTTTGGAGCCAGAAACCAAGCTCAGGGCTCCCTGCTTCTTCCCCAAACCCTTCTCGTAAGGGCAACTGACAACTCCCAGAAAGCTCCCTGCTCTGAAAGCAGATGTGGACACACTAGGGAAGAAGGTAAGACTGCCAGAAAGCAATCTCAAACTGCAAGATCAGTTTCTATGTAATGGAGAAAGTAACAGGACTTACCTAAAATTAGATTGCAAATTGCTGTTCGAGCCATTTTAATGTTCTGAAAAGATCCCAAAATATGAATTTTCCTGTAAAAAGCAGTCAAAGTAGCATCAGTTAGTGGGGAAAAAACCTCTGTGATTGCATAGTAAGTTGGATGTTGAGAGGAATGTGGCAATTCAGACCAGTGTACTAGTTTCTTTTCTGTACTTGTAAATAAACCCCCCCACACCTCAAAACAAGAAAACCTACAACATAAAACCTGTGCTCTTCTAAATCCTTTTTAAAATAGATGTTAATTATTTGTGAATCTAACAGTGTAGCAGCTTTATAGGAGGAAAACATTGCAGGGTTGGTGGGTTCGACTTTTGATTATTGCTAAGAAGGAACTATTACGCTGTGGGCAATTACTCAGTCAGAGGTGTGCTGGTGACATTGGCGTTGTTCTCATAACAAAGTGTCAAATAAATACTCAAATAGTGTTCATTAAAAAGAGCACTTTAATTTCTCTTACTACTGCTCTCCAACAGTTTCAAAAAACCCTAAAGTTTCCGTTCTTCCTGGAAGAGGGCACAGATCAGTTTAGGGATGGTGCTCTGCCTGGAAGGAAGTTGGTACTTACGCGTCAGCAAGAACAATTCGTGTCCTGGTTACGTTTTCTATAGTGAATTTTGTTTTTCCGCCTTTCCCCGCTATTCTCCCTATTGCTCTTGACAGATGATCTCCTTTCAAGGGTTTGACTAAAATGAGAATAAAACACTCGGTGTAACAACATGGAGTGTATTTCTGAAATGCTCCCCTTGTTCAAGTTACCAGGCACAACCCATTCGAAGTAACACAAAAGCAACTTTACTATGGTGAGTATAGAAGTGAAAATAGCATCCAGTGCTGCATGACCGTGAGGTCTCTGGCATTGGAGAGCAATTCTAATGCAGAGCTGCAGTGGCAGGCATTCCCTTCATTACTGAGCCATTAAGACTGAGGAAACAAACAGAGCCCAAGTGCACACAATTAACACCAGTAGAAGTGAAACAGATCAGATTTAGGTGCTACTCCAAGGAGTTACAGTGATACATGAAATAACGGATGTTTCTGCTGCCTATTTCCCACCCCACACTGTGTGGACATCAGGAGGAACGTAGCCCATTCCGATTTAAAGATCTAATGGGTATTCCCCAAAACATGCCACATCACCTTTAAGTTTAAAACAGTGTTTACACTGTGACATGAAAAATCAAATCACTCTGACAAAGTGACATAGTTTTAAGGATGAGGGCTGGGGGGTTTTGTTGGGTCATGTCAGAAAAATGACCACGCTTTCAAGCCACCTGCACCTAGACAGTAATTCTGCGTAACAGCATGAAGGTTTTCCTGATCCCTGAGGGTAACTGACAAGCAGAGCAGGGGGAAAGAAACACAAAAAAATAGTATGTATGTGCAGATGGTATGCACGACTGCTTGAATACTGCAGCAGAAACTACTCACCATCTGTAACTTCAAATGATTCTAGAAAAAGATCATCTAATCTGATGAGAGCAAGAGCATCCTAAAATATTAAGAGATTTGTTATCAGCATGAGTGTTACGGTACCACAACAGAGTTGAAAGCTCACGTTTTATTTATACATGTAAACAGGTGACATCAGTAGTAGTTCTCCACATAACATATGAAACAAGTCAGCTAGGTTGACTTTTTTTCAACAGCAATATAAATTTTTATTTCTGTGTAGAGAACCCTATGTGTGCTTAGATGCCGCCACCTTCACCCCAGAGCCAGCAGTACCGGTGAAGTCAGAACGGGTCCGCAGCAGTGCACAGCCTCTGTGGCACTGCAGGAACGGGGCTGGTCTTCTCAAAGTAAAGCTTTGAGTTCGGAAAAGACTGAAGGTCATTGGCTGGGACTAAAGCAAAATGACTAGTCTGTACATGTGCAGAGCACCTCAGAGCCACATTACTGCTTCATGCTTGCCTCTCACATACAGCTAAGTACATCCTCTGTTTCGTAATTTTAATGATGTGCTGTTTGAACGTTACTTTTTTTATCCTGCATTAGCCTACGAAACTAGAATTGCACGCCAGTCACAATTTCAAACAAATTTATTTCTAGAAGACCACTGAAAGATTTTTACTCCTTTCTTACTGTAATTTCCAGAGAGGCCAAAGACGACATGCAAGTAAATTTGAGCTATGTCACGGTCCAGCCATTGGAAGACTCACCTCTACTTGAAACCCAAGTATAAATGCTTTCACAAAATCAGCCGCTTTTGTTAGAGCACTGAGATCCTTTGTCTCTTGGCAAGTCTGTAAGACAAGAAGTTACGTTTGCAAATTAAGTCTCTGCAAGTAGGATCAGGCCTTGAAAAATCTAAGAGATAAAATTCTAACCATAAAAAAGCCACATTCAGGTAATGTTCCTACACCGGCTTTTACTGAAAGACTCAAGTAACACACACTGTGCCTCTTTATAATGTTGACCCTCAAGAACAAGAATGAGAATGCATCAACTACCACAGCCTGTGCTTGGAGGGGAGAGAAAAGAGATGCTGCTGAAAATCCCCACCACCACTGACTGAGGAGAACCCTTTTTATGGAAAAAAAACCCAAACCAACACAAAACTAACCTGTAACACACAACACCCAAAAAAAAAAAAAAAAAAAAAAGAGAGAGAAGGCTGATGGCAGGAGGCACCTTGAGGAGAGAAAGTTAATCTAATGACAATATCCTAAAGGTGTGCTGGCAGGCGAACAGAAACCTGGACAGGTTTAATAAAACACAGGGGACAAGAGAAAGATTAACAAGATACTTGGAACAGGAACAAACTGACCTGACAAAGCAGCAAGTATTGCAGGGTTTAAGTTTTATATATGTATTTTGTTTTTCCTCCCTACCAGCAAAGGCCACACGATTTGCTGCTGGGCTCATTTTTTTTTAGTTCATGTTCTAAAACTGGGCCCAAGCATTCCTCTGCTACCAGTGGAAAAGCCTGCACACATCTGCATTTACAGAGTCTAACAGGGACACCTTGGAAAAGAGCACTCTTTGAAGCTGTAAGAAAAGAAAAGCAGGAAATGATAATTAAGGAAGATACGTTAAGGTCTGGAATACATAAAAAGTATTCTGAAATGTCATATACGGCTGCCACATCAAAGAAATGACAGAAACTCATTTCAAAAGTTTTCAGTCATTTTACATTCATGATAGATACAGAGAAAATGAAGTCTGCTTGATCAGGAACACAACCACCTCGCTTTTCAACCAGATATCATTTTGTATCAAAAAGCAGTGTAAGATCCCAGTTTTTTCACCTGTACAGTTATTCAGTGGAACTGCAAGAGTTCCTGCTCCTCCCCACCTTTTCTTCCAAGTTACTTCTAGGACGTGTAAGGAAGGAATAGTTCCGTCACCTTTCCTCTAGTTGCTACTGTCAAACTCACAGTAAGGTTTCAAGGTTAAGATGCAAAATTCCTGTTGGTGTCTGTATTTTCACTACCACGTTAGAGGATCTCATAACGTCAACGTTGCCAATGCAGTAAGTCGTATGTCAAAAGCACAGCATGAGCTTTGGATGTACGCTTAAAAACAGCTGGTCTCAATATTCCTGAGAAGGAATAAGGCTAAAGAACGAGCACCTACAAGACTTACAATAATATATCAGTATCTGTACCCTAAGCTATTTCAGTGCAATCCATTGAAGAAAAATCACAAGCTATTCAAGTACAGACCCTTCTGCCACAAAGGAGAGACATTAGAAGATTCAGTGGCCCCCTCAAAAGATGCTGTTAATTCAAAATTGTCAGTATTTAGGAGCCCACCTAAGTATTTAGTAGCCTGAAATATCTGGAAAACATTGCATTCCAAAACTATCTAACACATAGCCTAAGATCCCTCCTCAATTCTCCAGTATGTAATTTTCTCCTGAGGAGGCAGGAGCCATCTCCCCCCACCAGCTGGCCCTTCTAGACGAAATTAACACTTCTGAGCTCTACTTGCATTAGCTACTGGCTTCTAAGCCGTAACTGGCAGATTCTGATCCCCAGTGAGGGTTCTCTGG
Organism: Ibycter americanus; assembly: GCA_035590275.1. Taxonomy (NCBI): domain Eukaryota; kingdom Metazoa; phylum Chordata; class Aves; order Falconiformes; family Falconidae; genus Ibycter; species Ibycter americanus. Next base: position 88,380,520 of record JAVJGI010000062.1, read on the forward strand.
TCAGGTATAACTACGCAGTTCCCATTTTCCCAGGCGCTGTCTGGGATTTCCAAGGCTCCTCCAGCGGGCAGAACGACGGTGAGGGGGGGCCACCCCTCAGGGCCAGCCGTGGGGGGGGGGGGGGGGGGGCAGGAACCGTCCTTACCCTGATTTCAACGTTCCTCGTTTTCAAATTAAACCGGATTTGCAGCTGCAGGTGCTCCACGATGGGAGTAAATATCTTCATCCAGTTCTCCTTCAGCGGGGTATACCTGTTGGCCGGCACGGGCACCTTCCGCAGCTCGCCCTTCCCAACCTGGCAGGGAGAGCGGGCACTGAGCTGAGGTGCAGGAAGGCCGAGAGCGACTCAG
>JAVJGI010000062.1:88381382-88401696 GCA_035590275.1 Ibycter americanus
AGAGGGGTAGTGGGGGTGAAGGTGGGGGGTGAATGGGGGGGTGGGGAAGTGAGTGGGGGTGGGGTTGGGGAAGTGTGAGAGGCGTCGGGGGGATGAGACGGGTGGAGGGTGTCTGGGGTGAGAGGAGTGGGGGGTGAGAGGGGTCGTGGAGGGTATGTGGGGGGTGGAGGGTGAGTGGGGGTGGGGTGGGGTGTGTGTGTGTCGCTGCGGGGTGAGTGGGGGCTGTATGTGCGTGTGGGGTGTGTGGCTGTGGGGTGAGAGGTGTGTGTGGGGGTGCATGGCCCTGGGGTGGCAGGGTGCCTGGGGCTCCCCCATGCCGTCCCCTCGGCGGGACGAGGCCCCTGCCAGCCCCCCAGCCCCGCTCAGGACAGGCCCCAGGCCCTTGGGCAGAGCCAGCTGGTGCTGGGGGGGCGGATGAGCAGCGAAGCAGTGTCGGGCCTGGCTCCCCTCAGCTCTGCTGGTCCCCGGAGCGGTTGCCCGCGCTAGCCTGGCACCCCTTTGTTGGCTCGTTGTCATGGCTGGCGTTACAGGGAACGCTGGGAGCCTCCCGTTGTGTTTGGTTTGGGCAGGTTGGTTCGTTTTTTAACTTAAGCTGACCTTTGAGGATTTGCTGATTTTCAGGGGTAACAAGTGCCTGGGGTACGTAAAGACCCACGGGGCCACAAGCAAATCAACTTTCTCAATTAATGTAGCTCTGTAGGGAGGAGGCATTGAGGGCGCATACACAATACCGCTACGGATTAACTGAGGGAATGGCTTTGCTCTCGCTTTCCCATACCAGCAGGGCTCCGGGAAGGGCTGGGATCCCCTCTGCGTTATATGTGCAAATCAGTAGAGACAGCAGCCTCTAATGACTATCATTAACAAGCTAAACTGCAAATACATATTTTTATTAAGACCACTAAACTGGAGTCTCTGCTTTCTCTGCACCAGGAAATAAAGGCAAAGTGTAATTTGCCTTTGATAGCATTTTGATTGTGTTTTATGCTAAATAACCTATGTATGTATTTCACTGAAATGTGCCACCCACAGACTCTCAAGAAACTGCCACCGCAGTTGTGTTGTGTTTTCCCATGTACTGACACAGAATGTATCCTTTTTTAAAAGATCGAAAAGGCTAAACCTCTAAAATGTGGAACTTTTGGTGCTACATCTCTGCAGCAAAGATACTTGGCCACAGGAGATTTTGGTGGAAACCTTAACATATGGTAAGCGTGGATACTCTCAAAGCTTTTTCATTTGATGTTGTCTGAGTCTGTCTGATGTTTCTGTACGTGGCTGCCTTCTGTGTAAGATGCTCCCGGTGCTGCATATGATTGGGACCCAGTCGTAAGCTTCGGTGGCTACTGTATTTGGACCATAGCTGTTCTGTAAAAGCAACATGAATTCTGCACAGTGGTTGAATTCAAAGCTGTTTTCACTTGCATCTTCTGCGTGCAGCTGCAGAAACCTGTTAAAGTTCTGCTAGGCCCTCTTCTGAAAAGAGGCTTTTGAATGGATGGATGAGTACAAGTAAGAAGTTGTGTTCAACCTAAGTTTGATGTCTAGATTAAATACATACTTTTAAATCTTGAAGTTTCAAATGTTTTTTTTTCAGGTCCCTGAGCGATTTGTATAATTAACTTGTGCAGATAAATTGATTATCAAATGAAGTTATGGGGTCAAGAAGATGATGTTTATTATTACTATTCTATTATATTTCTATATTACCATTGTATTTCCCTTGCTAAGGAACTGTTGGTTCTATTTTGTTGAAATTGCAAAAATGACATGGATTAGTCACTAGTTGAAATCTAAAATAAAATTCTGCAGGAGTCTCAAAGGATGAGAATCTGTGGGAAAGAACTGTGAAACCCACAGTTGCATGCAACTTCCATTTGAAGAGCAGTAGTCAGAGTTGGGTGGGGATCAGTGAATAAGGTCGGTTTATATACTTACTGAAAGTAAAGTTAATTGGAGTATTTTGATCTGTAGCGTGATTCATTTTGAGCCCAACATAAAACCTGTTTGTTAAGGGTTTCTCTGGTGAATCCCACAGCTGCCTTTACAAACAGGGAAGTCCAGAACTGAGCAGAAACTTTCGCACCCGTCTAAAGCAGTAGCCAAAGAAGGAACAAAGACTGGTGGTTCTTAATGGTGATATCCATGTTTTGTTCCCACTGTTAATCTGAGCTTATATAATTTGTGCTCAAGTTTCCTCTCATTTTTATACAAATCTTGAGTGTCAAGGAAAATGCCATATTATCTGTTCTTTTTCTTTCTTGCCTAGGAATTTAGAAGCTCCTGAAATACCAGTGTATTCTGTGAAAGGTCATAAGGAAATCATAAACAGTATAGATGGTGTAGGTGGCTTAGGAATTGGGGAAGGTGCACCAGAAATTGTGACTGGCAGTCGAGATGGTGAGTTAGTGAACTCTGAAAGTCTTTTCAGTTACGCTGAGAAAGTAGTCTGCAAGCTTTGATGGCAGGGCTCAGTCTGCCATCTGAACTAGTTACAAGTCTGTTGCAACTAGTTCTTCATACGCTGTCTTTTGAATCTCCCTTGGCACGAAATTTTCTCTAATTCTTTTGGAAGCTGCAGATAAGCAAAAGATACTGTTGTCACTGAGCATGGGACAGAAGGGACACAAAGCAGAATAAATACAAAATATCAGCTAGAGAAAATATATCCTTAACAAATACTTTGCTTTATTTCTGGTTTGATTTCCCGCTCCCCCCACCCCTCCTTTTTCTCCCCCTATCCACTAAGCGCAGCCTGGCTTTCTGGAATTGAAAGAGGTACTCCTGTGTTTTGAATGATCAGGCTGAAAAGCAAAGGCCTTCCCTGGGAACATGAACGGAATGTGATAGTGTATCCAGAATACAAAATCCTTTGTGCTTCTTTCACAGGAACTGTGAAGGTATGGGACCCGAGACAGAAGGATACTCCTGTCGCTAATATGGAACCTGTACAGGGGGAGAGCAAAAGAGACTGCTGGACAGTAGCATTTGGTAATTAATCAGATTATAACCATTCCTCTGATATGACTGTGCTTTGACAATTACCAGAGTATTTCAGGATGTTATGGAATAGCTTATTTTGTATGGACGCATAAGTAGCAGGTTGTGCTTTTCAACGTTGTCAACTGTATGTGTTTTTAATGTTGTTTTTTTCAAAAGAAGCCAATTTTGTGATAGCTAGGGTTTTGGACTCATTCTCTTACCACCTTTGGTCATCATCATCCATGATGTTGAAGGTCTTTTCCAACCTAAATGAGTCTATGGTTCTGTGGTTTCACAGATAAGCTGTGCAAGCTTTATTTCCGTGCCTATGAACATAAAAACAGTGTATCCAGCTGCGTTGTCCCGAGGACCATAAATGTTGCAGTGCCCAGGTAACCAATCGCTGTTGTAGTGTAGTTGCAACTATCAAGTGTTAAAGTGTTAATTTAAGAGAAGGTCCTTGAAGCTGAGAGCTAATTAAAGACAACAGTGATGCTTGATGTGTGCTCTGCATTTTTCTTTTGGAGAGAAGAAGCTGCTTGCGTTCTACACAAGCTGGTATTTCTGGATTAGCTCTGTTTTTGCCTCCAGAGTCAGGGAGTAAGTTTTACAACTGTTAATAAGCGCATGGATTATAATAACAAATTTGATAGCAAGGAGATGACATTTCCTGGCAAGAAAGTGCAACTGTAATGCTCGTTGCTATTGACAGCTTTGTCTTCTGCTTTGATGAACGGAGCAAAAAAGCGTCCTTCTTCGATTTTTCTTTTGAGTTACTGAAGCTTGAGCCACAGCCAGGTTTATCTTGAACTATGTGCTCTGGGCTAACTGATTTCAGACACTAATGTGCTTCCTTGATCGTGTGAGCTGAGAGTTTTTGGAGGCGGGCTTCTGCATCTGTCTAGTGATGGCCATGGTAACACCTGGGGCCTCCCTGCGAGGCTGTGTCTGCAGAAAAGTCTTCTTGTCCCACTCGCATTTCATGCTTGAGAGGCTGGTTCAGGGGCTGCTGAACCACTTTCCGCTCTGGTGCCGTGATGCTGTCTGGGGAGCGTGGTTTATAGCAGATGAAGATTTAAGAGAAGGAATGTATTTGTAGAAGTTTACAAGAACAGCGTGCAGTACTTAGTCTGTGTGGTTTAGGCAGTACTTGGCAGGGGGAATAAGAATTTTGTTCATATTTTTAAAAGAAACAGACTTGTCAGTTCTGAAGCTATATTTTTCTGTACCCTTCAGGTTTGAAAACCAGCTGGTTATTTAAATCTTAATATCCCAATAGTAGTATTTCTCTGGCATAAGTATAAGTTGAAATTGCAGGCTTAGGAGGTCTGAAATGTACAGACTAGAGAGGGTTTCTCCATTCTGATTAACTCTTTCTCTGTGCCCAGGCAATGCTTACAATCAAGAGGAACGTGTTGTATGTGCTGGATATGACAATGGGGACATTAAATTGTTTGACTTAAAAACAATGTCGCTACGATGGGAGACCAACATTAAGAATGGGGTAAGGAAACCATACAAGTATTTTTCACTCCAGCTCCTATGCAGGATGGAAAAATTGAAAGGACTCTGTCCATCTGAAACTTACTCAGAAGACAGTTCTGCTGAGATTGTACCAAGGAATCATTTTCTTTAGGTTCAGCAAATTGAACCCCTTAAATTTCTGGTCTGGATAGCATGGGGTGTTTTTCAGTTGATTTATGCTTTCAGATGATTTTGTTATTTCCAAATCGGTGATGTCATTGTAAAAATAACCAGTGATTAATATATATTTACAAATCACAAAACTCCCATATTTTTTTTATCAGTTGGCTAAATTTCAAGCCTGAATGTTGTTGTTGGTTTTGTTTTGTTTTTTTAATATTTCCAGGTTTGCAGTGTGGAGTTTGACAGAAAAGATGTAAATATGAACAAGCTAGTGGCCACATCGCTTGAGGGAAAATTTCATGTTTTTGATATGAGAACTCAGCATCCAACCAAAGGTTTTGCTTCTGTTTCAGAGAAGGTATGAGGAGACAGAGAATTTCTTAATAACAGACAAACCTTTTGAATATAGGGTGTCAAAGTTCTACTGGTCTAAACCACTGTCTTTGATAGGTAATTAGATGCCCTGGTTACTGGGACACTAACTGGTGTGGCCCCAGGTGCACGCAGTGGAAGGGCTCCCGTGCATCCAGCTGCCAGCACTCACCCAGGGTTCCTCCCCTTTATAACCTGGTATTTGGGCTTCTCTGGTCTTCGGGTTCTGTTGCAGTTGCACCTCTGTGCGCTCAGCTGTGCCCCTGGTCTGGGAGTCATGTTTATGGAAGGCCATATTAAATTGTGATGAGCGTGCAGATTCAAATCTTAAATATATCCCCAAACAAAGTGAGGCCTCTGCAAACACTTTTCATCCTGCAGTCACCGCACCTCATGAAAAATAGAAATAATTACTTTTCTTCAGAACCAAACATTTATATAGCAGAGACTTAGTGGCCTGGAGGCTGTTAAATATGGAGAACTTTTATAACCTTGTTTTCGTCCATCTGTGACCACTGTGTTGATTAGTTTAAGGTCTTTATAAAACAGTATTTTTTTTAATTTATTTTTTTTTTAGTGAACAAAATCTGATGCTAATTAGAGAAAAGTAACACTTGTGATGAAGTTGTCCGGGACTGCCTAAATTAGAAAAAGCTGAGCATCAACTTAATATGTTTATAAATTAACACGTTCCATACCACCATTCAAAGCAGATAAGATGCTGGAAGTACTTTGATTAGAGAACACAAAAGTATTTACTGAATTAGTGTTTGTAATAATCAAAATGTGAAAATGGAATTTCTTATCTTCCCTTTACTGCATTTAAGCTTTTCATTTTGAACTTTTGCAGACAGATATACATTAAGCTAGAGTACCTGTGTTGAGGTTTTTCCCTAAGAGATTTCTGTTGCTATGTAGTCTTGCTGTGCCCTGGCTGAGATGTAAATCTGAATTATAGATTGCTTGTTGCGTTTGCACAGTGTTTGTAGTATATTCCCTTCCAGTCATGATTTTAAGAGATGTCAGTGAAATGAACCCTGTGACTGGGTCACCTGAGAGCCTGGGAATCCTGTAGTTCTCGAGCAGTTCCAAAAGCCATGCTTATGCAGCCACTTCACCTCTCGTTAACCTTGCTCATGTGGCCTGTCCCAAAGAAGCTGAGGCACTAGCGAGTGGTAGCCTTGGTAGGGCTGCTGCCTTGTCCCTGTGGAAGAACGGGGTGTGTTGGGGGCCTGACTTGGCTTCTCCTGTGTGGGAACTGGCCGCTCCTGTGGCAGCAGGTTGTGAGGCTGGAGGAAGGGAAGGTACCTCAGAACAAATGTTCCGGTGTCCATCATGAGAAGGCCAGGTTCTCTTCATAGAAGTCATTGCCTTTTTAAGATTCTGCGTGCTTTCCTGTGAAGCTCATCCGTAACTGACTTCTATATAATGCTGTGGTTTTTTCTTTTTATTAGGCACAAAAATCTACCATATGGCAGGTTCGACACCTACCACAGAACAGAGATGTATTCATGACGAGTGGAGGAGCTGGGAGCCTTCATCTCTGGAAATAGTAAGTGATTGCTCTCCAGCCTGCAACAGGAGGAGTAAGAAACCAACCATTTAATGTTTTAAGAAAGAATCTTCCTAAAAATGATGAGTGGGGTCCTGCTTCCAACTTCAGAACATCTAGTTACAATTACTGCTTACAAATGCAGTAGGAAAGGGTGATTGCAGTGTCAGTACTTGATCTGGAACCTTGAATTAATCCCTAAAACAACATGACAACAGTACAGGTGAATTTTGCCCTTGTCAGTTTTCTTAACATAACCAAGAGCTAATTACATCCTTGGTTAACAAGGTGATAAATGGAAGAAAATGGATTTCTTAAAACTCTCATGTGGTAGCAGTGATGTCTGAAAAGAATATTGAAAGCCTGAACTTTTAATGATTCTTATGTTTACATCTTCTTACATTAGATGGCAAAATAATTTAATCATCCTAAATGCAGTGAAGTAGGTGCATTAAGTTTCAGTGGGATAGCCGAGATGAAATTTTCTTGCCTGTGGTAAAAGCCAAACAGTTAAAAAATGAAGGGCTATAGGAGAGAGGGGTCAGGATTCAAAACTTCCTGCCTCATTTTTTTCTTTCATGAAATATTTACTAAGTATACAGTGTGAATATAGCTGGATGCGATCATTCATTATTTGTAAGACATTTGTTTGCCTTATCTGTAGCACAGAGGAAAACCTTCTTTTGAAAATAAAGAGGATAATGATGTGTTTGTATCGGTAAATTCTAAGTGCATGTTTTTGTTTTACTTATTGCCAGTGAGTACCCAGCTCAGCGCTCGAAGAAGGATTCTGAAGGAGCCGAGATGGGGGTGGCAGGTTCTGTCAGTCTCTTGCAGAACGTGACTCTGTCAACACAGCCGATTTCTAGCCTAGACTGGAGCCCTGACAAAAAGGGACTGTGTGTTTGTGGTGCCTTTGACCAAACTGTGAGGGTGCTGATAGTTACGAAGCTTAACAAAGTTTGACAGGAAAACTAGAAATTCTGATGGAGAAAGCAGTATAGTTTGCAGTCTGTAAATATGGGAGGGAGAGCCCTCCTGTTTTTAATTTAATTTCTCCCTTTCTAAAACTGGATTAAAGAAATAGAAACCAGATCTTTCTGTTGAAAGTTCAGAGACATGCAGTTAGAGTTGTTTCAGTGATTGTGCCGCAATGACTTGAAGTTGCCTGGGCACAAAAGTCTTACCTTCTAGAAATGTGAATTTACATTTAAAATAAAATGTGCCTTTGTGTTAGCACAACATGTAACTTCAAAAATCATTTAAAATTGTGTTCAGTTTAAACACATTGCAAATCTGTTCACACTTGTTAAATGGCTTGACTTTTTTATATGTAGTATTGTCCATATGCATTCATGCAATGGAAGCTACTGTATGCTCCCTCACAGAAACCCTGTGTTATTGGATACATTAATTAGAATGTTTGTTAAAGTGACTTAGGATTCTTTAATACACTATAGAAACTACAGTGAATGCTGAAATATTCAGATTTAATGATGTTAGCTTTTTTTTTAAGATCATATTGAAATTAAACTATTGAGAAAAATGCAGTGTTTTATTATTTTAGTTTGGGTTTGTAACAAGTTTTTATGTTCTGTTGTTTTTGTATCTGTCTGCAACTTGGTATTCTACAAATAAAATTATATGGAGTGTTGTCTTATATGAACAAAATCTCTTATTCAAACATCCGGAGATTTAGAGAAGGAATGTACTTGTGTAAGTTTACAGGAACAGCATGCACTACTTGGATAACACTTAACTAGTTTTGCAGCAAAAGTCACTAACACTTACCTCCATCCTGAAAAATTTTATAAGGTAGCCAGCGTGCTGTCTCTTTTTAATGGATTGAGTATTTTTTCAAAACCTGATGTGACAGGGTAGCTTTGTTACTGTAGTTCCACCTGAACTTCTCTGCAATTCCTTTTGTCTCCAGTGTGTTTCTTTTCTGATTTACCAGCGTGTGCTGCTGCCAGTTCTTTTTAGAAGGGACATTCAGTTACTGTCCCCTATTTGTGGGTGTATGGTCGAGGCTTTCATAATTTCAGTAAGCTCTGATGATTTTATTTGGCACTTCTTTGTCTGCTGTTAGCTCTCAGCTGACTTGTATGCGTATATACAAGTTTCAGTATTTAACGATTTGTGAAACCAGATTGCATAGGAAAATGTCAGCTTTGTCCAGGTTAACACTGGGAAAGCCCCTGTGTGGCCGTTTGCAAAGAAGCTCTGATTTCTCAGACTTCGGAATGAGGAATTGGTATCTGACAAATTCAGGCGAGTCACCTGTGTCACACCAAGTCTGACATTCCAGGGACTGCTCCCGAAGGTGGGAGGCTGGCCTGCCGGGAGAGACGTGCCTGGGGCCTCATGTCTGTACTGGTCCTGCCACCAACTGGCGTCCATGCAAGATGCAGGAGGAAACGGCCAAATGCTGAAGGTTAAGGCAGGGAAAGTGGCAAATGGGGGAAGCAGCGCGGAAGCCAGAGAGCAGAGGGGAAAACAGGCTTGAAGGGAGAGGTGAGGAGCTGTAGCAGAAGGGCAGCACTAAGGCTGGGGTGAGGTATGGCGAAGATGCAGACCTGGCACTATGCAATGTCCTCAGCCTGCCGGGGAATAGCTCTGCAACCTTTACCAAAGCGATCTGTGTCTGCAGTTCGCTGGGGGCTGCTGAGCTCTCTGATGCAGCGAGTCACATGCTAGAGGCTGAGGCAGGACTAAAAGGTCTGAATGTGCTGATGGATCCAAACTGGACCTCGCTGTCCTTCTGTGCTACTGCTGTGTTAGCTAGTTATAATAAAAAAATTACAGCTTCCCAAAACTACCAACATTGCCCCTCCAAATAACAGCTTGTGTTAGAAAAATGATACTGGGATAGCAAAATGGCAAACTTAAAAGGGAAATGGGATGGAAATTTGCCTGTGTATTGTTGTGTACTGTCCATCAGCTCTGTTCTGGAGAGCACAAGGTGACAAGCTTTAGACTGAGAGACTTTGGACATTTTCTCTCATCTAAGATTCCAGCTAAATACAAGTGAGATAAAATTGTCCTTATTAACTCCTGGGTATCTGAATTCATTACACCAGCTGAGGAAAGAGAGCAGCAGGCACCTGTGGGTAGAAAAGGCTCACAGGCTATTAAACCTCAAATGCTGTGGAACGGAGAAATCATTAATGCCTGTGTAGCAGGAGAGGGCCAGCAGGAAAATTGCAATAGACCATAAACCAAATGCACCTGTGGAGGTCTGTGGTGTTAGCAGGCCACTGCTGCTGGGCTCCGCCTGCCTTCAAATGCAGCCTCTTGTGCCTCAGAACTAGCAAGAGCCAGTGGGGATGAAAGCACAGTAACCAGACTGGGAGGTCTCTGAAACTGCACCAAAAGCTTAGCTTTCAGCAGAGCAGCCCTGAGGTTTGACCGGTGGGAACCCATCCCCCTGTGAAGGAGGCATCTTGCTCAGCAGCTTGGCACGGGGAGGGTGCCCTGGCTGTGGCCAGAACCATGGGGATGCCCTGGTGAGGTAGGTTCCCGGTGCTGTGGGCCAGCACCAAAGCTGCTAAGGCTGACCCCAGAATTTCAAGACCCCTGAGCAAGGGCTAACAAGGTCTGTCCCTCTGTCAAAAACGTGCCACGCTAACCTCTGGTGCAGGTATACGTGCAGGTTTCACTTTGGCTTGGCAAGAAAATGGCAGGTTGTGTAGCATGTTAGATGTACATAGGTCCGCAAGTGCTCTTTCAAGGGATGTAGGCTAAATATTTGGTAGAAGACAAAGATTTATGAGACCCAGCTGTCTTCCTTATGACTTGATGGTTTGCTTTCAAGTGTAATATTTAGTATATGATTTTTTTTTTTTGACACAAGTAATCCCATCTGTTTGTGTGCATAGTGTAATGCTGAGAGCATATTCTGAAATTATTTTAAATGTTGTCCCTCTTAGGGTGCATCCCAGCAGGAGGGAATAGGGAGAAGTACTGCTCTGCAATCTTGGCTGCAGCTTGCTTTGAAAAGCTGGGGGTGTGGGAGTTCAAAGAACCAATTCAAGTGCTTTGAGTCTAAAATGCACTGTTCAAAGATGGCCTCCATTAGCTTTGTGCTGTAAATAAAATATACTCACTGAAAGGCGTGCTAGGCAGCAGAAATTTGTGAAAATACGGTTTCTCTCTTTAATAGTAACTGAGTCAAGCACAGAGTAAGGGAAGAAAAAGCTCTCAGTATAGGTTCCTGTGAGGGAAAACAAAGCACTCTTGAGTGCAGGACTGGGCTCTTGGTGATATTTTTATTATGTACTTAGCCTACAGCAAAAAATGTCCCTTCCTTATACAAACAACTCCAGGGAGCACTCCTAGCGAGCCTACATGACGGTGATACAAATTAGAGCAAGAACTAATAAACAATGCTTCTTAAAGCTCCATGGGCCTCAAAAAGATTCAATGTATGTTGCCTCTGGGTACTTAATTTTGGGATTCATTTTATTTGTTGATTTGCAAATGAAGGAATGCATTTCCCTCATGAGTGGCTCGTTTCATGAAAATACATGATGGCTGGCATGGCAAGAGTTTTCAAAAAGCTGAGAGCTGGAAGGAAGCACAGATGAAGGGGTAGTGCCGTCTTTGTTCAGGAAAGGTAAGTAGCTGTATCTGTGTGCCTAGAAAATGAAAGATAGTTAACTGGCTGGAGAGAAGGGCTGTTGCTAGTCCCTGTACTATGCTGCATCTCCTCAGAGGACAAGAAACTTAAGCAGACCAAAAGCTGCTTGTGGCAGCCTAGCCTGCTCTATTTATAGTTCTTCCACCTCTTGCTGAAGACTGGCACCTTGCCTCTGCAGCCCGGAGGCTGAAGAGCTAAAGTGTGTTCTAAATAAAATCATAATGCATCAGAGATTAAATGCACAGGGCCAAATCCTCTCTGGTGCAGCACCGAGGAGCACTCTGGAAAACCCCTGCCTCGCCCAGGGCCAGGGAATGGAATGTACTGCTCTGTTGGATGGCTCTGCTGTGAGTGACCATATTTAACAAGCATATCTGCTTGGCAACTATCACTTGTTTCCTGTGCAAACTATCCCTGTATGCTCATCAAAGAGAATAATCTGTTTATGTACATGACTGCAGCCAGAGCATAGATATGTGTTACACAGTTTTGTCAGGTTTTTTGGGGTTTTTTTGGCTGGTTTTATTTTGTTTTTACCAGGTGTTGCCCAAATCCCTTCACATTAACATAGTTACTTCGACCTTCACCATTTGTACAGGTCCTCAGAGATTACAGCCCTCCAAGGTTTCTGTGCAGGTAGTCTATATTTGGCCTACAGTATATAGTTTTCATCACCAAAAAATAATAATAATAAAAAAATTACAGCTTTGCCATGACTTGGATTGAATTTTAAGGAAAGTAAGGCAACTTATAGCTGTATAGGAAGCTACGATACAGTGCGCTGTCAAAGTGGGTGAAACACCTATTGTCTCTGATTTTAGCAAAGTTCAGCTGTGATATAGAAGGTATTCAAAACCAGAATCGGCAATAAAAGACCCATGACAGAAGAAAGGACTGAGGAGAAAGTTAAGTAGCATGCCAGCATTTGAGAATTTATCCAATTAAGTTAGAAGGGCTCATGTGTGAACTGTATTAGTTTATAATTGCTTGTTGCTTGTGCCATCCAAGGTAGCAACTGTAACTCTGAAGGGCAGAGTTAAAGCAGGGAATAAATGGCAAACCTGTGAACTGCACAACATACACTAACATTTGGAAGTGCACGTGCACTTGCTTCTTCACAAGCACTGATGCTGTTAGGGACATCATGAAACTGGTACACAGAAGGAAGATGGGGAATTGTGCAGAAAAAAGACACCTGTCCTCCGGTGATAACTTCAGACACAGCAGATACAGCTTGCCAATACCGTTCAGTTAATCTTCCCTGAATTATTGCCGTCAAATATATTCGATAGCAAATAGGGATTGTTTGGCTAAGCCGACTGATTTATAAGTAAGAAGCTATTAATTTGTGCTCTGCATATTCATCACTGTAATAAAGTTGTCTGAAGTTGGTATTGACAAACTGCCAGAAAATATGTTCATTTACTACTCTCCCCCCCCTCAATTATTAAGCCTGCATTTTCTTTCTCCTGATGCTGTTACTGCTGTATTTTCAGTAGCACATGCTCTGAACAGAACAACTGCCCACTCCTCAAAGAAATGTCCAGATCACAGTCTGTATGTCTACAGCATATTTAAAGCTTTTGTGCATGCAAGATACTTTGCAGTAGCAAACACAACTCCCAGTACTTTGGGCAAAGGCAACTGTTAGGCAGGAGCTGAAAGCTGCATCCTTTTGCGTGCAGTGTAAAGTGTGGCTGTGGGACTGCCTGGGGCAGGGCAGGTTCAGCCCAGAGGAAAGACCAGATGGGATTTCTGTGGAACTGGGCAAGAGCTGTTTGGTGACTCAGTGATGTGGCCAGTTCTAGCCTTCGCTGCAAAAGGTTTTCATTCCTTGGTGGCCTTTTTGGGAGGACCTGCTTCTCACCTTCATGGCCTCCCTTGCAGGTGCACAGTGTAGTCCACAGAGGATGCTGGAAGGGGGTCAGTGTTGCTTGATGGCTGCAAGAGTATTTAGGGTCTCAAGGTCAGTGAGTAGCTGCCCCATGCTCTGCTCTTCCTCCTCCTCTGCCACCAATAAGGCAATTGCCAGTGAAGAGGCAGGTAAGTTTTGCAGGACCCTGCAGCAAAGGGGATTGCAGCAGAATATCTCCTCCCTGTAATACTCTTCAGTGTTACACTCTTAACCAGTTGATCTGGGCCAACTAATAAGTGGCCCAATAATTTGCTGGTGTGATTCAGGACTGCAGCGTGAACAGGAACTGCTCCTAATAAGCAGCCTGTGAGTGGCAGCCCTGCTTTGGAGACCAGCTCAGTTTAACAGTATGGTCACAAACTATGTCTCTGAGCCCGAGTACAAGCCTGTCACTGTTTAGCTTAGCAGTACAGCTACAGGCTCTGGGACAGATGTGTCTGCTCCAGTTTCCTCTACTTCCAAGAGATCTCCTCCCCTTCTGCCTGTCCTCCCCTACCTCCACAATGTCAGTAAATCTTTAGTCACCACCTCCATGTCTGGGGATGTGCAGAGAGAGCTGAGCTGCAGAACCACGTGGTGGCACCTGTAAGTTCCCTTCTCTATTGAGCTTGGCAGTAAAACCAGCCTGTACAGAATGCACAGATTGGGGTTCCCTTCCCAAACCAGTGGCTGCTTCTTCTCATCAGTGTGCAAGAGGCCACCCAAGGTTGCCAGCTTCTCAGGGTATTGCCTGATCAGAATGTTACACCCTGACCTTAAGCACGGCAGTGAAGCTGAATATTTTTCATCACTGTTCAAAGCCCATCAGCAACATAAATAAAACAAGCACAGGCAAGCTCTCCTAGGTTGCTTGGGATTTGAAGGTTATGAAACATTTAAGACATTCTCTGAAGCCAGAGGACACACGGGTTGCAGAATGGCAGTAAGGCCCACAGACCTGCACAGCAATCGAGACGCAATGGGACCTTTTTGTGTGGCACTCATTCAGAAATAGTAGCTCAGCCTGTTTACCAGCTTGCATTGTATCAGCTGCCCAGTGTTTGACTGACTGTTACAGTCTTGCAGTTGAAACTACTCTTTCTTTCAAGTAAATTACTGTTAAGTCTCCAAGTCCCAACTGCTTCCAGTTCCTTCTCTTATAGGCTGCTTACATTAAAAGCCACCACTGGCAATATTTGTGTTTTATAAAATATTGAGGACCTGATTTTTTCTGTGAACATTTCCATCAGCACAGAAATGCTACTTTATTCTCACCTTGCACAGATGTGAATGGCTACATGTGGTGCAAAGCCGTAAGTTGTTCTTATTCATGGATTTGCTGGGAGGGCAAGTGCACCCTCTTGCCCCCTTCCCTGTGTCACAGGGCATAATGGAACTGTGCACCTCTTCTACTGCAGTTGTAGCCATTTCTGGCTCTGATTGTGTGGGGATGTTGCTCCAGCCCATCCTGCATCCGCCCACCAGAAATAATCCGACACCAGTGGTGTCCTCTGTATACTAAAGGCTTTTTCCTCCTGCTCTCTTCGTCTTTTGTCTTTTGCTTGTTGTTTAAGATTTCTGAGAGAGACAACCTTCTCATGAGTATTTCCAGCTTGGAGCACTGTGAGGCTCAGGTTTCTAGGTAGCACTGCAGCAACAACGAAAAATAACAAAAAAAGGTACGTGCAGCTAATGAAATCTGTTCAGTTCAGTTGCATGCCATGCTAAACCTTTCATTTTCTGAGTCATCAATCTTCCTGCAGAGATGACAGAACCTCTCCTTCGTGTTTCTTTCTGGCATAGCTCAACCAGGCAGGACTTTACAGCCTGTTCAGCAGATGTGGGGGACAGACCCTTCCTGCTGCCTTGCAGAAGTGCACAGTGGCACGGGCCTGTGGCATCTTCATATCCGGCAGTATTTTCCTTTCCTGACATTCACATTCCCTTCCTCCCACATCCGGCTGTGGCAGAGTGTATGAGAAACATAACAGCAGCCACACCGGGTGAGACCAAAGACCCTTCCAGTCCCATATCCTGCCTCTTCAGGGGCCATGTGCAGATAAATAAATATAAAACCCCCCTTTAAAATTACAACTGCAATTTGGGTCCTAAGTTTAATTTACTCCTAAAGTTGTCCTAGGCTTCCTGCTAAAATGAAGTTGGAGTATAAAATATATGGTTCTACTGAATTTATGCACAGAAGCTAACAACTGAGAACGGTGGAATGCTAATGCATTTAGAAATAAACCTCAATTTCTAAGACAATTTACTTCCACAGTCTTAGTGAGAGAGACAGCTATAAAAAATTACAGCTTTACATACTAATTGGAAGAAATACAATCTTACAACAGTATCAGAACAAATACTCTACACATAGTAGATTGCTTTCAATTTATTTCTACAGTTTCCATATATAAACATATATAACTTAATAGATATACCTACATTCAGCGAATAAAGCTTTGTATGTAAAGTCACCAGATATGGTACCCAGCACTTCACCACATCCTGTCATTTAATCTAGTTGGCATGAACACAAGTGCTTTTGATCTGTACTAACTATCTTTATCTCAGTGTAGATCTCATCCTCCCTACCAGTTATGTTAAAAAAGCTTTAATCAGAGGGTTTAAGCTAGTTTTATTAAATTATATTGCTTTTCCTCCCTAAAACAAAGCTACATCAAGCTCAGTTTCCTTCTTTCCATGTACTTTTACATCTGTGTTTTGATTAGAAATGTTATGTTTTCAAAAGGGAAAAGAGTCTGCATTTAGTAGGTTTAAAGCCATTCTAATTTAATTTGAGTGCAGAAAAGAAGATACTTCCAGAGCATTTTAACTGAAAGGTGAGTCTAAGTTCACCTGGGCTTAGGCTGACATATACACTGTCCCCAAGCCCAGCAGACTGTACCTGAACATGGAAAATTTTGAAGTTTACGCTCCTTTCCCACTGTCCTAAGTGTCACTACTACAGTTTTTTTAGTTCCTGAAGAAGTGAGACATCCCTGTGGGTTACCCTCAGGACTCTATTCCCCTTCTTACCCTATCTAGTGGCTGGGCACAAACCTGGCAGCTAGATATCTTGCGCTCTCTTTCTGGACTCACCATCTGCCTTGTAATAAATCACTGCAAGATCTCTTATTCCTGCCCTGCCTCCATGCTCCCTGCATATATCTGGTCTCTGTAGAATGCAGGCAGAGACTGAAGTTACTATAAACATGCCATTGAGCCAGGCAGCTGCCTGTAACTGTCCTTTTATGAGTGTCTGCCTTCTGATTTACCAGAGGAAACATCAGGTACTCACCCCTCTTCTATGGAGTTGCAAGTGCACGTAGGCAGGCAGGTACTGGCAAGCAGATGGATGTTCATGCTTCAGCTTACTCCTGCTACACCCTCTTCTGGTAACTTGCTGGTGTGCCTACACATCAGATTGCAAATTCATTAGATTACATTGCAGATAAACAGGCCTCACAATCACAAAATGCCTACCCCAGAAATTCCCAGTGTGGCTGAGGCCCTTCAGACACAAGTGTACTTACACATACTAACATCTCCCAGACTGGTCTGCTCGCTCTGACCTGGGATTTTGAAAGGTACCATCTCATACTCTGCTTTTTAATGACTTTGGCCATAACTTGACTTTAAACATGCTAGCCAGGAACTGTCACGAAATGGTCTGCAGCTCAGGGAACGCAGGTGCAGACTAACTCACTCTTGAAATGGTTTAAAATGTGATGTCACACAAATTTAGACAAACACATCTTAAACGCAAGCTACAGACTGACTAGAGGTAACACAAAATTTCTCAGTTTAGTTTCAACACACAGCATAGCTGTACTCTCACTGACTTAATCTCATTTAAGTCTGTGTCAGTTTAGCATTTTCAGCATGGCTGCTAAATCACTAGAGGTTGAGACAGAGACTGACAGAATAAAAGGGAATGCTCTCTGTGTTTGGATGTACTGGCTTTCCAGTAATTGCTAGAAAGGGCTTAAGGTGGACACCTGATAAAAGTGTCTACTTAGAAAGGCTGAATTATTTAATGAAGTATCTCTCCTGCTCTCATTAAGACTCGCATTAAAAGGCCAAAAAGAGCGATCAGTGTCAGCAGCAGCTGGATTTGCAGACAAAGCAATTCTATTGCTGTATTTTCTCCCTTAGGATGGCCATACAACCACCTTTTGCTTTTGGTCTGATTTTAGTGTCTGTATTTTTACCCTGCTGATGATTTATTAACCCTTTTGTTACAAGTAGCTTGTAGCATCCTTCTTTGTATTCATACCAGATTCACAGCAGAAAAATCTAGGCTATTATTTTGTATTTATCTTGTCTTCTATATGAGCATCTCCAAAGGCTTTTTCAGTGGCATTGTTTCTGGGAGTTGGAGTTGCCACAGTTGGTTTGTACATCAGGCTGTGACGTTTTGCATGACCCAGGCTGAAAACATAACAATTCCAGTGAGGTCAAGACTACTGGATTTGGCCTCCACATCTGCTCAACAAAGAACATTGTGACTCTGCAGGAGTCAATATATAGTATGTACAATGAATGAGATACATCATAATAAAGGAGTAATTATGTTAAAGATGCCTGTCACTTTGACTGCTTTGGAGAAGATATTCAGGATTGTTTTCTGTTGTTTTGGGATTGATGGAGAAAAATCAATAATCATTCATAGGCCTCTCAAATGAAATGGCTTCCATCAAGTACTGGATGGCAGTATAGCTTTTTGTGGATAGATTTTTGTATAGATATCCATATATATAAAATCATAATATATTTTCAGAGTGGCACCAGCATAAAACAATTGAATTATATGAGCTGTATCTCAATCAGATTTTGGCTGGAATAAATGTAAATCCTTAACTCCTCACTCTCTGCTCGTGAAAACCAAACAAGCAACACAGCCATTTTAAGCAGAAAATGAATGCTTATATACCTAGTAATCCTCTGAGTGAACTGCCTCAAGAAATTCCAAGACTTATGGCACCTAATATGGGAACTCCAGTTAACTGAACAGTAGTATTAAATCTGTAGTAGTTTGGAGCCAGTAGCAAATCTATAACAAATGTAAACCACTAGAAGGAGACAGAGAGCCACACTGGATGATCATGAAATACTCTGAGTACAACCTGTACTGCATTAATGCTATACATGGTTACAATCTTCTACAAACAGAGTTGGCTGAATCTGAACATTGATCAGCATGCGTTGCATTTTACTTTGATCTTGTAATTGAAACAAATTATTTGGTTTAGGAAGTAAGACTCTGGCAGAAACTTCTACCTAACATTTGGTAAATCCATTAGTCCATCAGGCGACTTCTCTCTCTGCATTTCCCAACCTATGACGTGAATACTGCGGTAAGGATGAAATAAACATATGTCAAGTGTTCTAAGGTCCTTATAGACACTTGGCACACTGGAAGTGCAAAGTATTATTTTATTTTAAATATATATATATATATAAAATTATATAGGAGTGCAGGTCTTGCTATTTCTCTGCTACCCTTCAAACTGTTGCATTTCTGAATTTTTGGGGGGGAAATAAACAACAAAAAACCAAACCCAAAACTCTCCTAAATTCCCTTTTACTCACAGTACATACTTCTGTAGTTGTACTAGTAAAAATGAACAAGATAAAATAAAGACTGTGCTTTTTGAAAATAATAAAAGATCATGAAAATTTAGTGAAATATTATATTATTATACTAAAATATTAGGAGACAGTAAGGATACCCCAGTGGTTCTACTATCCATATTTTCATTCCACATACAGCTGAAAGGCTCTTAAAGAATCCCTGTGTTTGCTGCTTTCATAAATACTGGTTTTTAAAAAAATATTTGAATTGCTTTTTCAGCCATTTTTGGTTTAAACTGAAAACCTAAATCTCTAAGTCTCCTGGAGGAAAAGGAGGTGACAAGATGTAAACAAGTAACTACTCGATCTGAAGTTCTTTAGATATGCTTTCAACTGGGAGTAGGGAGACTCTTATTTGCAGTTCATCCTGATTTGATTAGAACATAGTATAGCACTCAGATGTAAACCAACTTATTAAAAGGAAGCTCACCTTTGCAGTATTTTAAATTGCATTGAAAGCACAGAGAAGTGCACTGAAGCTAGATAAGACCCCAGACTTCTAGTCCTGTTCCCCCTACGAGTACACTCTTCCACTTTCCCCAGCCTTGACCTTGTCCTTCTTCAGACTGGACCTGTTTTTCTCTTCCTCTAGAAACCCTGATGCTGAGAAAGCCAGCTCAGCACACTTCCTTCAGGCAATGGGCCACAACTTAACCAGCCACATACACTCCTGCATAACCTATAGCTGAGAACAGGCCCCTTCAACCACACTGAAGGATTCCAGTGATCCATCTTAATCTGCCTTGGAGGGGACAGGCTGCAGGCTTTAGTTACAATAAGCTTCAGATGAGATTGTGAACAGAAAGGAGGTGAAAAAGGTCGTTGGCTAGAAATGCCGGTACTTTTGATGTGGATACTGACTTCTGTTTTACTGTTTATCAGAATGTGCATCAGTGAAACGTGGATCTTCTCTTTGAGAGCCACAGATGTGTTTGTGCAGTCTTCCAGTCAGCAAGCTCTCGCGGTGGAGAAATACCAATGTGCTGCACTTTGAACCCAGATTTATTTGTTGAAATCTTGAGGAGAAACACGGCGGAAATTACAACCAATAACGTTAGAAACCAACCCTCACTCGAGGACGAGGTGAAGGGGTGCAACCTCAGTCAGGAACTGACACCATCCTGCTGGGCTGTCTCCGTGGGGATCTCTGGTATTAAGAACCACCTCTCACACCAGTATGTGCCTCTCTTTATCCACGAAAAAACCTGGAAGTCTTTGGGAACAGTAAGAGACATGTCAGACTCCTCCAGCTAAGGGACCTGGCTGCCGAAAAGCATGTTTTCTGCCCTAAACAGAGCGGGCCCGGTTACTTTTTGTTGCGGACGGATCGCTGTCATCCCCGCGGCCGGCACATGAGCGGCACTGCGCTGCGGGGAGGGGGTTTGTGGCCGCACCAGAGGCCGCCATCTCTGCCGCGCCGCCGCCTCACCCGCTGCCGCCTCACGGCACAGACCCGCGCGGCAGCCGGGCCAGAAGGACCAGCACCTGGTCCCGTCGCGGGCTCCGGTCTCTGCCCAACGCTCCCGGCACAGCGCCCACCCACAGCTGCCGTCCTGGCGAGCCGTGAGCGGGTCCTGTTCCTCCGCCAGAT
>JAVJGI010000062.1:88401796-88473239 GCA_035590275.1 Ibycter americanus
AATACTTATTTTCTTCCCCCCCCCCCCCCATTCTTCCTAGGAGAGAATAAGAACATACATGAACAAGGTGAAAGAAATAGCAGACAAGAAAAAGGCATCCAAACTCGATAAAGGCGCTGCTTCTAGATTTGTAAGAAACGCACTCTGGGAACCAAATGCTGAAAATGAACATACCTCCAAAACTCCTGCTAAAGGAAAGAAGAGAAAGATGGACTAACTTTTTGTTTCCCCTTATATAAATTAGAGACTCCTAGAACCTATTTCAAGATGTGTTTTGCATACTGCATGCATCTTGCAGAGGTGCTTAATCTTGATTAAGTTATACTTAAGAATTTTATAGGATTGTGTTTTGTCCAGAACACTTGTCACTGAGGTGATCACGTTGTATGTGTATCTAGAAGTCCCATTTGATGCGAGAAGTAACATTTCAGTATTCAAATGATAATGACCTGACGTACTCTTGCTGGTAACAAACACTAGTGATCTTTTGCTTGTAATGCCTAAGAATTCCTTTTTTTTTACTGCTGAATGATTCTTTTTTATATGTCCTTAATCTCCTGAATATTAAAAAGTCTCAAACAATGCTATCCAGGCTGTGGTGTTTATAAAAGAGCCATGTTTACTTTCTCATTACATTATTGTGGGAAGTGCTGTATTTGTAGTTAAGGTTTATTCATTGTGTTAAACTGTTTCCTTTTCAGCTTCTGAACTTGAACATATGCCATGTTCCCCTCTGTTGCTTCTGAGAAAATCAAGCTTCAAGGGCCACAAGCAAACAGCCTGAATTCCACTCTAAGCCACCGCGTCTAGTCAATGGAAAAACTAGGTATCCCCAAAGGGCAATTTGTAGGGTCCAAAAAAAGGAGCAGGCTGGGGACAGCTCTTAGGAAACAGCACGTGCAGGAACTTGAGTGGAATTCTGGCTGCAGTGCTTATCCCTTGCTGCTGACACCATGAGAGAGAGAGAATGTGCTCTGAGGTGGTAGGAGTGTGGTCATCCATTGCTGTTTCTTAGATCTTCATCAGGAAAAGTGTTCTCTGGTGCAATAAAAGCTATTGTTCTGTCTTGCAGCTATTCTATTTGTTTTCAGCACGTGAAGCTTAGTCATTTAGAAGAAGGGGTGTTTCTTTCGAAGAACCTCACTCATTCATTTTTCAGTATGCTACAAAGCAAAACACAATTATCTGCCCAAAAGCTATTTAACGATTAGCAGTAACCTAACTACTTATGAAGGAAAAATAAACAATTTAATTCACCAAAATGCAGTATGGGTAGCAGTCTACAAAACTGGTTGGAAAATATTGTTAATATGAAAGACTAAATGATACGAGCAAATGAATCCAGTATCCCTATAGTACTGCAAGCTGAATGATGTGTAGTGGATGGTTACTGTCCTTACAGAGTTGTACTGTTATCATGCAATGCAAAATATGGACTAAATTGAATTACGTGCTAAAATGAAGGTTCTCTTGTCATTGAGTATCTAAAAATATATATTTGAAAGTAAAAATTCAATACATTGACAAGCGTGCAGCTTTTTGCTGGGGTAGAGTTAATTTTCTTCATGGCAGCTGGTATGGGGCTATGTCTGGGATTTGTGCTGGAAACAGTGTTGATGACACAGGGATGTTTTCATTACTGCTGAGCACTGCTTACACAGAGCCAAGGCCTTTTCTGCTTCTCACCCCACCAACCAGTAGGCTGGGGGTGCACAAGAAGTTGGGAGGGGACGCAGCTGGGACAGCTGACCCCAGCTGACCAAAGGGATACTCCATGCCATATGACATCATGCTCAGCATATAAAGCTGGGGGAAGAAGAAGGAAGCGGGGGACATTCTGAGTTACAGCATTTGTCTTCCCATGTCACCGTTCCGTGTGATGGAGCCCTGCTTTCCTAGAGATGGCTGAACATCTGCCTGATGATGGGAAGTAGTGTATGAATTCCTTATTTTGCTTTGCTTGCACATGTTGCTTTTGCTTTACCTATGAAACTGCCTTTATCTCAACCCATGAGTTTTCTCACTTTTACCCTCCCAGTTTTCTCCCTATCCCACCAGGGGTGGGGGGAGTGAGCAAGCAGCTGGGTGGTGTTTAGTTACCATGACACAAGTTTATTAAACTGAAATAATTGTTGGATATCTCTAGAAACTTCTTCAGTGACTGGTATGAATTTACACATTTTTGTTTATGATAAACTGTTTGAATCAATAGTACTTCCTTCAATCTAACAAGAGAACTTGCTTGTATATATATTCATGTAGGTACCTAACTTTGCTGCCTCAAATCTGCAGAACTGCTTGTGCAGTCAGAAGCCCTTAAACATTTGCCAGCTGAAAACTAGAATGAGAATGCTTTATTTCTACAGGTTAATGTCATGGTTATACCAAACAAAAGAGATGTTGGACTTGAGAGTCTTTTGTGTGTGTGTGCAATTAAAGTTACAAATGCAAAGGACCCAGAGTGTGTTCTTGGCCAAAGACAGCAATACTTGTGTAAAGCAGTTCTCTTGGTGTACTCTGTAGATCTAGACAGTTTGGAAGTATGTGTGTCCTGTCTTGTACCTCTTTCAACCTGATACTGCAGATGACAGCTGTAGACTATTATAAACAGACTTCTGGACTTTGTGTGGATGTAGAGGTCTGCGTGTGCAAAGCATGAATTTCAAAATGTTAATCTCAAAACCATGAATTTAAAAAAAGAAAAAAGGCCAGGTGTCCTGTGATCTACTTGGGAAGACAATATGATAGAAGCGGTCTGAAGTGGCACAAGCCAGAGTGCTGTGTTCTATACTTTGAGAGGCATTGTCTTGAGGAAATGAGTAGTTCAGCTTATATTTACACACAGTGCTGTTAATTAGAAGGGGACTGAAGGACATTTCCATTACATGATTTTCCTCTTAAGCTTCAATTATAGTTTTTGTTTTAAAAGGATCATTTCTGAAAAGGATCATAATTCAGTGTCCAGTAAAGTACACAAGTTTCATTGGTAAATGTTTAAACAAGAATAATGCAAGGCTATTAGCTAAGACTTGCTGAGGTACAAGTCCATTTTGTATAATTAATTATATACAGGTCTTTGGCATTTGTAATAGGGCAGTTTAAATAGCTGTAACAAATGCAACTTCATAAACTTTTTTTTTTTAAGGCTTGTATCATTCAGTATGGCTGTTCACAGCCTGGATTTGTGGCTTTTCTAACACAAAAGAAAACAACTAAACAAATACCCCACAAGCTAAATAGCATCACCGTGTGTTTATTCACTAACAGCCCTATTAGAAAGAGGCTTGAAATACAGGATCATGAATGCTAAGTGTTTTTTGTATCACTGAAGTGTTCTTGGAACATCTAGACTTGAGGACAGGTATTTAACTTTACTGAGGCCTCAAATGTGAAATGACTTGTCTGAACATTGTTCATGAAAGTTCCTCCCTGGAAAAGCTATATGACTATTGGAATAAAAAATAACTTTCCTGCCTCAAAATAGGAAGCTGGCAAGAAGAACATTTATTGCAGTGGCTGTGTACATAAATCTATATGAGCCATAGTTTGTAGAATGGTTCTACAGGGCCTGAACAGGAAGGAAAACATCTGGGAGACTTCTAGTCCCATTGCTGTGTGTGCTGAATCTTGTGCAGGAATACCAATTCTGCATTAGTTAATGCCAATGTAATGCAAAGAGTTGCTATTATAATGGTAAGTTATAGTGAATTAAAGTATTAATGAACTTAAGATATTTAAAGAGAACATTAAGGTGTGTATGTGTGACGTCTCCCTGCTTTGTCTTGATTTTGCTGTAAGTATATTATGGGTTACTAATATGTTAGCCATACCAGCTAAGAGAAGCACTGACAAAATTGCGGTTTCTGAGAATGCTTTTAACTATGACAAATGAGAAAATTATGTAAAACTCTAAGTTATAGTAGAAATATACATTTAATTGGACTGACTAGAGCTAATCAATGACGTCAAAGTTAGGTTTTGTGTTAATAGTGAAAATAGTCTTTATTTTATTAAAGACTGTGTTTTGATACATGCATTTAATGTGTTACCTGTTCTTGGAACTTTCCTTCCTTTCTAGTCTTTGCACCAAGAAAGTGATGAAGCTGGCAAGAGCGTGTGAAGTTAGCAGCTCTGACTAGAATTTGATGTGAGGTTGCATGGGGAATTTTCCAAGCTTACTAACAAAATACTTCAGAAGATAAATGAAAACGCAACTCAAGATTTTAAGCCCCACTAATTAATGTTAGTGTTAAATAACTACATTAAAATAGCAAACAGCACTTGGGAGCATCCAGGAAGCTCTGCTTGGCAAAATTTGGAGGTCATTGGGTAGCTGGGACTTGACTCATTGACTTTAAACTCAATGGAAGACTTTCCACTTGGTCCTCAAGGACTTTGGTCCTTGAATTAGTGTGGCTTCATTGAACTGCTACAGTTGGACAGGAAAAGTAAATGAATTGATTATCAAATCAGTGTCTCAGGACTTTGTAGTAGATGTCTGGCCACTACTCAGTGTTTTTTTCAGTCAGTGAGTTATCTTTTTCTTAAATGCATCTTTAAATGTCTAGTGAAAGACTTCCTCCCCACACACCTATGCTTCTCAAAAAAAATACTGCAGGGAGAAAACTCCCATGTCATTAACTGTCCCAGCCATGCAAAAAGATTTTTACCGTAACAAAATGGGCATCTTTGACCTGAGAAACCAGGTCTTCTCCCAGATGTGTAAAGTTTCTGCAGATCTAGAAAAACTCTCTGTCTGACATTTACTGTAACTGCAAACATAGAAATCTTATCAGAACTTAAATTCCCACCCATATAAATGCTAGCCATGAGTTGGGACGTCAACCCATCACTGGTGCTCATTTCTATTCTGTCAGTATTTTTATTGTTTGAGAACTGCATCCTCAGGAGTGAATGTTTTATTAAGTTATCCTATTTTTTCCTGGCCCTGAGAATCAATACTAGCACGAAGCTTTGTCAAAGAGTATTAATGTTGTGGGGTCATTGGAAATCTCAAAACACAGTTATCTGGAATGGTAAAATTCAAACAAACTTAAGTCTCTCATAATTAAGAATTTTCTTGGGTTTAAGAGGGTAGACTGAAATTCACTGGGGC
This sequence comes from Ibycter americanus, assembly GCA_035590275.1. Classification (NCBI taxonomy): domain Eukaryota; kingdom Metazoa; phylum Chordata; class Aves; order Falconiformes; family Falconidae; genus Ibycter; species Ibycter americanus. Next base: position 88,406,913 of record JAVJGI010000062.1, read on the forward strand.
AGGGACCATTACAAATGTAAAGGGAAATCCTGGTTTCCATAGTGAATGACATACTTCATGCAGGGATTGATGAAGACCTGGTTCTGCAGTCCCAGAAGAAGAGACCTTGGTTACCTGGATTAAGGCTTCTATTGGCTGTTGGCCACAGGAAAGCTTTCAGGAATTGTGAACAGCAAACTCCAATCTGTAACTGGAAACACAGGTGGAGGTACATTGGTGTAAGTGGCATAGGGTTCCTTCGGCAAGATCTCACTGAACTTTTGACTCAATTCGTGCAGATTCTCCTCTACTGCAAGCAACTGCAAAAACCCCTTACACCTAGAAAAAAAATTTCTCTGTTTAACATTGCTACAAGCTGGGATATGTGCCAAGTTATGCATAAAAAAAATGAAACAACTTGGTCGGAATGTCAGTTCTTTCTTCCATCAGACATGGCTGGCTAGTAATGTATAGCTGCTTTAGAGAGCTGGAGTGTAAGGAAACAATAGCAAACTATTTTTTATGCAAATCAGAAGTTGAAAAAAAATTAGCTAAACAGTGACATGCAAATCAGAATATAATTGGAGAAATGATCATAAGGCTTTGCAGACATGTTCTGCTTCTGCACAAGAGTAAGTCTGGCAAACTTAAAGCCAAAGATACTTCCCAACTTAAAGGGCCAAAATAATTGAAACACACTGCATCCCAAAGGTGGGCAGGTTATTCCTTTGTCATAAACTCAGATGTAAAGATGCCAAAACAGGGCATTAGTTAAAAAGACTATATATTTCTCAGAAGTTTACTTGCCAGTGATTAAATAAAGTGTTAGGCTACAGCAGTTTAGGGGAAATAATACAGAAAGTAAATAATGCATTTGTCATTTTAGAATCACAGGCGACACACATTAGGAAAAAATGCATTAAAGTTCTACAGTGTGACAGTGTAATTTTTATTTTTGCTAATTTGCTTTGAGTGATGCTCCTTGCAGAGAGTTTCAGAAAGTCCACATGAATGCTTTTGTTTTGCAGATCACTCTTAGCATCCTTAGCATTAGTGGTAGTTTGGGTTTTTTTCTTCAATTTCTGCTTTCCAGTATGATGTACTTGTAATATTTTACTGATAGAACAACAGTTTGCCTTTTTGCTGACTTTTAGCCTTTCCTGTAGGAGAAGATTACAGATCTGTGGAATACTTAGTGCTGGTGATCTAAGAAGCAGACCTTGACCTGCTCAGTTTTCATCGGCTGCACCAAAGGGAAAAGAGCAAAAGCTTGTTTTTACTACTAAGCTGAGTGAATATGGCGTGGAAATCTTGTAATGGCAAGGTATCAATTTTGTAAAGTGATATATTTCAGAGGGGATACTAAATCTGACTCTGAATAAAAAGCTTTATAAATGGAACATTTAAGAGGCTATCTTTTACTTTTCAGTGTAGGGTTGCCTTGACATGCATCATTTCAATTTGGCAGCCCCAGCAAATGGATGGAAGCAATTCAGTATGATAATTCAGTATTGCCAAGAGGCTTCTTCTCGGTCTAGTGTGGACACATTCCATGGATGAATTTAAAGCCTATATTAAGTGAAAGAAAATGGGTCCAATTCAGCACTGTTGTTCCAGCTTTACATCAAGACAATCCTGATACCACAGGTGCTTACAGGGTATATCCAAAGAGTACATGAACAACAAAATAATTTTCAACCTAAGGATCCAGAATAGACAGAAAAGAAACAAAACTCAGCTGTGCTTGCAAATAAACTCGTCTAAAAGTAGTAATTCTAGGGGCAAATTCTTAGCTGCTTACTAGCAGAGTCTGTTAAAATGAGGAGCTGCTGAGTTAAGTGAAAAAGTCTGAGAAAGCAGTAGGTTTTGAAACTCTCACGTCTGATATGAATGTTCATTTTCATGAATATGTTGTAGTCTCTGTTTCCTAGAATGTTTATTTTTTCTTGGTCATCTCTTGAGTGTTTTTTGGCCTCACAGGAACAAATTAGTAATTGTGTAAAGCCACAAAGATACTGTCCCTGTTATTAAAAGGTGAGAAGGAGAAATGCCAAGTAACAAACACTGTCAAGTTGATAGCATAAACAATCTTTTTAATTTGTTGCCCTGGGCTGACAAATCTACTCCCTAACTCACACACAAGACAAAACATGTTTTCTCCTGTGAAGTTTCCATGGAGAAAGCGTTTCCTCAAGGCAGTTAATCTCATGAGGTGCTGTCCGTGAATGTACACATCACACATCCACCTGCATGGTATATTTCTCCTGATTGGCAATGAGTTCTTCTCTTGGTGTGTAACAGAATACAAAGTGCATATTAGTGAAATGCTATTGTTGGAGACTGGGTATAACATCACAAGCTTAATTCTGTATTGCTTTAAGTCAGTTTAACTTCTGATTTCATTAGGGTCACAGCTGCAAAAATCCAGCCCAAAAGAACAAAGATTTTGGCTTTATGTAGGTATGAATGTCTTTATGTAACAAAAACACCACTAAAAATCTAGCTGATTCTAAGTCACTAACTTCCAGTGAAATTTACTTGTCTGTTAAAGCCCACTTCCTTGATGCTTGACAGTATTTCTTAAGCTTTGTTTACATTTTATTATATACTGGGCTTACCACTGATACTTCCACACCAGCCTCAGCTTCTTATGGTAATGTTATGTTCCCAGATATTTATAATTTTGCCAGCTTTTAATTATTTGTATTGGACTTCTTAATGCTTGGTCTCTTCCATGGATGAATTCCCCGCCCCCTTCCCACCCCCTCTCCCCCAGAAAGGTTGAGCAGTTATTCTTACAGTTGTTCAAGAACATGGTTTGTAAAGTATAGGCCACATTGGCAATGTTAGCTAAAACTTCTGACCATGTTTTTCTAAAGGTTGTAACTCTCCTTCATTGAGGTACAAATTTGAAATGCACTGTCAGGAGATTAAAAAGAAAAATTAACCCAGTGAAAATCTATCCAGATTAAGACTCTAGAGAAACCTCAGAGAACTGCAGGGCAGATACTGTCTCTTAATTTGCTTGTGTTCCAGTTTTCCCATGCATGGTCATCAGCATTACTGAGCTCCCAGCACAGTTTTGAAGCCACAGATAGCTTACGGAGAAATATGGGCTCTGCAATTGAAGTCCAGTTTATCTCAGATAATGACGGGGCTCTGTAACATACTGTATTTGCAGAATGGCAGATCTAGTACAACTTTGCAACTTCCAATACCATTGTTTTAATGTAGCTTTATATGGATTCCAGATTTTTTAAAAAGTTAATGCTTAAAAAAGGATGCTCTTGTATGTATCTGATTAATTTACATTATGATCTCATTGGAATTCAACTTCATACCAGTTTAACTAAAATGGAATTAATTCACGTCACCTTCCTAAGAGGTAACTCCAGTGTGAGTGTACTTCTTTTCACTGTTTAAGTATGCTGAATATATCTGAAACTTAAATTTTTGTTTCCACTCAAACCATAATGAAAAGAAAGGTTGCACTTGTTCTACAAGGGGTTTTGGCTGATTTTTTTTTTTTAGGGGTATATGTTTATTTGTTAAGCTGTGGCGCTGCTCCAAAATTGAGCTGATAAAATATCCATTTAATGTATTCTTTTTAATAGGTGTTCTTGGGATATGTAGAATGAAGTATCCTATTTTCTGGAAGACACTCAGATCATTAAAGCCTAAGTATTTGACATCATCCCTTATATATAGAATTACACAGAAGAATTTTGGTAGATAAATCTAGTCATTTTGGGGCATAGTTTAATATTCTAAGATGTACCTGTACCTTGTAGTGACTTTTTTTTCCCCCCCTTCCTGAAACCAGGGCAAACCGCCCAGATTGAGACTTGGCCCACTTAAAAAAATAAGCAAGGACAAAATAAGGTTGGAAAAACTTTTTTTTTTTTTGTCTTCTGCCACCTAGGTAAGGTTGTATGATGAGAAAAATTAAGGGCCAGATTTTGCCTTTGGATTTGCTTGCATAGGTTTTCAGAAGGCAAAGAGGCCAGATTCTGACATTGCCTACAGTGGCTTCCGACTTGCAGAGAGTTTCCTGATGCCATGGCACTTCCATTCCCATAGCAAAAAGCCAAGATACATAACTGAGCCAAGCCTTCAGTTAATGATAGTTGGAAAGCTCATCTGTGTCCCAAAAGAATCTGAGGTTATAAGTCATTTAAGACAAAGCCTGTTTGGGGTAGCCTGCTGGCCTCAGGAATCTCAGTGGCCATTACCTCAGCTGGCAAAGATTAGTAATGATTTACTCTATTTAAGCATCTGAGCCAAAGTCCCACCAACAGCAGGGAATAAAAAAACCCCAAGCAAAACCCAAAAGCTGATTCTCAGCTGGTGTTAACTAGAGTGACTTTGCTGGCAGTGTCTGTATTAACATATCTGTGGCCCCCATGTTGTTAAGATAACTGAGTATTTCTTTGACATAACTGAGGAACACATCTTAAAGCTTAGGTTCTGAAAAGCATCTGGAAAATGAAAGAGCCCACCATGAACTTAGGAATTTGCCATTTTTCCCTGTTTAGTGCATCTGATAATTCCTTATTTTAGTAGGTTAGTTTACTTGTATAAGTTTGAGAGGCAAGCATTTTTCAGTTTGATTACAGCACAATACAGAAGGTGTGCAAATTCTCATGTTTAATTATCTTTGTGCTTAAAGGCCGTTTAATCTCTTTTTCAGTCTTTCAGCTGCTTTTCCTATGTCCGCCTTCAACATAATTCAACCGGGTGGCTCTACTTCTGCCTCTGAAATTAGACCAAATGAAAGAAATACTACCAGAAATTCTTCACGGCTTCTCACAAGTTTGTGCTCCTTGGGCACATCTGTGTGATATTACCTAAATGACAGTAATTGCTACAAAACCAAGATCTATTAAAACACGGAGAACATCTTATAGTAGGTTAAATTAGTTCAAATTAAAAGGGAAGGTGAACAGCATATATATCCCTTGAAACCAATATGCACCTTTTGATTCTTTTGCAGCATCTGCACAAAGTCTCTCCCTCAGAACTCTCCTCAGAGTCCTCCACACCGGGCAGCACTCCTGCCCCCAAACCATCCATAACACAATAAAGCAGATGCCTGTTCCTTTAACCACTTGATTCATCTCAGCAAAAAGTGGTCAACTCATCCAAGTGGCATACTGTATCTTGATTTTATCCTTCATGGAATATAATCACTGATGGTATCTGCTTTAGCATGGGTTACCTTGTTTAAATACACAGGTGCATCATGCATCTCTTTAAACGTCACAAAACTCACCCTGCAATGGGACTGTTGCTTCAATTACCACTGCTCTTCCAGGCCCAGGAGCTTAAAGGAGGCCATTTTCCTGTACCTCACAAAAATCCCCTCAGAAGCTACAGCCATCACCTAACCTCTACCCCTTCCTCCCTAGCAAAGCCCTTCAGAGAGACACACACGCATCCCTTGCACATTCTGAAGGCAAACATGGCTCATTCTGAACTTGTTGGGTTTCGCGTGTGGCTTTTTTCCCCTTTCTCTGTACCCACCCAGAGAGCAAAAGCCGCAGCTCACCCCCCTGCCCCGCCCAAGGTAGCTGTAGCCTCTGTGCGCCATTTTGTGGTCAGTCACATCAGCCCCAGGGCTAAAATGGCGCCGCCGCCTGAGCAGGGCTGTGAGGTGCTGTGTTTGATTCCCAGCGTATTTTGACCTGTTCTTCGGTCCCTCTACAGGAAGAAGGTAGAATTTACGCTTCCTTGTATATCTTATGTCTATAAAGCACACCTGTGGTACTTAGAGGAGGAACAACAGCTCTGCAAGGAGGCAAAGTGGGGATACGTTACGGAGAAAATGCATTTAACGCTTGAGGAGGCCCTTCCTTACAACGTTTGTTAGAGGTGCTGTGTGGTGACACTGTGTATTTGTTATTTCTCCACTGTTTTTTTTTAATTTTCCTCAGTGTATGCCATGGATGGGAGCACTGTAGCAGGCTGCTCAGGGTGGCTTTGCTGGGGATGACCCTATGGTTAACATGGCGGTAGCTGCCATCTCCCTCTCCCTGCAGGTAGCCCCGGAGGAGGCAGAAGCTGAGGGAAAAGCTGGCAGAGAAAAGCGGGAAAGCAAATTTAAACGAGGCCTTTGACACATGGCATCAGCTACCGGCTTTACCGGCAAGTTTTAGCCTTACTCTTTCTTTTCCACTTGGTGGCAGCAAAGGAGCATCAAACAGGCGGGAGGCAGCGGCGAAAAGTGCTTTTTTTTTAAAGCCTTAGAAATCTGCTCTTGAGGTTCAGGGACACAAAAAAATGAAACGTACAGAAAAAGAACCCAAGCTTTCATTATCTTTAAAAATACAGAAATATTGCATTTCTAAGACAAGTGAAACTTCTGCTCCACCCATCAGGTAGTCATAGTTTAAAATGTTGCTTTTCTTCTTCCCTTACTTTTTAATAAGCCTGTGTAGTAGACTGCAGTGTGTCTGTGTCAGATTTTAGCAGCTTTTTATGAGCAACCAGTTAAATTTCCATACCTCTGCTTAGTTCCTATCTGATTTCTTGGAGAGGTTTTAAAAATGGTGTGTGTGTATGTATACACTTAATGTAATATAATCTCTGCACTACTGGAAAGTAATAGATTGACTTCTAAATTCAGATGAGTTTATAGACCTGTTTCTACTCTCACACCTATTTTATACTCATGGAAGGCTGCTAATGCTGATGGGTTTGTTTCTAATTTACAGTGGTGTAAGTAAGAAGCAGATACAGGTCCTTTATTCTTCCTCTCAGGATCCTGATAGATTGCAAATATTGAGTGGAAAAGGGCAGCATTTCTCAACTGCAGACTGGAGGACAGGACCCCAGCTGGTGCAACGAGGCATGCACTGTGGACTCTAAAGGCTTTGCCTTTCTTTGGAAATGAAGTGATGCAGGTTTACAAGGATGGCTAAGCAGGTGTTGACTTGTCTTCCCTGCTTGCTGCCTATCAGGCCTTGCTGGCATGATGTGTCATGCTAGGTGTGTTGTTTGAAGTTATCACATCTGTGCAGTACCCCATTCAATTTAGAGTTGCGTCCTTCCCAGTGGGAGGGAAAAGATGGTCAAGGGCTGCAGCCCTGGTCAGCAAAAGTGGATGTTCTTCTACTAATGGAATGATGCTGGTTTTCCTTGGCACAGGATGGTAGCCCCAAATACCTACTTTTAAAAATAACTTTATCTGGGAAGTTTTTTGAGGTAAGGTCTAATTTTCACAGTGTTTATTCTCTGCTTAGCATCTGGTCACTGATGATTTTCATGCCTGTGCTTAAACCAGCAACTGAGCACATCACAGGTCCAAAAAACTTGTATGTTAAGTTTTGAATCTTGCTTTCACTTATACCACTGTAAATCTTGGACAGCCTGACTGATTCCTGTGGATTTACACCATTAAAATAATAAAGAATTAGTAAAGACTTATTTGAAGGGCTTCCTTAGACCTGAGGTTTGATTCTGGTTTTTAATAAATCAGGGCTGGCTCTAATGAAATCACCAGTATTATATAGTTGTGAAATCCCATGGGTGGCAATAGACCTTGTGTTCTGGTTTGCATTCTTTGAGCAAAACTTCTGGTGATTCACCCCTCCTGCCCCAGTTTCCCCGCTGAATTTAGGAGGAATGCAAAGTCAAGTCCTTTAGCTTCAGTCACAGCCCGTCGACACATGCAGTTACTTGCATATTGGTCATTCCTTTTTTCTCTCCAGAATTTCATCTGTATGAGTCTCTTTGAAGATTTTGCTCCTGAATCAACCCATTGGTATAACATTACACTGGCTGAGTCCCAAGATGAATTCCCTGTTTGTATCTCAAGAGTGTGAATGCAAAATACTCAACTCCCAGAAGAAACCCAGTAGAGAATGAATACTAGCTGCCAAAGCCTTTGCTCTTTCATATTTTTTTTTAAGAGGGAAACCAGATTATTGTGCATATTTGTTGAGAAAAAGGTACTTTTACTCTTTCTCCCCTTAGCTTTTCTTCATAAACAATGTGTCTCTACCTGTGCTGCCTGCTGTAACACTCCGCATTAATACAGAGAGGGCATTAGTGTAACAATTAAGATGGAGTTTAGTACAGAGATATCAAGTCCTCCACTAGACACTGGTGTTTTCTAGTCCTGTTAAAAAATCCTGTCAACATCCTTAACTAGTTAGGTTTGTTGGTCCTGAGAAAGTTGATTCAAAATTGTATTCCTGTATTTAAGCTGTTGGTTTAATGATACCTTTCTTACTTTGAGTCAAACGTACACATGAGCAACTTAAAAACTATTTGTTCGTGTGTCAAAGTACTGCTTTAGTTTAAATAGAAAACTCACTTTTGCTCCAAGTGAGGTGAATTTCCTCTGGTTTTGGTTGATTGCAATTTCTGTTAGTCTTGGATTTGTTTTGTGATGGAAGGACTAGGACTAAAGCTAGTAGAAACTGGTCTGTAGGTGCTGAAAATACCATACTAAAACTCCTTTGATCTCAAGAACCAACCAAAATTCCCAGTGACTTTGGCTTAGGTTTTGCCACTGTAAATTTCAAAATCCCTCAATCTTCTGAATCTGGAGGTGAGTCTCTACCTTGAATGCAGAACTTAATTTACCTTTCTACTTTGTAGCGGGTGCTATTTTCATATAGTGAAAGAAGTCATTGGACTTTTTGAGCTCAGCAGAAAGGACCAAACCTTCAGTAAACACTGGGTTGGGTCCATCATCATGAGTGATTGGAAGAAAGGGGCAATTAAAAAGCAAAACTTTTGAATAAGGCAAATAGCTGAGGGGGAATAGCAGTTTACTAGCTCACTAATGTTACAAAGTGAGACTTTGCAATGTTATCTACAGGTGCAGAGACCTAACCCTCCTAAAACCTCCAAACTCTCCTGAAATGACAGCAAACAACCCTCCTGGGCTTGGATTCCAGCCAGTGGCAGATAAAATAGAATCGGGAAAAGAAAAGTTTAACTCTTTTCACTCCATTTCCTTGAAAGGGCAGTTAAGCTCAATTCTACCCTGCGAGGTGAAGTCCCTTCAGCCCTGCGGTGTCCCAGTAACATCCAGTAGGCAGAGCACTTTGTCACTGTGGAATAGGCTGTGGTTTTTTCCACAGTCCCTATGAGGCCATTGTTACTGTTTTTGTCTACTGTAGGCACACATGGAAACTTTTTAAAAATTTTATTAAATTAAATCCATTAAGGAAATATTGGCAGCAAGAGTTGAAGTGATATAATTTTGATTATAAGTTTATTATGCCTTGACGATGGATGAGTCAAGGAAACAGACATTTTTCATGACAGCACCAGGTTAACTTGCTGGTTGTAGCTAAATATAATTTTCCAGCTGTCTTCAGCGTTTATGGTGGTAGGGCCTTTAAGTTTGAAGCTGTAAGTTCTGCTTATATCACTGCCAGCTGAAGGAGCATTATATTGAATTATGCCAGTTGCAGATGTGGACGTTCATGTATGAGGTCATGTTGCAGATGGAACAATCTTGAATGGCAAAGTTATGTTTTTGAGCAGCGTTTTAGCTGAAAAGCTAAAGTACTTTCAACTTTAAAACAGTGCCTTAAGAAGCCTGAACCTTCTGGCTTAGAGGACAAGACATCTCCCTACATTTATCTGTCCTACATATGTAGTGAGACCCACATAGTTGTCTGAGGGGAGGATGAGAGGGAATGGGTTTAGATGATCCCCTGTGTGAGAGGAGGGGAAAGGATGGTTCATGTCAGAGGTGTTTTTGCTGTGGTGGCCTTACTGATACTATGATTGTAGGGGAACTTTTTTAAACTTTTCTTTTAGTGATGGCTGACAAGCAAGGCAATTCAGGCTTTAGCATTGTCCTTGTTAATGTAGCCATGGCAAGGCTTTTACTTGTGATATGTGTCATTCATGTTGCATTTCTTAGTGTCTATGTACTCGGTGTATGTTACAGGCTCCTCCCCTTCCCTGTGTACTGGTTTGAAGCATTTTCTTTTTGAGGAAATGAGAGCTGTTTGGCTTTGTTTTGGCTTTGCTCAAGGACTATCAAAACATCTGTCAGAAAAAGGTGAGAGGGGTAATGCTTACATGGTGCTAGACCACCTAGAGTTGTGTTCTAGGTGCTATAGTTTCTTGCTGTGCTGTGCTGCATGCCTAACCAGGCCTCTTGTACTTCCTGTGGATATTGTTTCATTGTCTGACGGTATATTGTCTTACCAGCAGTCACCAGACCATCAGAGTGCTTCTCAGTAAAACAGAAAGCTGTAAAGAAGTCCTTTGTGGCCTTCTTGCCTCAGACATTTTGTTTCCATGGTTCAGTTGCATCTTACTATGTTGGGCTCTTGGTTGTGACTTTAAAAAATTACAATAACCTGTTTCCTTTTCTTTTGGCTTTGGTTGGTATAAGTGTGAGCATGTAAAACATTTTTCTCCCATGAGTGTCATTTTAAGGGTCCTGAGGGTTTTTTCTATGCATTTTTGAGTATGAAATGCTGTACCCCACTTACGAATAACTGATCATATGAATAGCTGCTCCTCCTCTTACTTTGAGGAGGTTTGCTTTCTGCACTGATGAAGGTGGGGATAGCTGGTCACCAGAGCAGTGTTTTGAAACAGGATATTGTGTTGCCCTAGATCTGAAGGATGGTAAGGCTTATTTTCTATGCAAATAACAGAATAGCTATCTTAAGTTTAAATTTTACTGGCTACCAAAAGTGAGCCACACACCTTCTTACTGTCATTCACAGAAGGGATAGAATTGCTGGGTCAAGTTGTTCCAATTCATATGTTGTTTTGTGTATATGTCATAAGAGAAAATCCTGCACTTGTGGTTAGACTGGAAGATTTATCTTTTTTAATATATATACATATATAGTTCCTCTTTTTCCTTTTGTTTCCCTTTGTTCTTATTAACAATCACAAATGCACGATCCTGACAAGAAAAGGTGAATCTGGTTGAAGTTTTCTGGGGATGAGGATGAAGGGCAACAACCCTGTTCTTAGCTAGTCACTAGAGATGAGGTGAAGAGATTTATTCAGAGCTTCTTAATGAACCCCTGTAAAGGTGGGACCCTACTACAGAGCAAGTAGTCAGTTTCACCAGGACTGTATTTCAGACAGAGAGTCACTGGGCTTCTCCAGATTCAACCAGTTGCTCCTTTTCTGTAGAGACTGACCCCGTTATATGGGCTCCCTTTCAGAGATTATTGCGTAAAGATCACAAAAGACGTTGTAATACTAATAAGAACATTAAAAAGAAGAAAATAAAGAATTAGGCAAGACGTACAAAGGAATGGAATGCATAACTGCACCTTTTCCTCAGTGTTTACCCTGGAGCGTTCCCCTTAGAGATCATCCTATAATGTCAGCTTTGTTTACTCCTTGAGTAAATGTCTGGTGTCACTTTAATAAATCAGATGAACTCTGCTCAGAGAGATATGAAGGCTGTCATTTGATCATTAACATTATTTACTATAGGGTATGTAGTTGAAATACAGTAGTAATACAGACACACACAAACTTAAACTCCTAAACAGGAAAAACTAATGGATGAAGCTGGCCATAGTATGTTTTAAGGTAAAAGGATGCTAATGTAAATCAGTCAATACCTAGTTTAGATCATTGTGGGGGTGTTGATTCAGAACCTTCTGAATCTATCCAAAATAGTATAGTGTGTTCCAAGTAGATCAACACAATAGATAGGGCTAATTATTATGGGCCATCTGTACATGACAGGCTTCTTTCAGATACTTCTTGCTGTACTGAACACTATGAGATGTAACTTCCTGCTCACAGAGCAGTGTAGGCAGTATAAGCCTTGAGTGTAGGCTCATGTACAATAGCAAAGCTGTGCTTTTACCCATGGAGTTTGCTTTCCTTAGGGAATAGCAACATGATGTTGCCACATTATCACCTGAACTTCTTCATTTCTCTTCATGGGTGCTTTACATTTTGCTGAGTTCATTTGCATCTTCACAATTAAAGTGCTTCTCATAGAGACATGCCCCCAGTTGGCTCCAGAGGTTGTATTTGGGGAATATTAAAAATTTGTTTGTGTACTTCTTGCTTTCAAGCTGCACATAGTTTTGCAATAAACTGATAAATGTTGCCAGTGTGATTCCTTGAGAAGCCAACAAACACCAACAGAGACCTGGCAGCTCTAGGGCTTTGCAGTTCATGTGGCTTAATCCTGATTGAATTCCTCTGTGGCTGGGCAAGGCTAAGAGGAAGGCTCTGGTATCTAAATGTGTAATGAGATGGCATAGAGGGCCAGCCCTCATTCTGAGGGGGGGATCTGCTGGTGTTTTTTGATAGTGATCTGTGTAAGCTGTGATCTGGTGTGCACCCCAGTGTTGTTCAGAGGGGACAGTTTAACTGTGAAGGATCATGATGTTCCTGATAAGTTCTTCAGGATAAGCTTGAGTGGAGATTGATGGATTAGCATGTGCACATTTAAGAGCCAGACTTCAGGCTCTTCCTCTAGGCAGCCTCTGCCTCTGGCCAGATAGAAGGGGGACCTGCCTGTTTATTACAAGTGTTTCTCTCCCCACACCAAGAATGCCATAGTACTTTCACCCTGTGATCCTCAGGTCCTCTAAAACAGCCTGGAGAAGTAACCATAGAGCTGGGGTGAATGGTGTCTTACTCCCTAGGTTTTTGTGAGGCCACTGCGGTGCAGTTAATGCCCTCAGGAGCTTAATTCTGCCATGTATCTGTTGCCTGCAGAAGCTTGCACACTTGTGGGATCCAATTGCAGGCCTCGGTGTAAGCTGTATTAAGTTTCACAAGGAAGCCTTGTTGTTTAAAGTCTTGAGCTGTGGTGTAGCAAAGCTGGTCAAAATGTGCTTAGCTTTATACATGTGAGTAATCCCTACCTCTCCTTCCATGAGAGCAGAAGAGTGCTATTACTCAGGGCAACAGAAGTCACAGTGAGCTGTGACTCTGTACAAACACTGACATGTGTTGTACAGAGCTGTTTTGTAAGCCCTTCTCTATCAGCAGCAGAGGCTAGTGTCCTAATACATCTGTAATATGTATGATTTAAACAGTTTCGTTGTTGTAACTAAGCTAAGGCAGACTGGGGAGAAAAGAATCCTTCTATTAGAAAGAAGGCAGCTGAGGTGTTATATCCTATGTTCTTCTGTTGACATTTTCATGTTTGTAAAACCTCACAGTTTGATTTGTTGATCCCATGAAATCATCAAGGGAATGAAATAAAATACCTGAAAAGACTGTTTGACATGAAAGCAGATTGTGTGAAATGTACTGGACCACTCTGCTAGTCACTTGAAACAGTAAAAAATTAAATAAAGAGAGAGAAAGGGTGGTGGGGAAGTGACACAACGAGCAATGGGAAATACCATTCTAAATTTCTGTGGCCTAGGATCTCTAATGATAGGCTTTTATCCCATTACATCTAATTGACATAGAACTTTATCATTAACAAATTGAGAAGTATTTACTCCCTGAAATATTTGGGACATTATAGTGACTTTCTTTTCATGATAGGCTGTTGAAAGGACTATTATGGCCCAGCTCACATGTAACCTGGGAAAATGATCCAACAGTCTTCAAAGTTAATGAAATGTCATTTGTCATAGGCTTTGCAGGTGTGACTCTGTTTCTACATTATAATACATGATGGAAGTAAGTGGCTGGATTGCAGGCCTGTTGCCAAGCGTAATGCACATTCTGTGAGTGTCACTGGTGCAGCATTGCATAAATCTTAACTAATAGCGAGAAGTCTTGAAATGCATGATCTTTCTCTTCTAAGGTCAAGCAAGACTACTCCACAACTTAATTTTAGCCTTGCTATCTCTGCAGTCAGAATGGTAACATTCAACATTTGTTTTTCGGTGTCCTCTTTTGAAGGGTTAATTTTGAGGGGCTTAATTATTTTGGTTTTTTTCTTGTTCCCCACACGCCTCCAAGAATGGAGTGAACTGGCTCTGGAAAAGGGTTTCTTGAGTAAGAAATTTTTTTGTTTGCTTCCTGGCAGAGCACTATGTCAGAGCAGAAGAGGTGGCATTTATTCTAGCTGCATGACTGGGGAAGGGAAAAATTTCCAGGTGGCAAACAGTAGCTGTACCAGGACTTCTGCTGGGATATTGCAAAGGTTGAGATACAAAAGCTGCTGAAGTAACTTGAATACAGTAATATGCTGTTTGCCAGAGCTCTAATTACAACAAATAGTGATATGTTCGTTTTAGGGGCCAGGTGTTTAGTTGGTATAAATCACTGACCATAAATATCAGATGTATGCAAAAGGACAAAAAATAATCCAATCCCCTTCAGTTTGTCTGTGATGTGAAAGATCTAGTCTGTTATTTCTTGAAAATGATGTTTTCACATGGTTACTGTTTGGATTTATTGTCTGTACGTGGTCTCTCTGATGGAGCAAGAAAGCAAAACAGTGGAGGAGAGTAGGCCTGATTCTTTGCTGTTGCTGATATGCAGGGTTGACACCCCTTGTGCCATTTTCTGAATTGTTTAGTCAATAATACCCAAACCTTAAAATCTCCCAAGCTTGAAGTGCTTAACATACTTGTTTAAACATCCACTGTGAGGTACCTGGCACAAGCCGGTTCATAGAGAGACCTGGAAATGCTCCTTACTCTTTTGCTTGTTTCTGGTGCTGCACATTTATGTCCCTCTCTGTATGATGTTGACTGTTACAGATATGACAGGAATAGTTCACCATCTTGCTTTAATAACCTTTTTTGAAGAAACAAGCTAAGTACAGATCTTCCCCCCCACCCCCTTTTTTTTGGTAGTATTTATTACAGTATTACACAGCAGGTGAAGCTAGTCCATACTGTAGGTTCTCATATGACTGCAAATGTATGGAAGTTTAATTTTGCTGATGGCCTAAGCACTAAGCTTTGCCCCAGTGGGAGTACACCAGTGCCCTGTTGCATGCACTTTACCTTCTAAGTAATCTTCCTAAGACAAAACCACTTCCGTAGCACCCTTGGTGCTAAGTGCTGAAGGGCAAGGATGGATTTTTGGAGGTATGCTTAGCAGGATCAGGTCTTGTGTTGAAGTCTAGTTCTTACAATCTGTTATTGTTTTGGTCACATTAAAAAGCATATTTTTTTTGGTGATATTTCTTTGTGTATGTTCACTAACAAATATACCTCTTGAAGATTCTTTTCTAGTTCAAGAAGACAATGGATTCTGTTGTCCTGAATTTTATTTTCCTTTTGAGGGACTGAAAGACTTTTCTAGGGCTATGTGGATACCTTTCTTTAAGAGTCATGGAGATACACCTTGCTATGTAGCCTTGTTTTAGCTTGTGTACTCCATGAGCCTAATTCATATTTTTTAAAAGTTTAATGTTACAGTCAGATCTTAAGTAATATGGTGTATACTTTACAGGGAGACAAGTGAACAAAAATACGCTTTTTTGCTTTCCAGTCCTATTTGCCTCATCTTTAAGAATCTTAGGCTGGCAAGAAAATTAAAAAGTTACAAAATATGTCCCCTGTGGCCCCTCACCTTCCTCCCTCATTGGTGCTGAGATCGAATTTCAAAAGAATTCTAGAAGGATATTGAATTTCAGGTTTTGTTTTCCCATAGCAGTGATTCTGGCCAAAAAGCTTTTTAATCAAAAGGACCAACTGTAACCTTGTTAATAACTAAGAAAACAATGGCCAAAGGGAAAAGACCTGCCAAAAGCTACAAGTCATTTCTGTTGGCAGAATAATTGGTAGATCGTTATTTTGGTTGAAAACAATGTGATTTGTATTTCTAATTTTGTAAAATTACTTAATTAATAACACATGGTCAGCAATGTTGATTGCAGAGTGGCTCTTGACAGAGGACACTTCTAAAGCGATGTTACAGGGGCAAAGGTAGGATTATGCAATAGTTCAGCAAATAACACCATGACTGCTGCTCAACAGATGATTCTGCTTGTCTTGAAAAGGCATAAATCATTATGGTATCCTTGACATTGAAACACAAGTCATTGTTAAGAAGGCAGTGGGATATATCCATGACCACGGTATCATCAGTGGATGCAAACTGGGTTAATTCTTCTTGTGATGACAAGTAGATTGTTAGAGGAGAATGTTACTGCATGATTGTGCATGGGGGCTTTTGGGTATTGAGAAAGTACTTGTAGGGCAACTGTATACCAGAAGAAAAGAAGTATAGGGAATGATGCTGGTTCTGCACTAGCTGTGTTGTTGTTCATGTTGTGTAAATATTTAGGCTGGCGTAGGCTTTAGTATTTGTGTGTCTGCATGTTTGTGGACAGGGAATGTGGGAGCACTGGTGGAGAAGGAAAGTGTGGAGTTACAGGACTTGCCTGTAAGGAACACATGGTTCACAAGACAAAAGATCCAGGTCCTTTGTTACAGCCCAGATGTGGGAGTCCATAAAACATTGGTTACTGGCTGCCATAGAAGTGAACTCACAGCACAACTTTCCTCTGGCTTGTTGTTTCTTCTGTGCAACTGCCTCCATTCCTTCCTCTGAGGCAACCAGCTGAGGGGGGTGGGATGGGTGGGGAAGGGTGGGAGAGAAGCAAGCAGGATACTGCAGTTTAACTTGGGCTGAAACCATACAACCACCAAGAAACTTGCTGCAATTATCCAGAACATTGTGGCTCTTGGGATGCCTGTCAGTGCTTGTCTGCTGTGTTATGTACAGTACTTGATTAACTATTGTTTCACACTGATGAAGGAGGTTGTTCTCTCCATGATTCAGATCCTCTTCACAACCCATTTTCTGTAAACCTCTTCTTTTTTGATTATATGATCATAATTATTTCCTTTTTGTAGAGTGCGTAGCCTAACACCTATGCACATTGAGTGCCAAGGCTTGAAACCATAATAAGCCGAATGCTCACCTTAGAAGCCATTATTGCAGTCATTACAACACAGTTTATTCCTCTAGAGGACATTAACATTTGAAAATGTGTCAACTAGAGTATGAAATTTATCATGATCGTGAACCACCTGCCAACTAATTAGAATACAACATTCTGATTTCCTGTACTCCAGTATTAATCTAATGCTTTACAGCCATTTGTATTTTTAAGTTGTTTTAGTTTCTAGCAAACTTCTTTTGAAGGCCAAAGCAGTATGTTCTGATGTAGGAGATAGCAGGTAAAGAATGAAGACCCAAATGTGGTCAAAGTGCTGCTTAGAAAGGCTCAATCGGCAACGCAAATGATGGCAAAACCACTAGGACTGGGGCAAAAAGGAGAGGAAGAGATCCTGAAAACTTCTCTATAATAGTTAAGTAGTTTTAAAGTGTTCTCTCTCTTAATTTAACTAAAAATACATCAGAAGATTAACTGTTCTGCAAGAATGGAAGTGGATTTCAGAGTATCACCTTGCTAAAAGTCTGAAAGTTCATGCTAACTTTTCCCATTAATAGAGGGCTAACACCTTGAGCTGAAGTGTAATATAGCAGTTCGTGGTTCTGTCTGTTTTTTGAGGAAAACCATTTCTTGTAATATTATTAACTCTGGTATTGGACCAAAAAGCTTTTTCAGGATTTGAATAAATGCCGTATGTGAAAATGACTAAAGCATGCAATGAAGTTTACTGGCAAAGTCAGACTCCATGAGGATACCTTGCCATGTTTTTGTTAGCACCTGAAGATCCACTCAACAGACGACACTGCAAATTTATGTCTTTTAGGGTGTTTCAGTTGATTAAAAAAGTGCTATGCAATGTTACAAGGCTGAGAGAAAGTGTTCCTTAGTTTGAAGTTGGAATTTACAGCTCAACTGAATTCTCTTTCCCCCACCTTGCAATGACCAAGCTCATCTTGCTGTATTTACCACACTTCTCAATTTGCCAAAGGCCTTAATATGAGAGAAACATTTGCAAAGAGGTATATTAATTCCTGAATGGTTAATTATTTGCTGTAATTGATCTTAGCTGTCTGCTTTGAGTTTTTTTATCACAGTGATTTCTAGTAAAATATAACTAATAAATATGCCCAGCACTGGGATGAAAATTGATGTTTGGGCTTGCCATCAGTAAGTCTGCTGTAAGGAGTTAAAATAAGTCTTAGGCAAACAACTTCAAACTGATGCTTAAGGAGCTGCATGATCCCAGACATTTCTGTTGACTTCTGCTCAAACCCATGGTTTTCTCCAAAACACTTTTTTAGTTCTTCAGGAAGAGAGAGAGAGGTTGAGGGAATAATTAATGCAAACAGACAAGAGCTGTGCAGAAGAGTTAATGGAAAGGCAGTGGCAGGAAGAAGAGGGAGAGGGAAAATAATTCCTTTCTTCACTGTGTGAAAAGGCAAGACTTTAAAACACCTTCCTAGAGAGAAGGATCATGCTTCAAAATGAAGCTTTATAAACAGGACTTTGTAATAAAAGCTTAATTTATAAAGGATGACTAGATGTTTTATGTGTGTTACATATATGAGTACATTGTTACAGGCCCCCAGTCAGATGGGTAGCATTGCATTGCCCTGGTGCTATTGGAGTTGCAGCCTGCTGCAACTGCTGGCAGTGTTACGTGTGGTCCAACTGGTGGCCTGCAGGCCAGCTTCAGGCTTCTGCACTGGTCCATCCGGCCCACCGGCTTCTTCCCTGGAGGAGATGGTGAACAGCTGTTTTGAGCTGTGACTGCACATTCCAGCAGCTGAGCTTGTCCTCCAATACAAAGCCAAAACACTACTGCTGTTGACAGGAGGTATGTGTATTTTAGGGGGAGATGGAGTCAGTTGTTACTGAGGGGTGGATGTCCAGGGGTTTTTACCCCGCATTGTGGGCTCCATCAGGTTGCAGTCTGTGGCAGTGCCTTGTTGCTGGTTGTGTGCCTTGTGCGGATGGTCTCTAGGCTGTGCTTGGCAGTCACTGATGTGGTGGGGGAGGAGAGGGCTGGCCACTGCTGGGGTGGGAGAGGCAGGATGCAACCTATGGTTTACAATTCCCCCTTTCTGACCCAAATCCGTCCCCCCAAGCTGTTGAGGTTAGACCACCCTGCACTATCTACAATAGCAGGATTTGGTCAGGAGTATGTGTGTGCCTAGCAGGCATCCACTGGAGATGCTGTGGTGTTGCATTCTCTGATAAAGAAATCAAGTCTGGCTGAGAGGAGCATGATGTCGTCCTTGTCCTCAGAAGAACTGTCCTGGCTGCCTTTTGCAAGAGAGAAGGGCATGTGCTACCCTCACTGATGCAGCAGCCCTGGGCCCTCCCTTTGGAGAGCTTGTGCCCCATTCAATTCCAGCAAAAAGGCATTTGGAGAGTCTCAGGTGGGAAACCTGAAGATGTGGGTGGGCCCAGCAGGGAGATGACACAAGGAGAGGAAATTCCTGCCCAGCCTTCCCGCCAAGCTATGCAAACCAGCTTTAGTCCAGCCCTGTGAAGGATGTATGAGGAAGGGCAATGATAATAGAGATCTGTTGCCATGAGGGTAAACAACACCCAGAACTCGCGACAGAGTTTGAAGAAAAAGATCAAAGGTGTAATTTTTTTCTACCTTGCTTTGTATGTCCATGTCTGCACATACAAAGAACAGAACAGAAAACCTTTTTTCCCTGAGCTCCACTCAGGAATATGCATCTATCAGTGCAGGCAATTTATGCTTTGTCCAGGGATGTTACTGGCTGTCCATTTCTTCCACTCCCAGGGGCATCACAAGGCCAGTGGAGTGATGAAGCCACAGGTATAAACAAAATGTGACTCATATATCTGCTTCAGGATATGTTTATGTTATTACCAATTTATTTTTTGTTAATTATAGCTCATTCTCTGCTCATCACCAAAGCTACCAAGTTTTGCAGTGTGCCATCTATCAGTTCTGTGGCAGGTAAGACATAACGGCTGGAGCCAACCTCCTTGCAACCACACTGAGGGCTCAATCTATGCCAGTAGTAGTGAAGGGAAGAGATCCTACTCTCAGCTGTCTTGCTGTGAACTAGAGCTAATCCCTTGGTGAAGTTACACTTGCAGTATAAGTTGTGCATGGGCTAGGAGGATCAGATCTCCTGTATCCTATAGGGAGACAGTTTGTGAAGGGGTTTCTGGTTTTCCTGCTTTGGAAGGGAAGAAGGAATCCTGCTGTTAATGACTGCTGTCTGAGCCCTACTAAATTAGAGCTACTTATCTAAGTACAGTGGGAAGGCTTCGTTCTTGGCTGGTGCAATAACTGGAAATGAATGATCTAAGTTGCATATGCTTATTTGCAGGATTGCTTACCTTCATACAAAAAGCCTTCTGCTGGATCCAAAACCTTTCTTTTCCCAATATTGCTGTACAACAGAGGTTCTGATTTTCTCCTTGCCTGGTGCCATATGCAGGCCAGTAACAAGGGGGAGTGAAGCACAATGCTAGGTGTACTTCTCACAAGTGGACAACAATGCAGTGGAGGGGCTGAAGTCATGGAGAAAATAGCTTGCTCTATTCTTGAGGCATTTTTTTCCATGACTTGCCCAATTCTGTGAAAGCTTGGGGTTTGTAATTGTAGCAGGTGATGCCTGAAGGTCACAGCGTGTCAGGTAATGGCAGTGCTGTTATTCCTTGTCTGAGTTTATGCAGATTACATTGGTCTGTAGCTACCAGATCCTATTCTCAGGAGCTAACGTAAGGCACTTCATGTACCCCATAAAAACCCTATAAACAGGTTTACAAACAAGCCCTGTAAACAAGGAGTTGGCAGAGGTCTTTGTTGATATCACTCACCACTCTGCAGCTCCACTGATGAGCTCTCCTGGCTCCATCCCAGTTGAATGAACTCAGTCAAACAGAAGAATCCCACCAAAATATCTGCAAGGGACTTCTGACATTCTTTCACTGCTGCTAAGTCTATTTGGGGTGTGTGGAAAATTTCTTCTGCTCAGAAGAATGGTGTAGTGTAATGTGATAATAAGCCCTGTGAAGGTTATCAGCAATATAATCAAATCTATCTGTGGGACAAAGAACCTCACTGTACAGCTAATTAAAACTTGTTTCTTCTCTGCCTGTTCCTGTTTGGTAGCCATTATTTAGAACTGAGCCGCAAGGCACTGGAGCGGAAAGCTAGCTCTCAATATTTTAAGACTAGCTCTGTTCAAAACCTTGTATTGAAAGAAACCGCATACTTTTCTTTTTCTTGCAGGCTACATGAATGGCAGATCATGCAGCTGTTTGCAGGTAATTTCTCTCTGCCCATAAGGTCAGTAATAAGACAAACATTAAAAAAACAAAAACTGCCAAACCAACCACGCAAAAAAAAAACCAACCCCAAAACCAACCAACCCCAAAAAAACAAATCCCAGCCAAAACCCCAAACTTGTCTTTTTTAACTTTCTTCAAGCTGGTTGCATTATTGCAATGGAAGTATTTAACCTTTGTCTTGTCCCATAATAGAATGTGCAGCTGGATCTCAAACCAATCTCCAGCATTGTTTTCTTACTTATTACAGTAATTATTTTTTTTTCCCCTCCTCCCCTTACTGTCCATATAGCTATTTCAGAAAAGGACCATATGTAGGATGGGAAACTGATCACTTTTGAGGCCAAACTCTGTGAATGCAATGCCTGTGATTTTGGTGCCATTATGGAACAGCATATGGGGTGTAATGTTCCATGTTTGCTACAAAGAAGAGATAACACCTGTCACCAGCATGTGAGCAATCCTTCCTGGTACTGCAGTGCTGTGACTTTTGTTCCCAAAAGCAGGACTCGTATAGCTCAGTGAGGTGACAGCCAGCCAGTGATTGCTGGAGTAGGATTGGTCTGTGAATGGTATTAGTAATAGCACTTGTACTGTGGAAATGCCAAGGACCTCTTGCCCTGCTATGCTAGGCACCACACATATGTAGAGCAAGAGTCACATGATGCTACCCAAGGCGTGCAGAGGCTAACAGAGTCCTGGGGAAGTGAAGGGCTGTTCAAGGTCATACAGCAGGTTAGTGGTTCAGCTGGGAGTAGAATTTGGAGGGGAAACTGTGCTGCTAAGGCAGATCCCCTGCTGAATTTCTTGAAGCCAGGATTTTTCCTCTAGGCCTAGAGATGGTTTTGCATATTAAACTGCCTGAGCAAGACAGCTTTGTTTGGGTTCCTGCTGAGCACTTTCCCATTCCCCTGTATAAGGCAGGTGTAAATCATTCTCCATGTGTGTGGATTGCACCTGCGAATTCCTGGTTTGTACCTCAGTAATGAATTCTCAAGACCCGTGCTGAGCTGCTTCTCAAAGGTGATGGTACTGTTGACCCTCTCCACAGTGTAAATTCAGGGAATGGCATAGGGAATTCTTCCCTTCCCTGCTGATAGGAAGGGAATGTGGGGGTACATGTGTTTTCTTTTGTCAGCTGCTGTCAGTATTAGAAACATCAGTTTCTATTGGCATGATATTTTTGACGGATAGATCCTTGCATTCTTTGCCACTCCATGCTTTCTCTTCCACTGTACAGTTTCACACCAGCAGCTGTTGATGTCACCTTTCTGTTGTCTAGTTTCTGGTGTGTTTTCAGTGGTTAAGTGATCTCCGAGAGGAAGTAGCTGAGATAAGATGTTGGAATTTGAGACCCTGCTCTTGACTCAGTTGAAGTCAGAAGAGTTTGACATTGAAACTGACCACAGACTGTGCAACAGGAGTAGTGATTCTTGCGTGAGGCCTTTGACTTGTGGGATACAGCATCTCTGCCTTTTTAGGCAGACATTCAGCTCTGTTTCAGTGCCTCCAGGAGTTGGAGAAGTCACTGTGTCCCTACGTACCAGTGTCGCAACTCTAATGGCCTACTTTCCCTTTTTAGAAATGGTCACCCTTCATGTCTCTGAATTTGCCTGGCTTTGGCTCCTGGCCATTAGATCTTGTCATGCCTTTTCCACTAGATTAATGAGACCTTTAGTACCAGAAATACTCCCTTTGTAAGCAATGATCATATCTTATGATACGTTTAATAGAATCCGGTTCCATTTTCTTGCTGTAGTTCGGGCCCCTTGGCTTAACTCTGTGACTTCCAGCAGTCTGCATCTCCATCCCTGTTTTTCAAGGTGGGAATAATGAGAATCAGAGTGTTGCCTCCCCTTTTTCCATCATGTGTTTATTCTGCAAGCTGTTTTATGCCAGGGACATTTCCCTTCCAATGGCTTTGCAGAGTTCCTGGCCCATGAGATCTTGACCTGGGCTGGGACTTTAATGTGGTTACTGGGATACAAATAACAAAATCAAAATAAATACATTCTAACTTAGAGCTTGCTATGTTCCCCTCAAGTTTTCACTCTCATTCAGTTAAGAAAATAGCACATTCCCACAGTGCTGCTCAACTCAAATTAGAAAATCATAATGGAAATCATATTTGTATGAATAATTTAATTTCTAGGAAATGCATTAGGGAAACCCTTTCAGATAAAGTTCCAGATTTGCAATAGTAATGATCTGATAGGAAGAGATTGTTTGCCATGATGTAAATTATGCATTAGAGGAGCCTTTTAATATTCTTATTTAACACCTAATATTGATATATTCATTGATCTACAGAAGCTTGCAGTACTGTAATATGTAAATCAATTAGCTATAATTAAAATGAATATCGTGTACAAGCCCTAGGATTTGTGACAATATGTGTGTGTATGTATGTATTTTTTTATATATATATATAGCCTTCAGTTTCCTTGTGTCACCACTCTGCAGTGACTAATGCTATTTTAAGAACAAAAGAAACTTTTCTGGGCATAGAGGTTTCAGTAGCCAAGAGTCATTTGACTATTAGCCTGTGTGAGCTGCGGTTGATGCATAGCTTCCATTAGCTTTTTTTAAATAAGTCTGCTTATGGTTTGGCCAAGCATATACATGGAAGGGCCTGGAAGGAAGGGCATCCTTCACACCTTTCACATTCTCTGGCTAAATGAAGACTGTTTGGTCAAGATTGAAAAAGGAGCTGGTGGTGCCATATGGGATACAGGCAGCTGAATTTTCATCAGTGTTCAATAGGCCGCAATTCCCATGGAACTGTTGGTTCTGTATGTTTGTTATGTGTCATTTGCAGTAGTATTTTTCAAGCAGGCAAAGGCCAAGGACTTCCTTGCTCAAAAAGCCATTATCAGCTAGAATAGTTGGGTGCTGAAAGTTGTGCAGGTTTTGCACTTTTCCTGAGGTACCTAAACAGGAGCCATTCTCCAGAAAATACTGTCCTGCTTCCTTTCCTGTTGAAGATGTACCTAGGTCCTTATACCTGCTCTGTACAGGTGGCAGGTCAAAAAAGGTAAAATCCTTCCGAAGAGTTTGAAACAACTGCAAAGTGATTCTCACTGCTTCAGCTTCCTCAGAATCACAGTAGTAATGTCTAATGCAGAGACACAGCATGATGCTGGGCTGTCATCCTGGAAACACCTAGAAGGAAAAGCAGGAAACCCTGCAGCATGTGCTGCAGGCCCTTGCATGAAGAGTCCTGGTACACCCACATTCTCTGTGGCTCTGGCAGTGAGGGAGCAGGGCCCATGACTTTCCACAGAGTATCAGGTGCCAGTGAATTTAGCAAATCCATGCAGGGCACAGTTGCTGCTTCTGTTTGGCTTTTCCCAGAGTACAAGGAAGCCCCAGTGAATGTTCCCCTCTCATGGGGAGTGTCAGTGCGTTTAGAGTTGTTTTGTACTTCCAGAGGAAGGTGAGGGTTTTGTTCCTTTGAATCTTGACCCTCATTAATTTACAGACTGGAGTGTGATATTCCTGCCCTTATGGAATAGCACTGTACAATGAGAAAACATAGGAGGTGTTCCAATACCTCAGCCTGAATGGTTGCTTTCTTGCAGCCCACCCAGTGTGTCGGAGAGGGTTTCCAGAAGCACGTTCTTCCTTCACAACACAGGTGCTTTTCCTCCCTTGCTACTGTAATGATGTGCTTATAGTAGCACTGGTATTGACTTGTGTAGCAGTTTTCTCTTCTTCATTGTCTCTGTAGACCCGGAGTGTTTGTAGGTAATTTTCCACTTACAAACTTCTGTATTTGAGGTTCTTCAGCAAATGGAATCCTTGCCAGATCAGTCATTGGACTATGGTCACTATTCTGAAATGTGGCAAAATGATTGTGACAAGGATCTACCGCTTTTGTCTTTTGCTCGGTTTGTATCAGAAACACCCAGAATGCTTGTGAAACTGAGTCCTCACCAGTTCCTGTGTAGCAGAAAGCTTTTTTTCCCCCCCCGATCACTGTTCAGCTGACTTCAGTCAGATTTTGCTGTAGTAGCTAAAGCAATAGATAGGTCCGGTCATATTCTACTTCAACATCTGTATACTGTATGTGTATCTACAGAGAAATATACTTTATAAAAATTTGTGTATAAACATCCATTCAAAAAGAAAAGTTTCCAGTGAAATGTCAGTAAGACTAGATAAAATTTCTTTTAAAGCAGGATTATGTTTTTGACCTGTTTATAGGTAGGAAATATGAAGAACTGTAGATTTGCTGGAGATGTTTTTGGCTAAACAAAGTGTAAATGGTTTGAGGCCATTAAAGCAGTTTAAGTAATTGAGTCCCAGATCCACAGGAGAAATAAGCAATGTGCAGCTCAGTGGCTGGTGGATGCATGTATGCTGAGCAATGCTTGTGTCTGTCCCACTGGTTGTGTTGTGTTGTAGGGAACTATGTGTGTGTGCGTACAGTAAATGCATTCCAGGTTGCCCAGATCTCTTGGGCGATGTTGGTATTACTATAGCAATGGGCCCACCCTGGGTGGCTTTGTGCCGTTTTGATGTTTGTTGCCAAAACTACATACAGCATTCTTTGCCCACCCCAGCATTTAGGAGAACTGTAGTTGTCCATCCCCAGCATCACATAACTCTTGATAAACCCTCAACTATGTTGGCTGCCGCTTCAGATTTTTTTCTCTTTTCCATTGGCCTGTTGCAGATGGGGGGAAAAACAGACAAGGTGCAGACAATCTCAGGTTTGTGGGCAGGAGTAATTTGCTATGGGTGAAACTGGTTTTAATGCTGTGTGGATGAGAGTGTAGGAAGGCCAGATTTTGCTAGCTTCTTGTGTTTTGAACTGGAAAATCAGAGTATTAATTGTAGGACCCTCTGAACATTGTTCCTCTCACGGCTCCCTCGGCATATCCCAGGGATGTGTGGCAGACTGTGCCTGCATTCTGCTCCATAATGACTCATGGCAAAAGTTCAATCTTTGCTTTTGGTTCTTGGTCCAAGTATGGTATTTATGGCTGAGTTTCCTTGTAAAAAGAGCTATGCCTTAAAGGTTATTTTGGGGACTTTTATTTTTAAAGCAGAGATATTGCAAGAGTATCTTGGAGAGTTTCAGAGTGCTCTTTCAAACTGGGTTGATTGTAAAGCAAACAATACATGAATTTGGATCCAAGTGATACTTTCCAGTTTGTATCTGAATTGAGACCAATGAGCTACCTCAGTGAAATTAAATACAGAACCCTTTCTTGACCCAACTTCTGTTATAAAGGAATCTGATTAAAAACAAGTAAAGTAAAATCAGAAAGAAAAGGAGATCTTTGTCACAACATTTGTCCAGAGCTCAGGTCCACTTGGGATATTACTTAATCTCTAAGCTGGAATATTTGGTCACAAGTAGACAGTTTAGGTGGAATTTCCTTTCATTTGTCATTTTGTGTTAGTCATTCATGCTGTTTAGAGGTTGCACAGAGTATTGTATCATCCCTAGGGTCCTGTTTTATGAGTTCACTAAAATTAAACTTGGGGAGTTTTCCGGCCAAGAACTAGAGCTGAAAGCCAGGGTCCCTTGAAGGAACACGATAATGAATAGGGAAGGATAACCTTTCATCTGCAGCTTACATTTCTAGTCCATGTGATTTTTTTATTTTTATTTTATTTTTTTCCCTCTAACTTCCCTCCTCCTTCCCCCTCATACACCCTCATGAGCCCTGGTTTGAAGTTATCCATATGAACTGCAGACCACAGTTGTCCATCCAGATGCACCATGCCTGTGGTTCAGAATTTGGGGTGGGAGGGAGGTGGGGGAAGATAGAGGAAACCAAAACAAAAATCAGCAGTGTTGGAAAGCAATTTTCTGGCTTAGTTCCTTTGCGATTGCCTAACATGCCCTCAATAAACACGGCAAGTGAAGGTTGTTGTTAGTGTACAAGGCGTGTTGGGAGCGCCTGCTATACGTGCTGAAGGCGAACAGTGAAATAACAAGTGATCTTGGAGACAGAAATGAATTCAGCTTAACTTATTTAGCTAGCTGCTCTGTGCATGGAAGAGAGAATGTGGAAGTTGCACTATTAGCAAGGTGACCAGCAGACCTGTTTCTGGCAGAAGTATTTAAGCCAGAGATGCCTAGAGCTGAGAGCATGAAGAGCTGCTGTTTAAGATAAATGGTTGTCAGTGGGAGTAGCAACAACTCTTATCTCCTCTAGTTTTGAACTTCTTACCTAGTGGATAGATGCTGATAAGCAGAGTAGGTGACCATCCCAAGAATGGGATTAATAACTAGTCCTTGTAACTGCTTGCATAGTTCTGAGTGAATTTCTGTTTACTGTTTTTTCATCGGTTAGGGAATCAGCGAAAGATGGTTGATATGGTGACTGAGATGTGAAGTAGGAGAAATGGTTGAGGTCATTAGACTTGTTGGGGAAAGACAACTAGGTTGCTAGGTGGGTTGGCTGTATGAGGCATAAAGGGAAATTTAGAGATGTAAGAACATCTTGTAAGTCTTCAGCAACCACTGATTTGGGAAGTTTCAGTTTTCAGACTGGTATTTTGAAGGTCACTTGTAAACTGAGTATCTTGGAAGATCAGGACTGAGAGGTCAACAGTGGAGTGGCTACAGGATGTAAAGTCAATGTTACTGCTGGCTAACTTGTTTTTTGTTTTCTGATTCCCTGGGATTTCATCTTGGTGGGTTGTGCTTGTTTGCTTATGCCTGCATGCTCGCCTTTTTCAACAAGAATGAAAACTCTTCTCTGCAGAGAGTATTATTACAAAAAGACTTTTATGGGAGGCTTTCTTCTAGCTTTTTGTAGGAGGATTGATTAATAAATGTTAAAATGGAGATGGAGTTTTGTATAGTTGGTGAGATGAATCATTGTATGGGAGAGAAATTAAAAGGCACCAAGGGATTTTGGAGCACAATTTCCAATGAAAGTTGCTGTGCTTCTTTCTTCTTATGAGAATTTCTAACTTGTAATTTGACTCTTCTGGCCCCAGAGGACTCCAGGCTGTGGAGAGATCTTTTTCCAGAAGCAGAAGATAGTGATAGAAGAGATGCGTGCTTTCACCAGTCTCTGAGTGATTTGTGTGAGCTTTTAGCTGGCTAGCTTTTGCCTTGGACATGATAATGTGCCCTCACAGAATTGTTGTTTGGTGGCTAGTCACTCTGTTTACTGAACGATGGTAGTGAAAGCACAGGGGGAAAAAATGAGGGTCTGGATACAGAAACTCCTTCCTTGGCACAGCTGGGGAAGAAACAGATGTTTGTCTGTGGCTGCAGAGCACAGCAGGGCAATGCTGGCAGGTGTAGCTGCAATCTCTTCTGCCCTACAGTGCTGGAGACCTGATACATAATGAGAGGGAAGGACCAATTAATTATTTAAAAGGAAATGGGGAAAACCACCAGTACAGGAAGGAAAACCCTTCAGAGTGGTATGAGTACAACAAATAGGATAGATTTTATTTGCAGTAATTTTTTCAGATTCTCTTTTAAGAAAAAACAAAAAATTTCCTCTGTTTTTTGGGTATTCTCTTTCTGGAAAATAGGATTTTTTTTTACTGTGCTCTGTTTTGCTTCTTGGATGTTTCTTTGCAGGAATTTGCTATCTTGTGATATCTTCCCAGTAGATGGTAAGCTTTGTAGTGTGGGAATGACAACTGAAATCCACTTTACTCCTCAAGCTGAGATCAGTATTGCTGGGACGACAGTGTTTTCATGTGAGGCTGACTTTACCATGTCTCAAGAAGTGAAAATTAAAGAAGTTAGAATTATCATACTCTTGTCAAAATCTGAGGGAGAAAATGAACATTCTCACAGAAGTCTTACATGCTTATGGTACGTGGGCAGTTTCGGGGTTTTAGGGTTTGTTTTGTTTGGAGTTTTTTTGTTTGTTTTCTGGGGCTTTTTTTGAGGGGTAGGCATCTTTCCTCCTTTGGCCTTTTATTATCACTATTCTTTATTGTGACTGCAGTATGAGCAGAGTTGTTGCCTATCTTGGTTTATTTTAACAATGATTTTGCAAGGCTGAACAAGCATATTTATAGGCTTCTAAAAACTCCTTTTCAGGTTAGACTCTGGAACAGTGTCAGCCCTAGCGTTCAGACGGTGAGAAGGAGGTCTGGGCTGGAAATGGTCCCAGGAACACCCATGTCTCAGGCAGATGGGAGTCAGACCTGTTATTCTGGTGCCAATATTGGTCACCTGGGGCACTCTCTACACTAGCTTAAAATAATAAATTACTTTTTTAGTGCTATGCTGCAGTGACCATCTTAAAAGAACGAGAGAACTTAGCGGATCACAGAGTCATAATCCAGTCTATTAGAACAAAATTGCCTAGGAGACAATCACAGAGTTTGGGGAATGGGTCCGAATTCTTCTCATGAAATGACTTACAACCACAGCTAAAATACCCAGTTTAATATCCCATTAAGTTCTGTTCACTACAAAACTCCCAGATGCTTGTATTTTAGGACTAGTATTGTATGCTGTAAGTAAATCACACTGCTATCCAGGATTCTGGGTCAGTGTGGACTCCCTTTGCTGGAGGAAAATGTTTTCCCCTGGACCCCTCTGCTTCTGAACAGCTTAGAACTCATAGTTCTGTTTTTCCTAAGGAATTTGACTTTATCCATGGGAGTAAAAAAAACAACCCACAAGTTACACATTCTAAGCTATATTCTTCCCAGCTATGAGAATAACTTGTTTGTAAACAAGAAATATGGAAGGAAGAAGGTGAAAATTAGGTTCTTGGTCTGGACTTCAAGGTCTTTGTTGATAACTTTACAGGGTATTGCGATTTTAATTGTTGGCAATGTGGATGCTATTTCATGTAAGTGTGTGTGTATTTTGATTTATAGTGCGCCCTGGGTTGACAACTGGAATAAGCTGTGTAAGGATTAAAAAATAAGTTGTACTGGAAGAAAGTATGTTGATCCTCACATAGGAGTGTCCATGTTAGAGCTCTTAGTAGCGTACTATGATTAACCAATCAAATGAAATCCATGCTAGCAAGAGAAGAGAATATGCTCATCTTGGTAAGTAGGACTGCACCTATTTGTAGCTTGATGTCAAACTTCAGTATTTATCCTGTGCCTACATCCAAGAATTACCAGTGTGTATAGATGCACCAGCATGAACTAATTTTGCTAGCCATGAAGCTGGTTTGTTTGTCTATGTAAGCCAGGCCAGGATTCTGGGTTTTGCTGGATAGTTTAAAAAGCATGTTGCTGTTCTTTGCTCTCAGTAGTATCTGACCTGACCAGGTTTGTGCTAGCACAGATGTAACTGATCACCACACCTGTGATTGCATCATGGCCACTGAGTATGTGGACACAGGTAATCCTGTTGAAGTTGGTAAGACCATCTACCACTTTGATGACTGTTTGTGCTTGGTGCTGCAGGAAGCAATGGAGAATTCTTGTTGTTTCTGTAGAAAAGGTTCTTCTCCAACAAAGTGAAGAATGTCTGTAACTGTTTGCAGATTAGACCTTGTGTTGTACTCTGCAAGGAATATTTTTCTATTATTACTACAGGAAAACAGATTATTAGACTGCAGATGTCTGAACTGCTTCAAAAGCACAAATCTATTGCCTTGGATGTTTAAGTCTGTTAGAACTGTTTGTTGGTTTTTTTCTTTAAAAAAAGTTTCAAATGCAGGGGGTAAATAACAGACAGGATGTTGATGAGAGATTAATGAACTACTGTGCCTGGAGAGCTTTGACTTACTACTCCATAACAAAGTTAAAATTTTTCAAATACTGAAAAGGCTAGGAAAGTAGGTCTGAAGTGATTTAAACTCACACTTTTTTTTTTCCTTCCATTTTTACCATTTTCGAATACTGTTCTTTGAACACTCCTATGCGTTATGCAGGTAGTTAGAATATATTTTTTATGTGTGAGTAAATGGTAATTCCTGCAAAAAAAGGGGAAGAATGTTCTGGAGAGTGACAGTTTGTCCATAAAGGGCAAACAAATGAGTGTTTTTTGTAAATCTTTTGAGAACATAATTGACGTTCTTCTTTAACTTTAATATAATGATAACAAGAAAATCCAGTCCAAATAGATTCTATATCCAATCCTAGCACTCAGGAGAATTAAGACAGGGCAAATGCATGAGCAGCAGAATATACTTCCATGAACTTTCATTGCACTCAGATGCACATGCATGTGTTTTATTTACGTATTAACTTGAGACAATGAGAGCATAAAGACTGCTAGCTAGAAGAAATTTTTTTTTTTATCCAACATCACGAGGTGCTGTAAATGCACCTAAATATTTTAGTACCTAGTTAATACCTTAGCCCCTGGGAAGGTCTGTTACACCAAGCCTGCAGTCTAAGGAGGTGTTGTATTTTCAGGCCTGGGTGTGAGAGGGGAGGTGAGAAGACCTGCTTTCTGTTCCTTACTGTCGCTGAGCTGTTCGGTGAGCTTGGAGCAGTTGTTTAATTTCCTTGTGCTTCTGAGAATTTTAGCGGAAAATCTTGTGTGTTAGAGACTTGTAATCCCTCTTTAATATTTGTGCATGCAAATTTATCCTGAGCTGCCATCTGCTTGCTTCTGCAGTACCTAAATAGTTTTCTCCAGGTAACTGGGATCAGTTACATTTAATGCTATTGCTGACACTGAATTTGTGTAAGCGAAGTCTTTGCAAGGAACTCTAGCTGCAACTGCTCTTATGAAATATGTGAGTTGTATCACAGCTATTTCATAGCATGTACGGAACAGTTCAGGGAAGATGGTTAAAAATGCAGTAATATGAAATGAGAGTGAGATTTAAACTTGTAGCTCAGAAGCTTGCATTCTAGATTTGGCTTTGATGCCAGCAAGCAGACAACTCTCTTGAAAGTGCAAGTGGATCCCAAGGATCCCTGTGAGGCAGGAATTTGGTTTGACATCTTTTGTCAGACAGTGGCTCTATGTCCCCTACCGTTCTTCT
Source organism: Ibycter americanus (assembly GCA_035590275.1). NCBI lineage: Eukaryota > Metazoa > Chordata > Aves > Falconiformes > Falconidae > Ibycter > Ibycter americanus. The sequence continues at coordinate 88,438,884 of JAVJGI010000062.1, forward strand.
GATGCGGCTGATCAGAAGAGGGCACCATGTACAGAATAAATGACCATGCCTGTTTTCTCAGCTGACACTTGACCAGACCTGAACCTATGTAGCTTGTGAGCTTTGGAGGGATAAAAGGACAAACAATGCTGTAGGGAGAGGAACCACATCAGGGTTTGTTGGTTTTTGGTTGTTTTTTTTTTTTAACTCTGACGTTGTCGCTACTTTACTGGTTTTGAAATCTTAACATAATGGAAGAAGAGTAAGTAATTGTAGAATCAAGAGAAAAGAAGGGATTTACAACCCAAGGTGAATCAAATGCAAACCACAAGGAACTTCCGTGCAAAGTCTGCCAAACAGATTTACAGTCTGTTTCTAAGGCATGGGAGTTGGTGGTTTTTTTTGTTTTTTTTTTTTGTTATGCAGCTCCTATGCCCATTTGACCTGATGGGAAATCGAAAGAAAATCACATGTAGTGGTAACAACATATGAAGTAGATCACTGACTAAGAAAATACTGGAGAAAATGAGTGCTTTCGCAAGACTGATGCATCTTCTCCATCTTCTGCCTCCCAACTATGCACATGCGTTAATCTGCTTAGAGGATCAAAAACAAGAGAAGAAAGACAATTGCAGCTTTTGCCAAACCTAGGGAAAAGAGAAGGCGGGGTGAAGGCAAAAAATATCCCAAGGCAGAGTGAATGACAACCCAAGCAAAAAGCCAACACTTTTGCCTCTGGCAGTCAGGCAGGTTTTGTGAGCTTTTTCACTTCCCGTGGCCTTAAACTAAATAAATAAATAAGTACATCAACCAGCCTTATTAACGAGGACTAGGAAGCTGGTGGTTGTAATAATATCCCCCCTTCACCTAGAGCAGAGGTTCTATTCTATTTCCTTTCACGTATATGGCAAAGGTCAGCTATTGAGAGCAACTTGTCGTTGCTACTGTGAATGTCTGTGTCTCTCTATTACTAGCTACGACTGTTTCAGTCCCAAGTGTTTGTGTTTTGTTTTGGTTTGGGTTTTGTTTTTTTTAAAAAGCTCGGCATCCCAAGCTTATTGGGAGAGGAAATATATCAAAAAAGCAACCCACAAACAAGGTTAAAAGCACAAATAAAGACGAAGAGAGAAATAGAAAGGGGAGGAGAAAAAAGGAGGGGGGGGGATCAGTCCAATTTTCTTTGGAGACGTATCGCATTGTTGGGGCTGTCTGGCAGTGTTCCAGTGCTTCAATTGAAAGTGAATTTCTTTTATTGAATTCCATCCAGAGATATCATAACCTCAAAAGGCTACTATTACCCAGAGGGTTTCAGATGAAACCATCTGAGCGTGACTTTTGAAATGCAAGAAGTCACAATTGTCGTTTGACAACATGGGACCTGTCAAGGCCCCTATTTCCAGACAGACAAGCTGTTTACATAATCCTTCCACCCACTGTATTGAGGTGAAAACCCTTCCATTGCTGGTCTTTTTTTCCTCAGCAGGTGCAGAGTTGAAACAATGATAATAATAATTAAAAAAATCCCTGGTGAACCCCACAAAACCATCCCATGCCTTGATAAACAAAATTTAAACCTGGACTTTTTGAGTGTGCATTGGAGGGCAATGGAGTGGGCAACTGAAGGGCCTCTAGGTTTCAATGAATGAGATTACTCTTCCTGTAGCAGTAATAATCATAGGCCAGAAATGGAATAGCAAGTCAAAGATCAAGGTGTTAGAAAAAGACATTAAAGAAAATGAAGCCACAAACCTTAGTGAAACCAGAGGGCAAAACATGATTTGGTGTGGTCCTCCATGCTGGTGAGACACATTGAGCACCCTCAGTTTCCCCTGGTGATAAGAGTGAAACACAGGTAGCTGCTGGTGGCAGGAATCGCTGTCACATTCTCTTGTCTTTCACTGGGTGATGCGATGTGGCTGTGAAAGCTTGAGGATGGGTGGCATCCTTCCTTCAGCTCCTGGAGGGCAACATGTTGTTGTGGGTCTTACTAGAGACATCTGAAGTTAATTGCTAGTTTGGCAACTTTGACTCATCTCCACAGATGTTAAGATAGTGTGTGTGTGTATGCATGCATGTTTTCAACAGATTTTTTTTTTTTTTTTTTTGACTGTGGATAGGCTTTCAATCTGTAGAGTCCAAGATGGAGTTGTAATGGTCTTCCCACACTTACTAGGAGGTTTTGATGTGAGAGGAATCAATATATGGGATGTATAGTGCTTGTTTTTTACTGAGGGTGAAAGAAACTAGCAAAAAACCGGCATTCATGTTTTGATACAAACTCCACTCACACAGGCTGTCTGTCAAGAGGGCAAAGAAATCTGCAGTGGAAAGGGGAGGAAGTCATAAAGCATGCAGTCGGCAGGCTATATAAAACAGTTGGGGGAGGCAAATGGAAATAAATTTGACTGAGATCTGGTAAGAAGAAAAATACATAAAAATGGTATGTGGGAGAAACTGATTGAAAACCCAAATGGAGTACAGTGTTCTCCTTTTGTATGGCCACAACATGGCATGCTTGGAGGGGTTGGGGGAGATCGGGTTGATAGTGGTGCTGCAGTGGACAAGCTGGTTCAGAAATCTTTTGGCAGCAGTTTGAAACTGGTGACCAAAATGACAAGCTGCGCTTTGGTTGCACTATGTGGGTGAGAAGGTAAATGTCACTTATGATTCACTGCTTGGCAAAATCCCTGGTGGAGATGAAAATACCTTTGAAAAATGCCTTCGCTATCGTGCCTTTCTGGGGAGAAAAAAAAAGAAAGAAAAAAGGAGGGTATATGAAACATTTGTCTTCAAGCAGGAGAGACAAGATGTAGGTGCGAAAGTGATCAGTTTGAATTCCTCAATACGCCCACAAGTACTTACTTATAATTTTGTGCAACAGAGTGTGAGATGAAGACAAGTTTAGTTGACGAACACTTCATAGAGCAAAGTGTTTCAGATCACATGTAGGACAGACTGGTGGGTGTCAGATGAGTGTAGATAGGTGGTGGAATAAAGAATGTTGTGTGGGAAACAACATAAAGTCATAGAGGCCAACAACATCCTGAAGTCCCAAAAAGCCTAAATAAAAAATTTTTTTTTACATGCAAGGCAGAAAACAAACTGAGGAGTAACTTTACTGGGCAGGGAATAGCTGAAGGAGAAGACTATACGAAGAAGAGCATGAGTACATTTACCTGTCTGCAGAACAGCTTATATTGTGGAACTCCTGCATCTTGAAAAGTGGTCTTGATATAAAACTTTCAAGTGTACTCCTTGAAACTTCTTGTGTGAAAGAAATTATACTGGCAAACCAAAAACGCTGAAGAAAGTGGAAGATAAAAAGCAAGCAATACTTTGGTCATTTGCCAAATTAAAAGGAGATACTTGGAAAAGAACATCTGAAGTTTGGGAAATCTAATGAGACTTTCCTATAAATTCAGAAAAAAAATTAAATGAAATCATAAAAATTATGTGCTTTGAGGTTTTGTTGGCAAACCTCTCCCCAGCATTGTATTCTGTATCTAGACACCGATAATCTGTCAGAGGCTACTTAGAACTGGCCGTCTACTGCAGGTCATTCAGAGGCATCAAAAAGAAAACATGAAAGAATGTTATGCAGGAAAAGTATGCCCTTAAGTGGTAACAGGTTATTGATGGTAAAATGCCTCCATATCTTTGGGCTCCATTAAAAAGCTTTGGAACAAAGACTTCTGTAAGACCATTGCAGAAAAAGAACTGATGTCTGCTCGCTCTCCTAGCTACAGAGATGCAAAGGCAGACAGGAGTGACAGTATATAGAACTGCAGTAGTGAGAGGCTTCTTGGGAGAAGAAAGCTGTAAGCTTATATTTCATAATGCTGAGTAGGTTTTTGAATTCTAAGTGGAGGAACATATTGATGAGCTCTCTAATAGTGCTGTAGTAAACTGCAAAATCCAGTGCTATTGGAAGTTAGTCAGAATACAAGATACAATAGCATATGGAACAGATGCTGGAGTTCTGCTGCAAGAAGAATACTAATTCTGGGTATGTGCCTGATCCAGATGTCCTTTAATGGAAAAAAACAACCTCAAACAACCCAAGTTGCAGCTATTGCCTTAGAAGCCATAGTAAATCCATAAATATGATAATGCACAGCAAGAGCAGAAAAGATATTAGCAGCAAATTTACAAGGCATGGTCACTCTTTTATTCTACCTTTAAGTAAGGATAATTCTATTGATCATGCTTTTTCTTCTGTCAGGGGAGGAGATCAGGACTTAGCATTGCCAATTTTTTTCTAATTAATGAAAACAGTCCTATCTCAATTGCAGTGCACTGTATGAGCTAGGTAATGAAAGAGTGCTACAAATCTGAGAGGGTGAGTTTGTGCAAAAGAGAGCTATTGACTAACTCTGCCTATTCTGTCTCTCAGTGGGGCAAAACTTATTTTTGCATCTGCGGTGATTTGGAATATGAAGAACCATGGTTTTATTTTTGTAAAGTGTATCCTCATCAACAATAGAAAAGGTATGACAGCAGAAAATGAGTCAACTGATTTTAGGGGCTGGTGCAAGTTTGCTGCTACAGGCTGGGAGCCTACAGGTGTTAGGCATGAAGATCCCACTGAGGTTCTCTCTTGTCTTCATACAGTAAGAACTGTTGGAGTTTAAAAATACAGTATTTATTTATGGTGTACTTCCCCCCCCCGTCTGTTATATAAGGCTGTTGTAGTTAAACATGATCTGTGAGCATATTTATGAACAGAAATATTCCTGGCAGAAGAAAAATGGTATTTTTGTATCCTATTAATTATTATTAGTATACTAATCAGTATATTTTTCAGACTAATACATGTTACCATTGTATGTGTGATCTGTCAGTGGTGTAGTTAGTTGAAAACTGAAATGTTGTGAGGCACTGCAGTAGGTCAGGTGAACTCAAGTGAGTGTATCTGCCTTGAAGCTGGATAGTTTTGTGCTGATTATCCTAAAAGAAATAAACGGAAACTTCTTGAATAAAAAGTTTATTTTTACAGAAACTACTTGCTTCACTCACTTGAAGCTCTTGTTAGAAAATTCCCAGCCATGTGACTGCAATGTGATTAAATCTTGGACTCGTTATTAAAGCTAATAGTGTTTGCTGTAATTCGATTTTATCTGATGATCCAAAGTAACATATAAAGCATGTTAGCATTTTACCAGGTGCTTGGTGTAGTACTAGCTGAGCTATACTCTAGTTCAGGTGATCTCTGCAGGAAATGCTTGAAAACAGGAAGGAACAAAAAAAAGGTGTGAGTCAGGTCCCTAATTCTGTCAGTGCACTTGCAGGGATTTATACAAGAGTGTGTGTAAAAACCACCTGGTAGATACTAAATGGTGTCCATTGGCCAAATACAGCTGGATGCAGGGGAAGTGCTCTCCTTTCTCCCTCATTCCTAAACTGCTGCAGAGTTTTGGAACTCCTCCTTCAGTGCAAGGAGAAAGAGAGGGTAAAATAAGGAGGACCCTTGTAGCTGGATTTGTGCAGAGCATCCCTTCTCTGTGTGTATCTGAGTCAGAGCATGGCTCTGCGTTAGCAAAAGAAATGCATCTTTCCAAGTCCTTTCTGTCGTCATCCAAAGCAAGCCACCCTGTGCACTGTGGGCATGCTGCAATTCAGACACAAAACAATGTCCTCAGTGCCCATGTCCCAGGATGTGCAGAGATCAAGCTGCTTTGTGCTGTGCCTCCTCCAACAGCTCTTTGGACAGGGTTTCATGCATGTGTGAAGCCTGGTTATCTCTCTGCTGATCTCAGGAATGAACCTGTCTGCTTATTTCTTGTCTGACAGTGCTGGCATGGCAATGTCTGTGGAGCTTCTTGATTGATCAGTCATGGCTAAATAAGTGTAACCGTTCTTGGTAGCAGTGGTGGATTTTGTGTGATGCATTTCTCCCCTTCAGATTTTAGAAACCATTTATTCCCGGAGGTGAGAATGAACCTGTTAATTTTGAGACTTGTGAAACTAAGAAAGGACACACTGATTTATGGCTATGCTTACAAATCTTTCATCAGTACCTCTTTGTATTTCTTGATACCTTTCCGTGTAATAATTTTGGGGTAAATTGTGCACAGAAGCACTGTTCTGTAGTGCAGGATAAAATGTTTCAGTGTCTCTGGATTGAGAACAGCAGTTTGTTTTTTCTGCCGTGTTGATTCTGTACAGACTATCTCCTGTTTAGCTAAGTATCTCACAGGACAAAAGCAAATACGTGGGAGACTCACACATTTGTGAGTGATACTAGCTGGATAAGTACTTCCTGAGCAAAGAGTTTAGAGACCTGGTAGAGGAAATACAATTTGGAACTGATGGTTTTGCTTATACAAGTCTCTCATTTGCTGGAGTATAGGGTTTTACTCCCCCTTGGGACTTAGCACAGCAGGTGCCAGCCTTCAGAAATGAGAATAGACTGGAGTACTGGTGCTTTGAAATACTGGCATTTAATTTCTTTCTGTTGGAATTAAGTTACATTGATATATCTTGATCTATGGCAGAGCTTCTTTGCTATAAATGGTTGGGTTGCAGAAGTGGCAGCAAGAAGTAAAGGAGGGAGGTAAATTTTATGGCTAGCATTGTGCAGAGTACTCTTTCTATGCTCTGAGAGATAGCCTGGTCCTGTCTTAGCAAAATGGCGAACTGATCTCATTAATTCCTTTCCATCACCACTGAACTTTCAAGCAACATGGAAATGTGGTTCCCCCCCTCCATCTGCCCCCAGAAGTAGAGAGCAATACATCCCTATACCTGCTATCAAAAAGAGTATGTGAAAGTGCAGTGGCAAAAGATGTTGTATTAATCTTTCCTGTCTGGCAGAAATAGATACTGAGGCATTCTTCAGGTAAAACAATCCAGTACAAAAGGTGGTGCTCAGGATGAGAAGGGGACTCTTAAGCCCTGGCCTGGATGAGCCATCAGATAAAGCCAGGAGATATGGCTTCGCACTGAGTAACACATGTTGAGATCTGATAAAACAGGACTCACATGGAGTTCCATGGCAGCAGGTTACTCAGCTCATTTGATCATAATTCAAGCCATTTGTGTAACTAATGATGCTCTCAGATGTTTGGCAGAATAAACTAATCAGCCGTTTAACAGCAGCACAGCTTCTCTGTGGCTCAACATGGATCCGAGGAATTCTGCTGCAGTCAAAGATGCAGCTCCTATCTCTGTCTCTCTCTGTGCATTTCTGTTAGCTGTGTGGTTCAGTAACCTTTCAGCAGACCTATCTGTGTAAAAAATAGTTCAGCAGGAAGAAAGAACGTGCTTGGGAAAAGGTGTTCTTGGTCAGTTGCTGCACATCTGGTTTAATATCTTTATGGTGAGGCAGTATACCAAGTCAGCATGTGTTCTGCTAATTCTGAAACAGTGTGAATCAAATAGGCTCATGGATGAATGACCCGTTATGTGGTTTGCAGGTTTTGTAAGTCTCTCATGCTAATCCGAGGCCACTTCAGGTTAAACAATCACACATAAGTTGCCTGAAAGATGAACCTGGTGGTAGCTGGTTTTTCAGCTTTTATGTTTCAATCTTTCTCTCTCTCTTTTTTCTTTTCTTTTTTTTTTTTTCTTTTTTCTCCTTCTTTCCCTTAGGGGAGGACTGATGAGACCTACTGGCCCTTAACAGCATGGTACTATAGCCCAGATCCTTCGCTGTTACTAATAGGTGCAGCTCTGTGGATGTCAGTGCAGCTGCACTAGTTCATATTAGTAAGGAATACAGTTGCCTGATGCATTTACAAACCAGATTTCTTCCCATTTTTAGAGAAGTGTTAAGCCTGAGAAACTCTTACTCTTTTCTCTAAAAGTAAAAACCCACCCATTGCTATAAAGGGCACAATCTTATCAATAAACCACTGAGCAGGTTGAGGGAGACTCAGAAAACTGGCCATTATAGAGAAGTTTGGTGTGTTGGTTTTGGTTTTTTTTTTTTCATTAATCATGTTGTAGGTCCTTGAAAACAATATATACAGTAAAGGTGCTGCATACATACCTGGTTCCACAACTACAAAACCATCATATTAATGGTATGCAAGCACACATATTGTAACAATGTGTTACCTTGTCCCTGGAACAAAAAACACAGGTACAGTTAATGGCAACTTTTGATGAGAGCAAGATTGCTTTAAAGAGAAGGAATAGAGTAGATTAGCTGGATGACTAATTCACCAAGGAAACAAATCTATCCTTTTATGGGATAATGAGTTTTCCTAGTTTCAAGTTTTAAAAGCTTCATTTAAGTTTCAGCAAAATAATCTTGATAGAAAAAGAGGAATGTGTTTCCAATAGAATTGAAGTCCTTAAAGATTTCTTTTTGCCTGCTATAAAGAGGCTAGGATGACTTATTTTTCCTTTTGTTTGGTTTCTGATATACTTATTGAGGAATAGCTGCCTGCAGAACACGGGTATAGTTTGCATACTAATCATTTTTGTAATTGATCTTTTCAGCTCTCGTCATGTGCTGCGGAAGGTTGTCAGCCACTTCTTTGAAGTTAACTAACGATCATGCAAGCAAAGAATCTGCAGTGGGAGCCAGGATTTCCCTGGCGCTGTAGCAACGCAGCTTCCACTTGCTGGCGCTCTCCTGTTACCTTGTGTGGTGTTACTCAGGTGAGCTTGGAGGTAGAAAGCTTTCATTGCCATACAGACCTTGGAGGGTAGGCCAGTGCAAAGAGATTTCTCAAAATGGAGGAAAACTGAAAAAGGCTAGTGCAATGCTCTTTTCTTCTTCGTGTCAAAAGCTGGCATGTTTGCCACGCAGAAGGCAGCAAGCTGGTATTCCTCTACGTAATTTGGACTGGGAGACTTATAAACTCCAAAATTGGACATAGCCTCCTCTTTCTTACTTGAATATTCACAGCGATGTTTGCATAACTGAAAATGGCATACAGGAGAGGCTGGACTGGCATCTGTGGGAATCTTTCTGCTGACCTGGTTGGAGTTTGGACTGGCTCTTTGAATTGGTCTGTAGTCAGATAATCATTGCATAGGATGAAGCTTTTCCCCCTGTCCTGCCCCATGTTTCCTTTCCCTTCACTCTGCCAGTATATGTCTCTAATAAAACCCTCATGTGCCAGCTTTTGAATGGAACAGCCTGTCTTACTTTATTTCTTTTCTATTTTTCCTTTTTATCTTTATTTCTCTTCTCTTGTCTGTAAGTACTACAGCAGAGATCTTTTCTCTTCTCTAGTCACCCTTAACCCATAAAATAAACTACTTTTAAAAGGGCGGGGAAGAAACAATAATAGATGGTCTCATAAAAGATACTGTCTCTCCCTACAAGCCTTCTTTCACTTCAAAACAATACAGCAGTGTGATAAAATAAACTGCTGTTGCCATATGTTTTGCTGAAGAATCCCTCCCCCTTTCCCAAGAGGTGACAGAGTCACAGTAGTGTTGAATTTGGTATAACTGAAGGGTGACCTTTAGAGCTTTTAGTGTGGAAAATGATCATTCTGGGATGTTCCTGTAAGTATTCTGTACTGACAGCCAGGATAATTCCAGTTAGAAAGGAATGAAAAAATATATATGGTTATTTACTCACGTCATCAACAGAACACAGTTGTAGTCTTGCTTGCTTTTCCCAGGTCCCTTATTCATCTGGAATAGATCTTAACTGAGCCAGAAACAGGCTGTGGGAGGATGTCTGAGAGGAGAAGGGGTTATGTGGTTTCCCCATCGCTCTTGCTGCTAAGCTGAAGCTTTGTCCACATCTGGTTCATACTTAATGTGCCACCACCACCATGTGAGAGTAGCAACTTTATGGGAGATGATTTGGGTTCTAGAGCCAGCTTGGCATAGCACTTTTTTTTTTTCTTTCTTTCTTTCTAAGAATATACTTAAGGCTGGAAAATAGTGTTTTGTTTTGTTTTTTGATATTTACTTGTGTTTTCATAGTGGATAAGAAATCAATCATGTCATGAACAAGGCTTGCAACTTTAATGTCTGTTAGCAGCCAAGGTAAACTCTCTGCATTTGTCAGTAGGTGTTTATCTAGACTTGCTAACATGTATTGAATTCCTGTTTTCTAGGATTTTGTTGCATATCAGTTTTGATGTGTTAAATAACACTTGATTAAAAGAATATTTTCAGAGAGAATACTTTCTAAATCAATAAGCTACCTGGAAACATTGGTTAGTTTTAATCATAGTTTAGCCCTATATTTGGCTGCTGCTGAAGGTTGGTGAAAACAACAGTAAGCTTTCTGGGTGATAACCTTCTTACCCTAGAGTTTAAGACGGTGCTGCTGTACTGGTGTGACTAGCAAGGGTGTCATTATGTGGACATTAGTCTAGCACATAAGCTCTGTACTGCCTGCTTAATACTATACTTTTGCTATTTCACCATGCTGAAACAAAACTCAGACATTTGTGGTACTGGGTACCTCTGCCTGTGGCACTTGAGGCCAGATTTTCCAAGACTTCTGTACTTACAGCCAGTGCTGAGCTGCTGGGAAATCTGAACCTGCCAGCTGGGCTTCCTGGGTTCTCTCTTCTCAGCCCGGGTAAGGAAAATGCGCTGGCAGGGAATATGGGAAACAAAAACCTTGTATACTGAAGGATACCGGTAGAAAAAGGTTTACATTCATAGTACTGTGAAGCCGCCAGTCTTCAAAAAGGTCTTGTAATGCCAGGGGAAGGATTTACATTGTAAAAGAAAATTGTACTTTTATTTTTAGCAGTCGTTTGCTTGTTGCTATGTAGTTTTCACAGATTCTTACTTTTGTTAGTGGCATTTGGGTCTGGGGAGCATTATTTATGACGATAGAGCTGTCCAGTAGTGTCTTGTGAAAACTGTTAAATGTCTAAAGTTAAAATACTTTTTTCCTATTTTCTGCAGATCTGAAAGAAAGATTTTTTTTTTTTTTTTTCTCCTTAGGAAACAGGCTTTTTCAGGGCAACTTTTTATTTATTCTGTAACCACTGGAGGAAGCCTACTAAGTGCCTACCTTGCCTAGTTGTACTGCCTTAACTCTGATGATAGATTTGAAGCTGTACAAGCCTCTGGCATCGATGCAGTCATTTCCTAAAAAATCTTATAGTATGAGAGTCGCTATTTTCAAAAGGGAATGAGAGTAATCTGTTTTCATGTAAGAAAGCAAACAAAGAAAACTTGCATGCATCTTTGCTGAATTTACTGCATCCACCTTTGAAGTTGTTAGATATTTACTAAATAGCGTATCACTGCCAGTCTGAGGTATTTTCATAGCGCATCCTTCAAACCTTACTGTCAAATGTGGAATAAAAAATGGGGCAGGTGAGGAAAAAAAACAACAGCTGGATTTGGAACAGGCATGGATCACCAAGAATATAATAATTTGGGGCTTGCTTCCTTCTCCCTGTTGTAGGCCAATTTGTTACTTCTGCTTCCTTTTTCTCTCTTTAGATAGTACATCTTTTCCTATCTGCGTTGGGATTTTCTTCCTGTCTGCTGTGTGATGCTGCTGACAGTGGTGTGTGGTGATTCTGGGCTTTTCTGGCGCTGCTCACTGAGATAAAAAGTGACAGCCTGGGAGCTGCCTCGTGTGCTCCAGAGCTTTCAGCCTGTAGCACAGAGCAGTATATCAAACACCAGCAGGCCAACCCCTTTTTGTTGCATTAGCCAGTCAAGCATTTTGTGCTTCTGAATGTCATCTTATTTAACATTTTGTTAAACAACTGCTAAAGGTCTTAACAATATGACAGATGGGCCATTGAATGGATGCTTTAATGACTGAGCATTAGTTTGCTTTGGTTTGATAGTGTTTATTGTTAGTTAAGTACTGTTTAAATAAATCAATCTTCCCTCTCTCTCTTTTACAATACAGACATGTTCAAGAAAGGGTTTTATTCTTCTTGTGGTGGGTGTGTGTTTCAGTCTGTCATGCAGACATGATATATATTGGTCTCATTTCCAGTCAATCGGTGCCTCATAGGATATGACTTCAAGGTCTGGATCATGTCTGTAAAGGTTAAGGCATGTCCTGAGGATTCTGCCTAATGGATGCTACAGCTACTAAGAAGATAACCTATGGCAAAGTATGATTTGGAATGACATTTTTTTGCAACTTCCTTTCAAGTTGCAACCTACATTGCAATCTATCCTGTCTCTGAATTTATTTTTCTTAACCCCTTAAACCTGGCTACTGTTACAGTTGAGTCCATGTGAAGGTGACAAACTGGGGGAATCATGTTTCTTCCAAAGGTGAGAAGACCAAATAAGTTGCATGCATGCAGTCTGTCCCTTTGGTACACACAGAAAAGTTTTCTTCCTGGAAGAAGCAGGAAGCTGCCTCAAATCTCCATGTGCCATGCTGTGTACACCTGACAAGTCAGTACAGAACCTGCCTGCAAGGCAGGTGTGTGGACAGGTAGTGGTGGGTGGCTGGTAGAGCATGCTGTATCTGTAGCTAGTCTAGAGACTTCTTTCAGCTGTGGTCACTGATTTCTGTTACCAACGTATTAAAGGTGCCTTTTGCTTTTGGTAAGCACTGGAATTAAAAGTTATTATGTATATTAGATTTCAGGAATTTGTTACAGGTGTTCTCTTACATGCTGTGGCCAAGGGAGGGACAGGATTTCTTGTCAGCATGAGGATTTTGCTTTATCAAGACTGAAGGGCCAGTGCTGAAATGTGGTGAATCTGGGAGTAAAATCTTTGGAAAGTCAAGGAGAAGCCACCTCCTTCTCCCTGCTTGGAGGTGGAAGATTGGGAAGCAGAGGGGTAACACTTCTTCCTGGAAATAGCTGCCATCCCCACAGCATCTCTCACAACATCAGTGGAGTCCAGCATGGGCACACTTGGCTGCAGAACTATGCCTGTTTTGCAGCTTGCAGAATTCTGTCCTAGTCGAAGTTGTCAAAAATGCCTTTGCAAAGAGCCTGCATTAGCAGGAAATGTTTTCAAGCCTTTGAGGTGATTCACTGAGGTAGGAAACGTAATCAGTGTGCCTCCTCATCTTTTTCTAACAACAGATGTTAATGTCAAGTACCTGTCAGGATTAGTCCTTGGCTTGAGTACAGCTGTCAGCAGTTTATTTCCAGAATCTAGAAAAAAAATACAAGATCTGAATCTAAGAGTCGTAGATCTAGTGTGGCTATTGATATTTAGCTTGTTTTGGTCTTCTGGGGAATACTACTAAGTTGACTGTAGCATTCCAAACTGTGGAAAGGATTAATTTTTTCCTGAGGCAACTGTGAATTTGTCTTTGATCAAATTTTTGGTCTGTGGTCGTCATTACAGGTCCACTTGTAACTGCAGCAGGTAACTCCTCTGGTGCCTTGACCTAATTCTGATTCTGGTAAACACAGCTCACCAGTCTCTTATTCCCTTTGCTGTCCCCCGTAGCACAGTTACTCTTCATTTCCCTTTCCAGTGAAACCTTCTCATAGGTTATCATTCGTGCACAGGTAGTCAGATGTGTTTAATCCTGATGATGTAGTTGCTTCCGAGTAAAACGTCAATATATGACTAAACACTGTTCAGACTATAAGATCCTTAGGGGCTGTGGCTGATCTTGTTAAATTTCTGCAAGCCTCAGTTTGGTACACTGAAAGCATGGATGCAAGCTGCAGTAATTGAAGTGTATAGTATTTCTCTCAAAAGGCCTGTAAATTGCTAAGATAAAATTCTGTCTTTTGGTGCTCGGTGATGTCAACTGCTGGGTGCAGGCCCCATCCATATTTAAGGCAGCTTCCAAAAGTATTTCGTAGAAGATGCTGTAGGCACTCCTCTGGATCAAGGACACAAGAAAAAATTGGTGGAAGCTGGACCTTATTTTAGGGAAATTAGTATTATTTTGTTCCATGATAGGCATCTGTACTAGTAATTTCAGTATTTTATATGATACATGTACAACTGGGGAAGGAAATACAGTTTTGTTTCTGAGGCAGTGGCCTTAGATGATGCCATTTGCCCACCATTTTTGAGCATCAGCTCCTTGTTGGGCAAGCAGGAGCCAATTTACTTAGTTTGTGAGGCAGGGCCTCTGCCTTATTAAGCCTCTATACTATTTGTAGCTTAATGGTCTCCTGGTGTCACTGTAACCATCCAGTCATTTTTGAGAGAGAAATAGCAGTAATATGTTTGTTCTGATTAATTTGCAGACTGGCTTTTTTTTTTTTTTAAAAAAAAATAACTCTATCCCCCAAACTTTCAAAACATTGATCTGAAATAACAAAGTGTTACAGATGAGGTCTTCTGACTATTGCCCTTTAAAGCTTTTTTCACATGGCCAGGCTTCACAAAAACCTATTTTACTCAAAGAAATTAGGTTTCTGGTTAGCAGGAGTCCTAAATAGACATGAATTACAGGAACGTCCTTTGAAACCCCACACAGTACTTGTTTCATTAAATCCCATGAAGCGACCTTAATTTAGTGGAACACTGGATAGGTTGTTCTTTTAACCTATTAGCACTTTGGCCAGTCCCATAAACCATATTCATGGATGATTCCATCAAGAAGGACAACAGTGGGATTAATATTATTTCAGGATACAGTAAATGCCACAATGATGAAGCTGTTTAAGATCTGGTGCTCACTGTGTCACACTGAATGCATTGACATTTACTCTGCTATCACTTCATTTCCAATATTCCTTCCAAATCAGCCGATGCTAATGTTTCAGCGTGTGTGCAGAATACAATTCCATCAGGGCTAGGGATGAGGAGAAATGAGCTTAGAGCAAGTACCTTCTCCCCTGTTCCCTCAGCCCCCTCCCTCCCTCTTCTCACCCCACCCTGGCAAGTGGTTTATCTGTTGCAACTTTGTACATAGCTAGGAAAGAGCAAATATGCAGGTGGAATTGTGACAAAATCGGGGCTATGTGTTGTGTGAAGAGTCTGAGTGTGAGTCAGCCCACTCGTGGTGTGATCAGGTATGGGTGCTAGTTCAATTACAGATTTATTGTCCCAAGTGTATAGGGGGAAAGCCCATTTGCTCATGATGTGGCAAAGAACCAGCTGTTTTCACAGAACAAGGATGCCACCCACTACCTCACTTTGCCTGCTACACATGATGCTGTCTTCTGTAAGAGCAACAGATGCTACCCATATATGGACCCCTTCACCACTGTACTTGGAACACTGGAAGGCTTCAATGTCTTTCCTCCGCAGCAGCTCTGGAGAGTCAGTACGGTGCATTATCCCCTTTTACAAGTTGAGGGCTCAAAGGGGATTTCAGCTGTAATTCAGTGGAGAGAAACATGCTGTTCTAGAGAGATTCAAGTGGGAGCCAAACAGCTCTGATTCAGCCTGTGTAGGAGCCTCTCTGTTTACATAGTCAAAAAAAGGATCCTAAATTGCTGTGCTGATGTTCACACAGGAAACCAGCTACAGAACAGGGGTTTGAATGCAGGTTTCCCTAATCTCAGTCTATTCATGTGGTATTTCGTCATGTGGCATTTCTTCATGTGGCTGAGAGGTAGTAAGAGGAGCTAGGAGAGAGCTGGGCATGGTGCATGACTGATGTTGCTGTACTGCTGTCAGCCATGCTGTGTGACAATAGTCAGTCTTCTCAGGTTCTTCTCTCATATTCAGTCGTAGTGCAGAGGAGAAGCTTACCCAGCTGCCTTTGTTAATCACTACCACCCTGGCAAACTGTGGGAAGCAAGAAGGATCTGGGACCTCTGTAAGCCAGAACTTCTGGAGGCTGGGAAGTCCCTGCAGTAGGGAGCTGTTTCTGCACTGGCCTTGTTTTAATATTCTTTGGTAGGCTTTCTCTGTTAGCCACTACTGGAGATGATGGGAAGTGGTTATTATCTCTAACTTGGTGTGATTATTCTTGTGCTGAGGAATGATCAAATAAACTGCTCCTCCAGTGAGGAAAATGAGCATTAAGAGCACAAAATACAGAGTTGAGGAGAATTAGGCAGCTGTCGGGGACTTCGGACTTGTTGGAAATGTACAAGGACTTATGGTTAAGTGTGGCTACCTGGATTTGGGTATAGATGATTGTAAACTGGGTAGCAGTGAGGAACAAAGATTACTTCCTGGCTTCTTCCCTGCCCTAGCCCTCTTCCCTTTTGTTTTGCAGAGGCTGTGTTGTTCTGGGTCACTAGGCAGGTGATGAGTACCCCTTTGTCTTTGTGGTATACACATTCACTAATGCAGAGCAACACTATGCACAAAAGAAGAGGAAGCACCAGCCTTAGGAATTTAAACATGTCAGAGGCTTCTCTTGGGCACAAGAGTTCGTGGAGTGCTATCACCAGGTATTTTTCTGAGTGGCTTTTCTGTTGAGTCAAATCTCACTGCAAAAACAAATGGAGAAAACAAATGCAGAGATTTTAATGAAATCAGTTTGGGCTGTTCTGAGGAATCCATCTAGAAACTAGAACTGAGTTTTGAAGGGGTCCAGTTTGTTTTCCCTCGATTGAAAAATCCGTTGACAGAAAATACAAAATGCAGGGAAAGACCTACATAGTCTGTTTGGTTTAGGCTAGGCAAACAATTATGGTAGATTAGAGGAAATGCAGTGCTTGTACTCACATAGATAGGAAATGTGCTGGATTGTGCTCTGCGTTGTGGAAATGAACATGCCTGTCTGGGTTATCTCTCTTTTGACTGATGATTTTTCATGATTCAGTAAAGATAATTGGATACTTGACTGGATTCCTTGCAGTTATAGCAAGTATAAACCCCCTTGTGTGTCTGTTTGGGATTCTAGAATAAGTAGTCTTCAACAGTGACCTAGTCTTCCCTTGAATGTTTTCTAGAGATTTAGACAGATGTGTCTTAATCATATTGCATAACTCCTCTGGGTTTACTGGAACAGTGTTGGATCAGGTTAGATAAATATCTGAGCTGCTAAGACAGAAATCTGTCAAGGATGGTTTATATGTGTTTTTATTGTATTTCAGGGCACAAGCATGGATTAACTTAAGCATTACGTTTCTGTAATTGTATGAATCAAAATGTGTTCTAAAGAGAACTTCTTCCTAAACCTGCAGGTCATTAACTGCTTTGTTGCAGCCCTGTGGCAAATGTGTTTACTCCTGAAAGCTTGCTGATGGGAAGGAAAGGTCTGTTAGGCCAGCCACCAGTTCCTAAGCAGCTCTGTCCTGGACTTAATTTTGGTGCTTTGGGAGTAGAGGTGGTATGTACAAACCTGTCTGGCATTGGATCTGGGGAGGGACCGCAGGTGGCAGCAGAACATCTCCAGGTGGAAGGCTCCACGAAGAAGTTGATGGTGCACAGTGTGTTGAAAACTTCAACCCTGTTGTCATAAGGTGTCAACAGGAATCCTCTGTCAGAATTTGTGTAGTTTTATTGTATCACCAAAAAAACTGATTACTAATGTCCCTTGACTGATGCTATTAACACTTTTGCTCTCCATTTTGAAAGCTTTCACCACATCCTGAGAACTCAAGAAAATCAGATGCCATTAGCAGGAAGTGCTAAAATTATAAATTATAAACCCAGACAATCAGACCCATTCTTCATAGAACAGAACTCTACCATTGAAGGTATCTTGAAATACATTGCTCCTCAGTCTTTTGATAAAGGGTTTTATCCCCTTTTCATAAAGGGAGGCTATTCAGCTAACCACAGAAAGTGATTAGATTGTAGAGTCTATGTAAACAGAAAACTATGAATTTGGACTCCATTTTACCTAGAGCATTTGGATCCTTGTAAACTGTCTTTCTCTCTGTTACAGTTGAGCCGTGTTCTTTGCAGTACAGGTCTTCAAGGATTGCATTACAGCTATTTTGGAAGGGAAGCTGGTATTTAATTTGCTTCTTGTGGCAGGAGTCTGAAGAAGGATTTCAGTGGAGGAATGGTGAAGAAAGGGCATTTCAGGCCTAGATCCTGGAGAGAAGCCAGAAGATAGATAAGGTGACCTCTCTTTATCCTGTTGTCTATGGTGCTGTGCTTGTACTAGGTTTTGAGCTCCCTTGCAGGGTACCAGCACTTCTAAGCTATTGTGAAGCTGGAAGTTGAAACACGATTCTTCTGCCAAAACTCTGACTCTGTCCCATTCTGCTGAAAGGTGACATATGTGTAATTCAAGCTATCTGATTTCAAAGTTGAAAAATTATATTAAATTGCATGGAAAATGTTTCCCTGTGATAGTTTCATAGCCTTTCCTGCTGCAAGTGTGTGAATGCTTCAAAACAAAAATATACTTTGAAAAAATGGTTTGCATCATCAGTATTTCTTGTTAGGAATTCTCAGGAATATCACAGCTGTAAGTGCTGACAGATATAATCCTCCTTGTTTTACAGCGGCAGATGAAATTGTTGTAGTTCTAACACACAACGGAGGCCTCATGATATGACTGGAAGTCAGGTGTCTGCAGGGACTTGTAATAAACTTGGTCCTGGCAATGAAGTTTGCTGGTGGCTTTGAGCTCTTTACTTAATCCCTCTGACTCAGTTTCCTCATCTGTAAGGCAAACCTCAGAATACCCTCAGTGAATACCATTAGCAAAATCAACAGTTACCTACAGTTATTTCCTTGTTTAAATACAGGAAGATGGTCAGACTTTTGAACCATCATCATGTGGTTTCTTTTTACAATTTTTTTGACCTTCTGCTGAAGAATGGATACATCTCACACTTGTTTGAACTGATACTTTGAATCTTTCTGATTTTTAAGCTGCATTCAGTTTATAATGAGTCTTCTTTCTGATAGCATTTGGATCATCCCAGACATATCCACCTTTCCTTCACAACGTGCTATGTTACAGCTCTGCATATAGGCTCTCTTTTCTTGTTCCAGTGCAGTGACTGCCCACATAGCTGTGGGTGAGATTTTCAAAACGGGGTAAAGAGGGTAACGTAAGGGGGTAAAGTACTGAATTCTTGTGGGACTTGGCAGTGCTCTTCAGACTCCCCTGAAAATCTTAGCCTAGCTTTTCCTAAGCTTAGCTTGGTGGGGAAAAAACCCCACAAAAAAGTCACATTTCCAATATGTGGCTGATCAGCGCAGGGGTATTCTCTCTGCTGGGTATCTCACATCTGATTTCCTGCTTCGCACATGCAGCTTGCATGCTGCAGTCTTGGCTAGGTCATCTGCACTCTCTGCAGAGACAAAAGCCTATGCTGAGGATTCACTGTGAACTGATTCTTCAAACCTCCTGCCTTTCCCAACACATTTAGCATTGAAAGCTTTACTATGTCCTTTGCTGTGTAAGTTTTTCACCTTTACCAACACTGTTTTGCAGTGGTTTTGATTTACTGCCACATCAAAAGATCCAGCTTACTTCAATCACCTCCCATATTTTCTGTGTTATCAGCTCGGCTTTAAGTTATTTAATATGAACAGTTTGCTGGATGCTCGATGATAACATATTGTAGAAGCCTTGAGGAATTTGATGGGAACAGAATCATGCTCATAAAGGTGCCTGACCTTTGTTGGTAAAACAAAAGGAGTAAATTTTCTGAGTGCCAGACAGTCCGTGGTTACACCTACTGTCAGCACCCAGCAGTATGGGACATTTGTTGCATGCGATTAGTGTGTAACTGCAAATTTTCAATACCTCATTTCAATAGAACCTCTAAAATAGAAGGGTAATGGGAGGAAAGGATTTGTTTCATCTTGAAAGGATGGGCCTTGGAGAACAAATTGCATTTTTTTTTTTAAAAAGTGACATTTTACTGGTTTAATGGAATCTTGCAAGTCTGACCACTTTATGAACATGTATTGTAAATAATTTATTGGCTTCTTTTAGTTCTATATTATGAAGTGATGTTTGCAATGCATTACCATAGTATTAGATTCCTTGGTGACCTATTAATTCAAAATTGAGCTTAAGACCGCCTTTTTTATAAAACAATAACTTAGTAAGTTGGAAACGTCAGGAAAATTCAGTGGGGTAAAGAGAAGTAATTTTTTTTCTTTTTTTTTTTTTTAAAGTCCAGAAGTCCCTACGTGGGTGTCAGCATCTAACATTAGTTCCTTCCTTTAAGTGCCTGAGTCACACAGGCCTGTCAAATGTCTCTGTGGGCACTTTTATAAGGGCACTCCAACATGGAGGTGCTGAAAAATAGTTTGAAATCAAAACAAAAGTCTTTTGGTGTATTTTCAAGAGCTTGAAAGGCAGCCAGGGACTTTTCAGCAAAGCAACATGTTACTGTATTAACACCAGACAAGTAATAGTGTTGATTGCAACAGGGAAGTCTGTACAGGGCATGCTCCAGAGGTCGGCTGTTTCCAATGTGGTTGTTAGATAGCTAGTTCGCAAAGTCAATATGCTTTCTTCTCTGGGAATATAATAATTTCTTTTAACTTTTGCTGATTTCTACTGAACAAAATGACCTTTCTTCTCTGTTGCTAATATAAACTTTACTTTGCACGAGATGATTGGCTCATGACAGCTGCTTACAAAACTACATTGAGCATTTGTTGGTAGCTGTGCTGCTGACTTCCTCCTCAGCAGCAGGCTTCCTTCACAAATTGTAGGACAACACTGGAAAGCAGAACAGCTAAAGGGAATTGGAGAAGACAGGTGTTCAGATTGCGGCTTGGCACCACAGCAAAGTGCAACATGTTGCTTGTGTCCCTTACAAAGGGTGAGGTGCATCTGCATAGCCTATGTCTTGAGACAAAAGAGAAGAAATGCTGCACCTGGCAGAAATTTGCTTTTGGGCAGAGGATCTCCAAGTGCTAGCTTTTACCCTGGAATCAGTCCTCGTAACTGCTGAAAGCAGTTGAGAGCTTCCTGCTAATTTGGGGGGGGCTTATGTTCAAAGCGGTTATAATGCAGTTGCCCACAATGAGAAACAGTTGAGCCTTCTGCGTTTACCTACCCTATGGTCTCCAATTATTTTGTTCCTGCTGTGTAGATAGTGCTGTTTTGTCTTAGGTGTTAGAAATTCTGGGCTTCTTAAATGTGACTCCAGTTGTGATAGGTAGAACCACAGATGCCAGTGTGGCTCTTAGCCCAAGTAGGAACAGCTTCAAAGATCTCTTGGGTTTGGCTCTTTTATGCTGTCAAACCAAGTTTTCAAGAGGTCAGCTGACCCTAACATCTCACTTCTGCTAAGCAGTGGCCCAGCTGACTGTCCTGGATCTCTTTCTTGCTTCCAACCTTACTCTGTCAAAGCCAGTCGATGCAGCTCTTTTGCTGATTACATCATATTTAGCTGCAGAGGTAAGGTGCAAGATGATGCTCTTTCCCTTAGAATGGGAATGCTTGTGTGAGACACTGTAAGGATTAATGGGTCTGTCAAGATCCATAATTGGCAGCTTAGCAGAGCTGACACATGAGAGGACCACAGTGGTATGTGAACCACCTTCGGGCTTGAAACTGTTTCTGCGGTTCAGTCCCAGAGAGCTGAACGAACATGAACTCAGAATTCAATTACTTCCTCATCAGCCCCAGTAGAGATCCATCTGCATGCCAGGAGAGACCATTGCTAAGCAAGAACATAATGATGTCCTCACAGGGACCCCATAGGAGGACACACTTCTGTCCTCCAAAGCCTTCATGTTTGGCTGGAAAACTTCAAAGATTTCTGTCTACCTCATGATGAACCTGTAGGTCTCAGTAGTATGTCACACAATATTTTTGAAAGCTCTTTTCATATTTCTAGAGACTTGGGGGCAAGTCCTGGTCCCATGTGAACTGATAAAAGCAACTTCTCTTTAAGGTAGAAGCATGCCCTGGGGAATTTTCAGGGTGAAAGGACAAAGGGTAAAGCAGGATGGATATTTCTGAGTTCTTTATTTTTCAGAAAGCAGTTTTAGCCTCTTGGGGGTCAGATCTTTACTCAGGCAAGATTTGTTATTTAGCTGTCCGTGGATGGAGGAGAAAAAAACCAAAACCCAACAACCAACAAAATAAAATGATCTACAGATAACTAATGGTCTTTCCTGTAATGACCATGTGTCTTTCAGTTTACCAGTTGGAGGAAAAACTGTGGACTGCCTTTATAACATTGGAGGAGATTAATAATGTCTATGCCAGGCTTTTGGCCACAGCATGTAGTGAGCAGAGATAGTGGTGGTTTATTTTGCGGCTGTAACTCTTCCATAGGCTGCAGGGAAGGGAGGGGTGTCCTGCCTCTGAATATTGCAAGATGTAGCCCTAAAACTGCTGTATCTCCAACTTCTTCAGTACAGTAAGCTGAAGTGAAAGTCTTTCAGTGAAAAGGAAGCTTCCACATACTTTGAATGTTTAATGGTATTTCATTTAAACAGTTTCTTTCCTTTGTTTGATGCATTCCCTTTTGTGTCCCCTTTTTTGGTTCCCATGTCTGGATGACAGCCCAGCCTGCTCATCTTTGATGGGAGACTTGCTAGGGAAAAAAACAGTAAGCCAGTGGTTTGTATAGCAGAACTCCAGTCTGGGTATGCTTTTCCCAGTGGCACTGAGAAGCTGAAGGGCACTGGCACAGTGAAACCTATCCAGGCTAGTCCTTCCAGCCTAGGATGTGATTTACGCCGTCGGCTCCAAAGGTTCACATCCCATCCTTTGGCTGCAGGTAGCTCCTGTGGCTTTCAGTAGGAGTCACCTGTAGCATACAACAGGACCTCAAAAAGTTATTATTAATCATTTACCCACAAACATTTCAGATGAAACCGCAATCCAGCTGTAAAGGTTTCTGTTTTCCTGAGATGGGCTAGTGAATCTGAAAGGTGCAGCCTTGGATCTGTTTTTCTTTTGGCTCTCCTTTCACCCTGAATTTTATTTGTATTTCCCCCTGTGGTGCTGACAGGATAATAATATTGTAACATTGTCACATCTGGTTAGGGAGAGGGGCAAGAGGAGGAGGAAATGAGGAACTCCCTTCTGAACTAACCTCAGCTCTGCTCTATAAACAAATGAACACAGGAAACTCTGCAGTGAGTGGGCCACAAGCTCCCTCCCTTCTGCAGGGGGATGTCTTGCGTTTTTTGTGCACCCAGTGCTCTCATTAACTTCAGTGAACTCCAGAGACTCTGGCACATGGATATTCAGAACGTTGGTGCTAATGCAACATTTGATCTGCTGTCTTTTTGCCCCCTGAAGTCAATGGGAGACTTGGATGATGAAGAATGTCTGTTCATATCCGAACATTGGTATATTTCCCTTTTGCAATCTCTCGGGTCGCTCATTTGTACCCTGGCAGGGGCAGGCTCCTAGGAGATTACTAGACAGCTTGTGGGACTAGGGTTGTCAGCATAAAAAGAGCAAGATGAGACAACAGTATTTTTTTTTTAATAAATGAAGAAGAAAAAAGAATCTGTGAGCAATGGTAAAATTTTCAAGAATGATCACTAATTATTATTTGCCACGTGCTTAAATCAACTTTGCAAATAAGACAGAAGTTTCCAAACCACCAAAATGAAGCCTCAAGTTTGGCACTAAGCACCCAGGCATTGGAAATGGGATATCCTTTTCTTTCAAAGCTGCAAAAAGACATCAGAGTCTTCCTGACAACAAAAAGGATTAAAAAAGTAATAAATCAGAACCCTTCTCCCACTCTTTCCCGTTCTTGGGACTCAGTAAAATATACTGTTGCCTGCTTGTATGACCCTTTTTGCTCCACAGCTTGGTAGAACCCTTCCATGAAGCACAGTGCAATTCCAAGCCTATTTTTGGCCCTGCTAATCTTGAAAACACGGCTTCATGACACTGAGCGCAAGCTGACTTGCCAGATCCATACTTCTACTGGCAGCTTGAATTCAGTCCCTCTGAGCTCTGTTGCCAGGCTCCTGTTTAGTCAGGTAGAAGTTCAGGCTGTGTGATGTTAGCAAGCAAGTTTCCCTATCTGAGAAGCTCTTCATCTTCTTGATAGATTTTTTTTTGTGTGTGTGTGTGTGTGTGTTCATATTAACCATGAGGGCAGCAGATCTGGTCTTATTTTCTTCCTCTTCTCCACCCCCCAGCTCCTCTTCTGCTGTGGTTGGGAACCCCTTTATGGCAGCTTCTTTGTCTTTGCAGATGTAGCATGGCTATGCAGTAAGATGAAATGCCTTTGCTGTCAGGGAGCCAGGCCAGCTGGGTGGGATCAGGTTACTGATGGCATGAAAATGCTCTGCTTTTATCATCCTCAGGCTGAAGAATTGCATTCAGGTGTTGCACACCAGTTTTGAATAAGTATGGGGGCATACTGGGAAAGATCTGTAAAGCAGCTGGTATTCACTGCTCTCCTGTGTTTTCTTCTTGTTTTTTCTAGGTTTGTTTTTGTTTTGTTAAGAGGCTAAATTGTACTAAGTCCGAGCAGATGAAGAGGAGTGTAAGGAAATGAGGATTTTTCTCATCTTCAAGGCTTTTTACTCACTTTTTTTTTTTTCTTCTAAGGAGGGCTTTCTCTGTAGCCCTAGCAGGAGAGGGGACTGTGGTGACAAGAGACAAAGCTCCTTGCAAATCCAGGTACTTGGCCTGGGTCTTTCTTGAGTCCTGAGAAGTGGAGCCATCCTGGGCTGTGTTGTTGGGGACTGAAAGGAGAACATGAGAAGGAATAGTGTGGAGGCACAGGGTTTCTGTGTATGCTTGCTGAAGATTAATACAGATCTATGGAATCTGAAGAGTTATGGGCCCAAGACTTTTCTTTTTCAGAAGGAAGGAAACTTTGTTTCTCTGTATAGAAACTTGCAGAAATTCATAGGGGAAAT
Organism: Ibycter americanus; assembly: GCA_035590275.1. Classification (NCBI taxonomy): domain Eukaryota; kingdom Metazoa; phylum Chordata; class Aves; order Falconiformes; family Falconidae; genus Ibycter; species Ibycter americanus. The sequence goes on from JAVJGI010000062.1 coordinate 88,463,382, forward strand.
CCTAGAGACTTGCTCCTGCATTTCGTTCTTTATTTTTTTCCATGTTCAGAAAATATGGGTTTTTTCCTTGCTTAGATTCTTTTTGCCAAGACATGTTCTACAAATAATGTAGTTTAAAACCACAACCAAACCAATATATCAATTCAGGAGATAAGATTCTGTGCACAAAGAGCTTTTTAGAACATAAAGAGCCAGTTCAGCCTCCAACATCAAGGAGACTGAGACTCGGCTGTAGTCTTAGTCATGCTCCATGCATACTCCTAGGCAAAAGGCAGTGAGTCCAGGGGTATGGCAGGTAATACAATATGATGGTAAGTGGGCCTCCAGCTCTGAACAAAGGAACCACTGTGACTTCTTTTGATGCCTGGACAGGTGAGTTGTCTGCTGGGTTCTTTGGTTAAGGGATGGTATATTCCCCTGGGAGGACCAGAGACCTTAAGGGTTTAGATTGGAAAAAGAGATATGAAAATCAGGATAGTATTTCCAGTGTTACTGTGCACTAGGTAAAGATTGTGATTATCCTGGCACAGAGTCTGGGTACTACCCCTGCAGGGCGATGACTGTTTCAACCCCCTTGCTAGTCAGTAGGGGTGGGGGGATCATTGATACTTTTCGAGTTCAAGCCATGAAGGAAGTTTTTATGCACGTGGTACAGCATAGTCACTAAGGTTGGGGGGTAAATGATGAATCCTACTGTAAGAATGGGGTGTTGAGGCTGTTTATGACTGCCCTCCCTTGCCTGTGGGGTGTGGACTATTACCCTGGCACCTAAGATAGAAACAGTCAGATCCAGCAATATCTTTTGGCAACTGCAGTGGGAGTTATGTGGGCCACTAATTCAGTGGTGAGGCACAATTACTGACGACATATCATAGGATCAGAATGTGTAAGGTGGTTTTGGCTATGACTTTTGTATTTTGTATTATGCATGTTCCTGGGGAAATCTTTCCTTTTAGGTTTGCTTTTTACCTGGGGGAATTTTTTTTACATGCTTAATTTCTTCTAAAAGTCTGACTGTTCAGGGTGTACTTCGCATCCTTGCTGTTGGCTCAGTGCTGGTCCCAAATGCCAAGAGCAAAGACGTTAAATATTATATTTGTTAAACAAAACTGACACATTCCTACTTTCACACAAGGAAGCAGCGGCACTCCCGATGCTCCTGAGAGTTAAAAATGATCCATTTTATTGAGCAATATAATGACAGCACTAGCTGAGCAGAGCAGTAATTATTATCTCTAGGAGACCCAGGAGAACAATTTTTTAAAAGGAAAATAGTGTTTTTCATGTATTTCTTTAAATTCTGATATCAGCAGTTCAAGATTTGTCAGGCGTAACTAAAAATAGGAATTGCAGCCAGACGTGTTTCAGGGGACAGATTGTGGAGGCCTATTGAAGTCAATGGGGTGGGATACAACCCAGCATAACGGTATGAGAGTTTGTCTGTCTGTTGGCTTCACTGTATAGTGAAACCTGGCAGCGCTTAGCTTGTGTATGATGGAGGTCTTGAAAAGAGTAGAAAGGACTGTGTTTAACTTGTATTCAGGCCATTTGGGAGTGGGGCAAGGCAGTCAGGTAGACTCCGTTTTTTTCCCCCCTGGGATTTTATGAAGACAGGTGGCCTGACTCCTGCCTGCTCTCAATCTGTGTATAGGGCAATTTAATATGTGAAGTTACAAAGTTAAAGAAAAGTTGAGACGCAGCAAGCTTCTTGGAGTGTGTGCTGGTTTACATCAGGAGATATGAAGGTATGTAAGCGTTTCTTACAAGGATGTTGCAAGACCTCATCTTCAGTGTTTTGTGATGCTGACAAAGTAGCAAGTACTCTCCTGGCTGCTGGTGTTTTGCCTGTAGAAAAGGCCTTTCAGCTCTTTTCTTGAAATTGTAAACAAAAAACCCCCAGGCCATGATAAGGTCGGGAGACGTGAGTTCATCCTTTAGCTCAGAGGTATTGCTGCCTGCCATGTTTTCTTATTTGCTACATTGTGAGCATTTGCACTGATGGTATTGACTGAGGAACAGGACGGCACTGCGCAGAACTTCAGTTGTTAAGTGGTCATCCTACAGAGTTGGCTGTACAGTCTTTCCTGATGCTGTTGGATGACAAATATTTGAGCTCAGCCCTAATGGGATATAAAATATATAAATAAATATTGTTTGGTATTTTCCTTGGGAGTACAGAGTCCCTTTAACACTTGTGTGGGTAGATGTGGTGGGTTGACTCTGGCTGGATGCCAGGTACCTGCCAAAGCTGCTCTGTTGCTTCCCCTCCTCAGCTGGACAGGGGAGAGAAAATATAATGAAAGGCTCATGGGTCGAGATAAGGACCGGGAGAGATCACTTGCCAATTACAGTCACAGGCAAAACAGACTCAACTTGGGGGGACATTAATTTAATTTATTACTAATCAAATCGGAGTAGGATAATGAGAAAATTAAAACCAAATTTAAAACACCTTCCCCCCAACCCCCTTCCTTCCTGGGCTCAACTTCAACTTCACTCCTGACTTTCTCTGCCTTCATCCCCTGACCTGTGCAGGGGGAGAGGAATGGGAATGGGGGTTGTGGTTCGTTCATCACACATTGTCTCTGCCACTCCTTCCTCCTCAGGGGAAGGACTCCTCACCCTCTTCCCCTGCTCCAGGGTGGTGTCTCTGCCATGGGAGACAGTCCTCCATGAGCTTCTCCAACATGAGTCCTTCCTATGGGCTACAGTTCTTCACGCACTGCTCTAGTGTGGGTCCCTTCCACAGGGTGCAGTCCTTCAGGAACCGACTGCTCCAGCGTGGGTCCCCCCGGTCACAAGCCTGGCCAGCAACCCTCCAGCCTGGGCTCCTCTGCCCATGGGGCCACAGGTCCTGCCAGGAGCCTGCTGCAGCACGGGCTTCCGACAGGGTCACAGTCTCCTTTGGGCATCCACCTGCTCTGGCATGGGGTCCTCCATGGGTGGTGGGTGGGGATCTGCTCCAGCATTAACCTCCATGGGCTGAGGGGGACAGCCTGCCTCACTGAGGGCTTCACCACTGGCTGCAGGGGACTCTCTGCTCCGGTGCCTGGAGCACCTCCTCCCCTCATTCTGCACTGAACTGGGGGGCTGCAGGGCTGTTGCTCTCACATGTTCTCACTCCTCTCTCCAGCTGTAGTTGCCGTTGTGCAGTTTGTTTGGATTTCCACCCCCCCCTTCTTAAATATTTGTTATCTCAGAGGCACTACCACTGTCACTGACTGGCTTGGCTGTAGCCAGCAGTGGGTCTGTCTCAGAGCCGACTGGCATTGGCTCTGTCAGATGTAGGGGAGGCTTCTAGCAGCTTCTCACAGAAGCCACTCCTGTAGCCTTCCCACTACCAAAATCTTGCCACGTAAACCTAGTACAACAGAATACAACATAATGTGTGAACTCCTATGTTACTTTCTCCATACAACAAAAAACCAAAAAAACCCCAAGAAAATTGTACTGATCAGATCCTCAACTTACATAATTGGCCTTTCTGAGTGAGCTTCCCAAGAGCTAAGCTAATTCACAGTAAGTCAATATCTGGCTTTATATTAGCATGTCCTGCATTACTTAGACATTCCTTCCTAAATTCAGCCAGTTGGCTTTTTACCCGTTGTGGTTATTTTTGCCCTTGGTCCCTAAACACTGGCTTGTCTGAGAGCCAAAGTCCAGGTGTATTCTTGGGAGTCAGCTGTATGCCTGAGCTTAGGGTAGCACTATACGCCAAACTGGACATACAGAGCTCTGACTGCTCCTTCTTCAGTATGGAAAATCTCCTGCCTGATGACACAATTCCTTCATCCCCTAGATTTACACATCATTAGAAACCCAAACCTGCTCCCATGTTTTCAAGAGCTTGTTAGCTCTTAAAGCATCAAGAGTGCAGCCTAATTTGCCAGTGGGAAGGCTTGGGGAAAGCAATGTGACACAGAGTTTCTTTTATCCAGCCTTTCAAAGTGAAGGTAAATAATGGGGCTAGGACTTCAGGAGAAAAAGAAGGGAAAAGAAAAACATTAGCATAGAAATCCAATTTTAGTAAATAGCAGTAGTGCTAATTTCTGGCAAAACAGAGTTAAGTCAGTATGGAAACAATTAATGCCACTGTACCCCTGAAATACAAGTTAAGATAGCTGATGTTTCAGAATAAAGTTCTTCATCAATCATTAGTTTATTTTATTAGCATTCATAGTGCTGTGTGGTGTGATTACTTCTGATGTCTTGTGACAAGCATAATGAGAAAATGCAGGGCCAAACCCAGACCTGGCGCGGGACCCACTTACATGGCTCTGAATTTGGACTGTAATGTAACACATGTGAAGGCATAAACCTTTCCTGAAGGAACACAGATTCCACCTCAACCCCTGGCCCTCATTGAGGTTATTCGCTGCGTTCAGATTTATTGGTAAAGCACCGCTGAAACTTTGTCTCCTCTTTTAAAAATTGCCCTGCAAATGATATGCTGAAAAGTCTGAGGTTCCCATATTGTCTGAACTGTTCTTTATTGTGTGAATGGCCTGGTTTTGCTGACTAAAAGACCAAATGCTTTGCAGCCAGATGGTATTGATTCTTTACAGTTGTGTTCATACATCAGATGTAGATATTGTATTCCACTTCCCATTACATCTGAAAATGACTGGGTCTAATTGACAATATGGCATCCACATTGAGATGTTTGCTTTGTGAAAACTGGCCGCTGCTCAGAATTATTTTGTATTATTAACTCCTGTACATTGCCCCCGCTGTTTGATCAGTCTGTTTCTCTTTGTTCTAAGCCATATGTGTTTTCAAAACTAATACTTATACACCTTTCAAGGTCTCTGATTGTCGTACAAAAGACGATAAATCTCTAGGGGATCTGACTGTATCCTGGAGCATACAACCTAATGAGAAAAATAACTTCAGAACACCATGCTTTGGTGTTCTGATATTCTAGCTCCTAGCTTTCAAATTCAGACAAGAAAGAAAGAAAAGGATCCGCTGTGGTGAAGCATTAACTGCATGAATAGCATGTCTAAATTTTATATTCCCAAGTGAGACTGTATTTAACAACGGCATTTCTATTGCTTCTGGATTTCTGGACACTTTCTGTAGGTGGTAAATATCCACTCTGTTTGCAAGAGGAGAAAGAACATTGTTCAGGGGTTGTTTGGTGTTTTTTTTTCTTTTTTTTTCCCTATTTTAAAAGGCCCTCAAAGGCTTTTTGACTGTGATCCCTGTGGAAGAAGTAGAGGGAGAGAAACAATTATTTCTGAGTCATAAATAACTGCTGGATTTGCTTGATTGTGAATGTACCCCAGATCCTCTTGAACCACAATATAGCTATGATGCGGGAATGACTTAAGGAGAGAAGAGGGAAACAAGCTGCATGTGGCTTCCAAAATTTCCCTTCCCTCCCATCCCTGGGTCTCTGTTCTGGCAGAAGGGTCTGGAGGTCCACAGCTGTGCCAACTGATGACAGGTGTGAATTTGCCCCAGACCAAAATAAAGACTGGCTGGCAGGACCTGTCTGGAAATGAAGATGGCAGAGCATCGCTGTGCCTTTTACATTTGCACTTGTGCCACATGAGTCCCCAAGGGGTAGTTAGCTACCCTCTGATAGTTGCAACTGAGCAAAAGCCTTCTTACATAAGCAAAGAGCAGAAGTGCCTCAAGTGTAAAGGCACAGCCATGACAGCATCCAGGTAAGAACATTCCCACCAAAAATATAGCATCCAGGATAAATGTGTCCTGTCAGGGTGGGGATTGTTGCTTGGGAAGAGAGAGTGTATGTCTAGGAGGCTGTAGTGAGCTGAATCTTCCTGTGGCATCACCTGAAAAATGCTTTGGCCAAGGAGGAAAATGTAAAAGCCTTTCTCCTGGCCAGACTAGAGGTGCTCTGTCTCACTGTTCCCCACTGATATTTAATCCTTATCCCTGAGATTAAACACAAAATGATGCCCTTGTTGGGAAGGGGGCAGCTGAACACTGATGTGAAGAATGTCTCCACTCATGTTCAAATTGATTGTAAGAGCTGTTCTTCCCTTGAAGGAGACAATTGTTTCTTTTTGTTATTTTTTGAGTAGTTTTTGTTGTTTTTTAACCAGTTAAACTAATTTTAGACTGTTGTAGATTCTGCTCATTTCAGTGCCTTTATTTCAGGGCATAGCTGGAGATGGTAAGTAGCACAGGTTCATGAATAGCATGGAAGAATAGAAGAGAAGAAGGCTCGGATGACTTTTTTCTGGAAACCTGTAGAATATCAGACTCTCAATGTGGGTACTGCAGCTTTCTTAGAAAAATGAAGTTTAAAATAATCACTGATAAGATACAATTTGCGTGTCCACTGTGAACCAAGAAAAAGTACTTCTTAATGAAGAGCTGGTAAATATGTTAAATCTGAGGCAAAAGGCACAGGTAAAAATTTATTTTGGTGGTGCATTTGTGTGCAAGCTGTTACTTTAGTAAGATGGTTTTCATTTAGAAACTGTTTCTGCACAAAGGATTTTTTAACAGTGCAATAAAACAATCTTGCCCATCCGTCTTGAGCTGGAAAAACATATTTAACTTTTGTTGGTGGAAATACTTTAAAACATCAGCTTAGAAACAGTTTGGTGATCTGAGTGAAGCTCTGAATGAGAAGCAGTGAACCTTGGTTACTCCAACATGGGCAGATGCCAGCTGGGAAATAAACTTGAATAACTTCTAGGTACTCTTAGTGCCTCCATTAATATACTATGTGAGAACCTTCTGTGCTTCTATATATTTATCCTCATCTCACCCCTGTGAGATAATATATCCTCATTTGTGCAGTTGGGGGGTTAAGTTCCAGAAAAGCCAAGTGACACAAAATTGCATAGCAAGTTTTGATGGGAACTGCCAGTTCAACCTGTTTCTTCAGAGTCCTGAGCTAGCTCTGTACTCAGACCTGTCCAAATCGCTAGAGATCAAAATGAAAAACTAATTAAAAGATAATAGGATAGTACTCAGCATCTTTGGCATTAAGAAGCCATTATTGTGCCTGATGGCTGCACGAATATGTTGACTGTGGTTAGTTACATTACAGAAGAGGTTACTCCCTGAATTAAGAAATGTAGGGAATACTCCTGCCAGATCTCTTTTTCCAGGGCTAGCCATAATCAAATTCCTTTCTTTACTGTTTTTTGTAACCCCACTAATTGAGATCACCCAAAATGTTACCATGAGCAGAAGTCAACATCAATTAAAAATCCCATTTATATTCCCTATGAAAACACATGGCCTTCAAAAGTGTTTGATTTTCATCGGACCTTCTCATCTGTTTGTCATTTAAAGTTCAGGCCGTTTTCCATATTTCTATCAAATGCTGCCTCACATGGAAGTCTGGCAAATGAGCTTGCAAAGTAACTTATTTGAAGTTATAAATAATCTAATACTTGCCTGAAGTTGACCTCTCTATACAATAATATACAGTTTAATGTCTGAAGCTGAGGGACATACAGTTCTCTAGTACTACCTTATTAGTTAGAGGCAGGATCGCACTTGCAGAGTTACAACACTTGTGGTCATTGCCACTGGTGCAGAATTTGCCTTGAGGTAGGAGGGAGACGGAGGAGGAAACAGGGCAGACTCTGTAATGCTGGCAGCTCTTCTAGGCATGGGATTTGAGTCTGATATCACTCCCAAGTGCCCTTTTGCTTACTTATTTAAAAAACTGGTGAGAAGGCAAATGCTATTTTTGCTGTGATTGCTTTTTTGTTGTCATATTTGTTCCTTCAGAGTCCACTCACAGCGAAGTCTGGACTCTCTTATGTTTCCTGTCTTGGTAGGGAAGTGTTTGGGAACTGCTGGTTCGTAGATGGTTGGAAGATGGACAGGGGCCTAGTAGGGTGCTAGGGCTAACCCCACGACTTTCAAAACCATCTTGGAGGGATTCAGCTGTCAAGGTGCTGTGGATCCAGTGAGTTCTCAGGCATAGACAGATTGTGTGCTTTATGCATTTTTTGGGTGAACAGAATGGAGCAGCCTCAGCCGTCCTGCATCTCTGTAACATGAAGCAGGCAAACCATGCCTGAGTCGTGCTTCCCTGTAGCTTATCTATGACTAAAACACTTGTAGTGTGAGGTTCATCAGGTTACAGCAACAATTTTTGCCTCCCCTTGCCCTGCCTGAAAAATGAGGACAGTCCTACATAATCTGTGCTGAAGTTCTGAAGATTCCTTAGTATCTCATTCCATACTGTAGACATTATTTGTTGTTAACAGCTACCTTTATACTGCTGTCCACAAGTATCTTTGAGCCTGGCCTTGGGGTCAGACTCAAACCATCTGAACCACATACTGGATTCCTGAAGTAGGGCTGGTTTGGGGCTATTCAACTGGAAAACCTCATAGATGAGAGCCTGGGCTGTGTCCTGCAGTTCCAAAGCAGTTGTGCTGCGCAGACCAGCTCAAGTGTCCTGGGCTTGGATCTGCAAATTTGTTGAAGCTTATTGGGTGCCCCCATCACCCCCTTCCTCTAGTCTGCCAAGAGACCCCATTTCATCTTCAGCATGGGCAGGTGAGCTTGAAAACTGGGGGGCAACTTCAAACTGCTTACCAGTAAGTGCTGGACTTTAGTTATCAGAGCTCAGGAGCTGTTTGGACATCAGGTCACCCCCAGGACCAACCAACTGAGCTACACCAAAAATGTAACAAATAGGAGTGTTTGAGCATCAAGATGCTATTCATTGCATGTAAAAGTTGCAAGATCTCATTCCTGAAGTCTTTTCATTTGAATGCTTATCATTCTAGTGACACACTAGACTTGGTGGTGCTTCTTTTGCTCTTAGACACGTCTTATGTTGATTACACTTTTAACATATCAGTTAAAGGACCTAAACATTTTTGGAGGTTACTGACACCTGAAATTAAAGTGTATTGTTGTCTTGTCTCTTAGAAAGAGAGGACTCTGCTAACATGGAGCTCTTGAGCAGAGTTTTCTTTTTTCTTTTCTTTTAATCAGCTTCAGACATAAAGTACTGTAAGTGAATGACCATATTGGCTAATTAAGTTGAGCCTTGAATGACCAGGTTAGCACTCCAGTTGTCATTACGCTTCCACTTGATGAATTGTATTTCAAGTTATTCTTGAGACTTTCTAATGACAATCAGGTTACTAGGACCTTGACCTTACTGATGCATGTGCTTTTGCTTAACTTAACTCACATTGAGTTAGTAATACCTCTTACTTTTGTAGGTTTTTGCTCACAGCTGAGCATTTAGAGGAGTCTGTTCTCGGGGAGCAATTCTGTGTCCCATATGGTGAAATGCCAAGTGCTACCCTCCCTGTAGCTACTGCAGCTACAGACTGCAACAGTATCAGCCCTCTTGTGCGCGCTGCTGGTGTGGAAAATCATTTCAGCATGGGGCAGCAGAGGTTATTGGAGCCACTTCACACTCTGCTTTGCATATTGGGGTGCCTCAGTGACTGGCATTTATGGCCAGGAAGTTGTGACTCTGAGTTGCTTTCAAGGAATTGGGCCTATATAGCCAAGAGGACCAATACTAGGGAACTCTGTGTTGTCTGGAAACATGATTTAGGGAAGCTGCTTACATGTACTAGCCGTAGTTTTTCATTTCAAGCCATCACACTATTTTGATCTTGAGAGTAATACATAAGGAACTGGAAGACAGCTGTGCTTTGTTTCAAAAAAAGACCCACGAAAGGGCCACAATATAGTCAGAAACTGTTCCCAGGAGCAGACACCAATGGTTTATATGCAAAGAGAACCAGAGTCTATTCACATCAAGAAAAATGTAGTCCTATCCTGGTTTGTTTGTGGGGGGGGGGGGGGCGGGGGGGGGGGGGGGGGGGGGGGGGGGGGGGGGGGGGGGGGGTGGGGGGGGGGGGGGGGGGGGGGGGGGGGGGGGGG
>JAVJGI010000062.1:88473339-88565907 GCA_035590275.1 Ibycter americanus
CGTGTTTTTTTTTTGCCCCCCCCCCCCCCCCGCCCTAATTTGAAGACATACACCTTAAAAGTGTGTATTTTTTCTTTGCTGAGGTTTTTAGGGAGCGTATATATGCATGTATTTCAGTGTTTGGTGTTTGAATGTGTATGCTTAGGATCTTTTCTAAGATGTGTATATGTAGAGCTGTAGCTGGTCTGCAAGCAGTGCTGTATGTTTGGTAAGATCAATATAAAGATTTTACACACTTACTTATATCCCCAAAATACCAAAAGCTTATTAAAGTGGATGTTCAGAAATACTACATCTACATTTTTGTTTCTTTGCACTTGCGTTCTCATGTATTTAAATCTTTTGAGTTAATCTCTTTCACACTATTCTCTGAAACAATGATTAGAAGTTAATCAGCCTTCCTTAAATACAAGAAGTATAATTACATGACCTCCAGAACTGGAGGTTTACAAAAGAGCAGCAGATATCACAAGTCTTATAATAATAAACACAAGAATTTACAATAATTAATTTCTTTGACCCAGTGGGAATAATTTAATGCCACATGTTTGTAACGTAGGTAAGTCACAAATAGGTAGATGAGCAGAAAAAGAACTTGCCAGGCTCTTCGTTGACCACCTGCTATTCTGGGAATCCTGGCTGATAAACACAGCCATTCCCATCTGTAGATGGGGAGTTACAATTAATTACCTGTGACATTGATAAATTTCTTTTAGGATCTTCTCTTAATCCAGTGGCACATCTGCATCAAGACCTCCTTTCCCTCTTCCAACATGAAGAGTCTATTTAGGGACTCAGGTTCATAATTAAATGTTTCATTTGCAAAAAGAGTGGTTCCCAGGAAAATGTGAGCTCTATTTCTGCAGTTGTATTAGGCTTTGTCAGACATTACATAAGAGATTTGCTCATGTTGGCCTGCCGCTCCTGGCTTTTCAGATAATCCTTTGTATTATGTTTCCAGTGCATGTAGATAATTTAATTTAACATTTTTCTAAATGCCTGCATGCAGGAAAGCTAACCTTATATGAGCATAATTAGAATTATTTATATACTGTAAAAATTCAACTGAATCAGAATTACTGGAAAATGTGATTTTTTTTTTTTTTTAAGAATACGTTTTGCTGTAATTGAATTAAGTTAAAGCCTTAATTATTTTTCAACTCTTGCCTTATGCTATCCTTCTCCCACTTGATCATGTCAGTTGCTTTAACTATATATAAAGTTCACTTTGGCAGTGATGCCTATCCTCTTTATCGCTTTGTTTCAATAGGTTGTTACTCCAAAGCCCCAAAGTTCCGATAAATTGTGTTAACAGGCTTGAAAACTTGTGTGAGTAATATCTTCAGGTTACTGATGCTAACATAGACTTCCATTTAGATAGCTGTGAAATAAACAGAACCACAGTCCTTGTGGCTCTAGATGCCATTTATACTATTAGCCACTGCAATCTGGCTTGCCTGGGAGATAAATGTGACCATTGACGAGCAATTAGGAAGCAGTTTTATAGAGATCTGGGCTTTACATTGTGGGCTCGTGGGGCAGAGAAGCAGCCTGTTTTCTGAAGGTCAGACGTGTCGTGAGAGGATGAGCTCACACTGGAGTGAGGGGGGAACAAACACAATTTTAATTAATGTATTTTGGCGATGTGGGGAGGAGAGGAGGCAGAAGGGTCTTCTTTGGTGATGCAAGATTGATGACACTTGACCACAGACATTTTGATACCCGAAGGCTTGTTCACAGGCAGTTTTATTTTTTATTTGTGTGTATACATATATATATATTTAAAAAAAGACTGCTCAGTTTGGATTTCAAGGAAGGGTAATGTTTTGTTGGTAACACAATATAGTGTGTATGCTTATGTGCCTTTAGGTGTGTCCCAATAAATGCAATAAAGACAGAGTGAAACAAAGAAAAACCTCCAGGCTGCTAGTTTGGCAGTTTACATCATTTTTAAGTTGAATAAGTATGGAAGTATTAATGGCAAAGACATGGTGTAATGAACAGTCATCCTCTGCTCCAGAAATGGAAAAAACAGAAGGATAAAGTAATATCAAAGTTTGCCTTTGGTGATCTGCATAGAAATGTAAAGGACAGGTTTAATGCCACTCTTTGTATGGTGAAAGGCTTGGAATAAAATGAGATCAGCCTGTCTTAGCTTCAGTTTTGGATCAAGCCAAGCCTCAGCTATGGGCCTACAGAAGCTCAGGAAAATACTTGTGCTGAGGCACTTAAATGTCATGCAACATGCATGGTATAAGCACCTAGAATGCAGATGAAGTTACAGTGTTAAATACTTAAAGACTGACATAAACCCTGAAGCATTCTGTTTTGCCTTTCCCTTCCAAAAGGTGTGGTAGCACTTTGTATCTACAGATACAACAGAGAAGATTCTCATTAACCGTGCAAATGCCTAACCCTGCTTTGAGTCTTGCTAAGTTCTTGGCTTTTTTAACATACTGTGACAATAAGATTTTAGTGCAATTTTAGGTTGTGCAGAAAGAATTACGCTCTCTTTCAGTTTTGAATATCTCACTTTTAATGTGATGATCTGTCTCCTTGCTTGTGAGTCAGAAGGCCGATTGAGTCTAGAAACTTCAGGCTTTTTCACGATGTTGTTTCCTATTAGAGTTTTGTGGTATCTTCCCTGCTGTTGTGTCTCTTCTAGTGTAACCGTCTGAGGCTTTTTGACATTACTTTAGCATTGTTACCTGGAGATGCATGGATCTCTGCATCAGTCATAGTCCAGCCTCTTCTGAGGAGCTGTTTTCTGGGAGAGAAACCACTGGGGTTTGCCTTTTTCCCCCCAAGCTGCCATACAAGCCTCATGCTTGAACCTTGGACTCAGTCTCCTGAGTGACCCAGTGGCCGTCAGGCTGGCCGGTTTGGGATATTTATATCCAAACACCAATCCTACATCTCAGGAAATTCTTAGCATTTGACAATACATCTATGGGTGGGCTAAACAAAAACAAAACATGATCATGGCAGCCTAATGCAGAATAAATTATTTCAATCCACCATATTCTGTAGCAGGCAGCAATCCTTTGACTTTGAACAGAAGAAATGAGACAACTGGGCTGGCACAAGGCTTGGAGAGCAGTGCCAGTAACAAGCCTGACTTCTCTGAAACCAGATCCTGCCCTGACCCTGATTAATTACTCAGGAGTTGTTCGCACAACCGAATTCCTGCTGTCAGTGCGTCTAGCGCTGCCTGCCAGGCCTGCCAATGAAAATAGAGCAGTTGTAATCCCTGTGAATTATCCCTGTGGCTGGATGTAGTGTCCTATCAGATGATTATCATGTGATAGGGCTCCTAGTGCTTTCCAGCTCCTCTGATTCCCCTGATGAAATATTAATATGCTTTTAACATTTAAGGTTATTATTCTTGTATGCTATACTTGAGGCATATCTTTCTCTGTAGCCATCATACGCTTTATAGAGCCAAAATGCCCTGTATAGGATACAGATCTTTCTGTCTTCCGAGACAGACTTACAATGAATGGCCTTAGTTGAATCATTATGCTAAGTAACCAGCAGTGCTTTAAATACACTAACATGGGCTGAAGTAAGTGTAATGCAGTATGAAGTACACAGCTTTTCCCAGAAGAATTGTTTCTTTCATCTCCAAGTTAGTAAGTAGAGACTGGGGACCTGCTGTAGGCCTGGCTTGCATGTTAACTTGCCACAAATGGTACACGGCAGCTGTAGCATGGCAGGGTGGGGGCTGGCTTCAGGCTGCTGGGCGTGAGAACTGAGAGGCAGTGAGAGACATCCTTCAGATACATAAGGAAGCAAGGGGTTAGATTTACTTAAATGATGCAGTTTTGATATCCAGCCAGATATATTTTTAAGTCCAATTCCAGACTTTTCAAAATCTCAGATTCCTTTCCTCTCCAAAATTCTCTGAAGCTCCTTAAGAGGAATGAAGCAGGTTTATTTGATTCTGTTCTTGTGCTTGGACTTACGAAGTTCACATTTCCACGTTTTCTTCCTTGATAGGGTGAGAGATGCACATTAAAAAAACAACAAATGAGATGTTAATTTCTGATAATCGTCTGCTTTCAAGAGCCTGAAACGAGTGAAGAACAGAACAAAACACAAGTGTTAGGAGATCTGCAGTAGAACCTGCAGGCTGGCAATATTTTTATGAATGAGTGAATCCAGGCTTTTCTCAGCGTGGAACTTGCTCAGGATAGTGATTCCTTGCACACAGGTATTTGGCTGTGCAGGTTTTACCTCTTGCCAGCTTTTTCGGAAAATACATCAGCTGCCTTGATGTCTGAAATTCCCTGGGGAGTACCCAAAGAGAGCTCTTAAAGTGGCACTGTTTTGCTAATTAGTAAGGCCAACTGTTGTCTGGCTGAATTGTCTGCATTAACAACGTGCTCCCTCTGCCTCCCCTCTCCAGTTTTAATTCTAATGCTAACAGAGCACACTGTGATTATGCTAATAATTCTGGCTTTCCTACATAAGGACATATGTGAGGTGTGCTGCGTTTCCTAATTGTTTCATTCTAGTCTTGCTCGTCCATGTACAATATTCATAGGTTTTATTCTTTCTGTAAAGAAAGGTCATCCTAATTGGCACTGCTGCAGCAGGCATTTCAGGGACAGAGAGCAAAGGAAAAATGACAGCTTTAGCTTTAATTGTTACTGTCTAGCTAGGGTACTGATACGGTCATTCATGAAATGGCAGTTGAGCACTTCATGGTCAGTGTTGTGACCTCACAACTTCTTTATTACATAAAGGAGACAGTCCTATGGGTAAAGAATTGTAGTACACAAAGTGTCAAGTGGTTCGCTAGAGGTTACTAAAAAAATATCTATGGCAGAGAAGACATTGAGCAGCTATCAGGTGCCATTTAAGAGCCCATTACGTGGGCTTTCTCCTTCTGGCTGGGAATGTGCCAGGAGGCATGTTAGTAAAACCATCTTTTCTGAGGGTAGAAGACAGATTTCTCCTTGAGAAACCAAAGCTGTGATTGTAATTCACAAAGAGGAAGGTAGCTTCTTTTGCTGAAATAGAGAAACCAAAAGACAGAGGCTGTCTACTGCAGAAATCTGGCTGAGACATAGGCTTTGGACTTTTTGTGTGTTTTTTCCCTTTCAGTAAATGGTGAAATCATACTTTTGTAGAGTGTTAGGTACGTGGTTGAATCTTGCTAATGAATATATTGCAGAGTAAACATGACTGACATAGGACTGTTTTTATTGCAGTGTTAATTTTGAATCCAGCTATCAAAAATAACCTCACCCTGATTGGACACATCTGCCTACACTGAGCTGTTTTCCCTGCAAACTGGATGAAGCCTGTGCTCTGGTATGTGGTACTGGTACCACACTGAATCTTTGCAACATCATAATTGTGCTGCAGAGGATAGCTTTCTGCCAGAAGAAAAAAAATGTGGCATAATATATTGAAATGCATGGTACTGGGACTCGTTCTGCACCTGTGTGCCTAGGCACAGACTAAGGAAAGGGACACAGCTGCAAGGAGGCAATTTTACATGAAACAGGACTGGGACTGAGATAGACCACCAAAATTTTGGGCTATTGTACTTTATATAGGTCCAAGCTACATGCATGCAGTGGCTTCCACCTTTGGTGAGCACTGCACTGACTACCTGTAGGAGACCTGGTTTTGTTCCTAGCTTTGTTATGACTTTTGTGCCCCCTTTGAAGTGTCCCCTTGCTTTGTGTACATGACTTATCCCGTCTGCGAAAGACGTGGGGCTGATGAGTGTGGAAGCAAAGTTCTGGTTAGGAAGGGAGTGCCAGGTGCACCTGGAGTATGTAGGGGTAGCATTGCCTTTTGGCACAATACTGTGCAAAGCACTCGCTGCACCATGAGATGCTAATGAAGAACAGCTGAGCATCCTTTGGTGTCTGTTCCCCTGTTCCCCAGTATAGCTGACCCTGCTAGTGGTCCCTTGTCCAGTTTTGTAAATCACCTTAAGATCTGGTGCTTAAAATGTACATAAAATGTATATGATGAGGATTGTTGAGAACACTGTGGAATTCCTCTCTTGATAATGAAATTATGCATTTCATCTCTCTTGGGCTGATGTTCACAAATAGTGGTTGTCCTGACCCACAAAATTAATACTAATCTGTGGTATTGAGATGCAGCAGGGCAACCCAAATTAGAGCTTTGGCATTACAACTGAGTTGTGTTGTTTTTGTGGCAGTTTAAACCAGATTGTTAGCAAAATAACTGTTTTGTGTATAAGTTGCTTTTTTATTTCTTAATGTTAGTTAAGGACATAAAAATGAGAAGCCAAAATATAGGTATTTATTTGATTGACAGTAATGGCTCTGAGAAAAACCATTTAAATATTATTTACATATTATTTGAAGCCGTAATAAGCTATCATGTCAATCCATAGCATGGCATTGTTATTAAATGGGTCTCCAACAGGGTAACTCATAATGGTGTTATGCAAATTAAGCACATTTAAAAAACTTTTCTAGGAACATTACTGTACAAGCAAGGTAGCCAAGTTTTCAACATCAGCGTCTCTGTCATTTTAAATTTAAAATGCACCGTCTGTATGCGTGGCTAATGTCTCTGCAAAGCTCTCTAATAAGGGCCAGACTCAGCAAACGCTGAATGTGTAAGTCCCTCCTGATTTAAACAAATACTTCAGCCTGTAGGACTTCTACTGATGTTGCTTTGCTGAACTCAAACTAACAACTACCCTTGTAGAATGGATAGATAGAAATTGAAAATATTTTTCTGCTCTCCCTGAAAAACTTTGTTGCTATGATAGACTTTGGATATTGAGATTGGTAAGACTTTGATGAAAAGGGGGATAGGGTGTGGTTTAACAAGGAAAAGCTGGCAAGCTTCAAGCATTTGTAATGGTGGCAAATGACATTTTTCTGTAAGTGGTCTCTGAGTATGTAGTTCTGCACCAGTAAATACTCACACAGCTGAGTGATTAGCTCAGCTGGCCATATGGTTTTGGAGAAAATGACTGTGCTCCAAGGCAGGTGCTCAGCTTCCTCACTAGGATACAGAGCATCAGAGTGTTGGTGTCTAAGCTCTTTTGTAAAAAGACCCGAGTACAAATACCACAGGATTATGAACGCTCCTTCTCTGTGCAAAACACTCAAAGCCACCTGGATGGCCAAAATACAGCTTCAGGAAAATCCTGCTCAGAGCTGTATAATCAAAGTTAAAAAGGACAGATGGGTACTGTTCCTGAGCATGTGATAAGAATGAGACTTCACAAACATGAAGTACAACACTGCTGCTCTTCTGAGTAAAAACATCAATGGTAAAGAAGAAAATTAAGAAGCTAAATTGCTGTGCAAATGTTGCTATTTAGTTGTTGGAAAGCATGGCATACCCAATGTGCACAATTTAAGGAACTGGAGGCCCTCTCCCTGGAAAAGTGTTGGTGTGATACTAGAGACATTTTGAAGGACGAGTGGATCTGCTTTTCAGAATTCTTCTCCTAAGGTTCAGATTTTCATGCAGATGTTCATGTCAGTGTCAGAGGAGAAAAGAGTTGAGTCCCACCGGAGGCTGGGGAGCTATTCCAGCCTTTCTTTTCACTGTGTAGAGGAGCCTTAAAGGCTTCATGGGAGCCCACAATACCTTCTTGTAGTATGTCACTTGAAAAATGACCACCATCATAAAATTGTCATGTAGGGTTTCCTTTGAGTCCTGTAGTGTCTGAGAAAATATGCTTTCTCTGTCTTCCAGGACTGTTCTAAGTTTGTAGGGCATGTTTTCTGTTTGTTTTGTGATTTGAGGTTGCTCAGCAGAGGTGTAGCCATCTACAAGAGTTGTATCTCCTTCTTTCTGCCACTGCTTCCCTCTCTCTTTTATGAGCACACATATTTACGCACACACGACCGCCGAAAAAAGTGTTGGGAATAGCCTTACTGGCCTAGCCAACATGCTGTCAGCACCATTTGAAGCCAAACTTGCTTAGATTTTTTTTGGCTGTGGAGATTCCTGAAATATAGAAGAAAGCAAAACTAAAAATGTATTTTAATGAAGCGAGGATGCATTCTTTCATTGCAGCCATCCCATGAGGTTTGGCCAGTCCATCAGCATAGGTTTATAAGAGGGATTCCTGAAAGCGGCTGCCAAAAGAGCGGCTTTGGAGTGTCAAGCGAAATCTGGATAAAGCTGCCATGATATGTCAGCTGCACATTCTGATGGGCATTGATATCATGGGGGAATCGTAGGGTCTGATACTGACACCTTACTGCTGCCTTGCACTGACTCTAAATGTTCACTTCTCAGGCTAAATTCTTGTACCTTGGGGAGCCTATGATCCCTTCAGGATGTACTGACATAACTTCCAGTTGTCTTGATAGTGAAGATCCTGCATCCTTCGGATTTTGTGAGTGTTTGAATTTAAAATACACCTGGTTCTGTTTTGCTTTGTAACTGAAGCTTGACTGCTTAGGAACAAGCAGTAACCAAAATGCATTGTGCATAAAAAGACATTCCGCAGCCCCTCCCCCAAAACAACAAACAACCAAACAACCCCCTCCTATTTGACACTGCTTTTGAATTTCTTCCTGCCCTTGCAACCTCCTTTTGATTTCTACTCCAGGTCTGCCAAAAGACTTGGATTCCAATCAAGGCAGTTCACAGAGCATTAATACTCAGATAAATAAATGCAACAGGCAATCAAGTTGCTGTCAACAAATGGCAGGACACTTGAAAGTGCTGTATTTCAGATAATGGTGTCGGTTTCAGAAAGACGTGTGAACTGCTTTAATCAAATGTTACATTTTATTAAATTCCTGACCATTGGGATGGAGATTGCATAGGAGAATTTAAAAGATTGGGAGTTTCTGGCTTTATTTCTGCACTGCTGATAAGCAGTAATTTTTGCAGAAGGGGAAGAAGTAATCCTCTGCAATAAAACCATTTTCATAATACCATGGGAATGAGTTATTGCTTGAGGTGAGGCACAGTTTCTAATGGCTGCCTAAGCTTTCATCTCCATCTTTCATGGGCTAGTCAGACATTTTTATAGTGCTGACACAAAAAGAGAGCATTTATGTTGCTTCCATTCTCCATCTGTCAACAGTTAGGTTAAAGTGCCACTACAGGAATACTTTTCATCTGATTTCCATTCCAGCGTGGTTCATCAATATACAGTATTTGAGCCATGCCAACTCTCAGGATCCTAATCACATATTTCTTATGCACCATTAATAGTTAGCAAATAGGAAACAAGTCTGTCTTTTTAATGTGAAAAGGGTGGTACTTTCTTTTATTCTGAATTTCCCTGATGTCCCTCCTTTACTTCTAAACTATCATGAGTTGGTTTTGAGTGAATAGTGTGAAAAGTCGAAATATGTTAGGCTAGAGAAACAGTGGATTTTCATTTTGCTTGCATGAGGTACATTCATGGACACCAATAATTGATTCAAATTTGTGCATCAGGTAGGAGCAAAAGGTAAAGAGGGAAGCGCTGTAATAAACCTTCTAATACGTGTTTTACTTACAATTCCTTCCAGCTAATGAACCTAGTTTTATTAGTGGCATAGACTATCAAAAGGTTGTTCTGTGGAGAAATTTGCAGAGTTCCATGGAAAAACTTAGTGCCTTATTCTGTACTTGGTGCAGTTGTAAGGCTGGACAGGGTAGATATGTTTGCAGCAAACTAAAGCAGACTATAAAGGTGCACAGATTTTTTGTTCCTATCCAGTGGAAACTCTGGTTTTGTTAATATCTGGAAAAAGGTACGTAAAACAGAAATCAAAACTACAAGGGCAAGAATTGTTAACCTTCATGTTAACCGTTATTTTTAAGCCACGTTTTATGGGTTTATTTCTAGGATTAGTCTTGTGAATTTCTTTTGTTGTGTATTTTCTTTTTTTTTCCTGGTTGGTCCTTACCTTCCTTGTAGAATAGCACCCAAATCCAAATACCCCCAAACCCAACTTCTTTCCCTGGTGGTGAACAGAACAGAAAAGTTATTCCAGACTACTTCAGTGTATCCTGCTATGCAAGACAGTATGTGGAAAAAAATATCCTCTCTGTGCTGAGAGAGAGGTGAATGGGGGATGGCAAAATTATTTTAAATTAAAAAAAAAACCAGAAAAAAAAAAGAAAAAAGTTAAACTCTGAAGAGGGGGAAAACAATCTCTTTTTAAAGGGATTTTCTTCCAAGTACCCCTGTCCCTCGGGTATGCAATATTCACTTAGTGTAAATTTCTTCCAGCTTTCTTTCAGATTTTGAGTGCCTTATTTTTCTCTAGCTAATATAGTGCAGTTCATATACTATATTTTATGGGTGACTGGCTTCCAGAGGAAGGTAGGTGTGAAAGACCACGCAACCATGAAACTGAGTTATATGGGGTAATCACTACAGTGGAGCAGGAGTGTTTAGTCTCTTTCCTGTCACAGTCAGATGAGGCTTTCACACTACAGGAGTGATTGTAAAGATCCAAAGGAGATATTACTTGATTTTTGTTTCAAGTCGTTTTCAGTTCATTGGCTGAGATTTCTGGCTTCTGGAAACTTTACGTTATGTTTCCGAGCAATCCTGAGGATGCTGTTGGCCACTGGAGTGAGTATTATAACACTCTCACTCTGCGCCTGGCTCGAGCTACATGATTAACTTGTTAGCTGTGGTCTTGTGGTCCATGTGTGTACAGATGTAAAGTACCGTATCTTGGCTTCACATAAACAAAAGGCTTTTTTGTCTCAACAAAGTGTGTTGTGCTGCATTTTTTGCTGTCAGAGTCTGTGTATTTATATAATTAGGACTGTCCAGCTGGTGCATGTGATTGTGTTTCTGAGCTCTTACGCAGTTGAGATACAGGCCTGAATTTTCACAGAATTAAGAAATCGAATCCAAAATTCCTTGGACTGTTTATTATGTCCAGTGCTTTAACTGACTCTGTACTGTGATAGGGTGATGCAAAGGGTCACAATGTCTTAATTGTGCATTTATTTGGGGGTTTAAGATGTTTAACTTGTGCATGTTTTTGCAGGTCTGATCTTACAACTTACTTTCATGCAGCTGGGAGCCTTCTGTTGCCCCAGCCAATCTTTCATTGTTCCCACTAAGCAGGGACCTGAGTGCTGTTAGAAACAGGAACAAAAATACGAATTTTATGCCTGTTTTATTCATATCTACAGCTTTCTGTCTCTTAGTTGTGCTTCTTCAGTCCTCTTCTTATATTGTTGTCCACCCTTTGTTACCTCCCACAATGATGATTAATGGAATGCTCTACACTTTTTTTTGAACTCTTGGTTTTTCCTCTTAGTTCCTGATTATTTTAATTCTGCCAGACCCTTTTTCATATCCTTTCCTCGTCTGCCTCTAATTTACAGTATATCATTTCTCCTACTCCGACCCCTCATTTCCATTCCTGTAACGTTCCATGTTCCTTCTTGGAGCCTGGGCTGAGCACACAGACCAGTTAAAATGAAAATATACTTTCCAGATTTTAGTAGCCTAATTATTTTATTTTAAATGAAGCCGAGACATCAATCAGACTGTTCTCTAAATCCCAGTCACATCAGCAGCTAAATGAAAATATCAGTTATTCTCTCCCATTCCCAGCCCACTTGCCTTTAAATGGTATTATCACAGCAAATATTAAGAGTTTAGACATGTCCATAGTCTTTTTGTTGAAAAGCTCTTGCAAACAAGGCAAGGGAGATGCATCTGAAATCCTAATATCTCGTGAAATGATATTAACAATGGGTCTGGCACATGTGAGTGTTCAGGCAGGAGGCTGTCAGATCCCGTGAGGTTGAAAGTGAGAAATATTTGAAAGACAAAGAGCAAATCATAAAAATGGCAAGTTGAGAAAAAGGGAGTTTTTCAGGCCGAGCGGTACAGGCTCCTGGGGCCAGTTCTCAGCTCTGACACCAGCTCGCTTCTTGGCTCCAGCCAGGGATTTCTGAAGAGCCTCACAGGGATTGAGCATGTCCAGTAATCAGATCCTGTCCTCTCCAACAGCCTTAGCTTTTTTTCAGAGTTGTGAGTGCCCAGCGCTGCTAGGGACTTTAATTGGAGCTGTGGATGCTCAGCTCTGCTGAAAACCAGATCCAAAGTGCCTCATGTTGCTTACTCAAAAAATGTGTGGCCACATTGGAAGCAGTCACCTTCCAGGCCTGCTTACAAGTTTCTCCCCTTCAGTTTTCTTCCCTATTAATCAGGAGAGATGCTGCAGAAACTGAGAGTTATATAGGTGAAAAAGCTGTGATAAGGAGATGGACACTTAGCATGTAATCTGCTTAGAGACCTCACCTGAGTTTTTGGAGGTCTGGTGTTCTGATGCACTGCAGAAGCGTATAATGGATATTAGTGCACCTTTTGATTTCAGGCTTCTCATTTAAGGTAAATCTGTGTGTCCCTCTGTGACCAGTGGGGAGATATGCTCTTCCAGAGGCTGACTGGGTGACAAAATTTTAAGTTAGGGTCTTTATCTGAATCAGATTTTTCAGATAATTTTTACTGCTCCTAAACCCTCTTTCATATCCTTTCCTGGTCTGTCTGCAGTTTGCAGGATATTATTTCTCCTACTCTGATCGGTTTTCTCTGTAACCATGAGCACAGAGGAAGTTGAGAACACTAATACAGTCACTTCAGTAGTTCCCTCTATATGGTGAAAGACAGTTTAAACTAAATAGGCAAAATGACAGGGGAGGATGCTGGAAATGATGAAGTAATTTGCGGTCAGTCAGTTGCAGAGTTAGGAGTATAATTGTCTCTCCAGGTCTAGTCCAGTGCTTTTTTTCCAGTGGACTATGGTTTCTCTCCTTATAACTGTATATCTTTTTGACAGGGTGTACCAGTAGCCAGTCTTACAATAGGGATCCATTTTTATTTTTTTTCCTGAGCAAGTTGGTGGTTTTTTAACTTGTCATGGAAATGAACCTAAAAATTTTGAAGTTTTTATTGCTTCCATTTCCCCTTTAGTACCTTGCTATTTCTGTTTTTATTTTCCCCCGTTTTCCCTGCTAAACTCCAAGGGGATGAAGATGCATGAGAGGCAACATTAAGAGCTTTATCAAACTTTCGTCTAATAATGAGATTTGCAGTGGGCTTCTAAAGGACACAGATCAGAACCACTTACCATAATGGCACTACAAAGTAATGAAGATTCAAGTGGTTCTTGTTAAATATGAAGCTATCAGAGAATCTGAACTCGCCTAATACCCTATTGCTAGAGAAAAGGCGGTCACTGATGCTGGGAAAGGTTTGTTTCTATTTTTTTGTTTCAAATCCAGGCAAAGCAGCTTGACGTCTGTGTTGCTTGGATTTGTGGGACTCCAGGTGTGCATGCTGAGGCTCTCCCTCCCATTAAACCTTTAAATAAATGTTCTAATAAATTTCCATTAAAATAAGTAGTAACCGCATTTAATGACCAGTTTGTTTGAGTGTTAACAGCCTGTTAGCTAACAAACTTGTCATTAACTGGTGCTAACTTCTCCCGACTTGTTCAAATAATCCCTTAATATCAGCCCTGTTTGTGTCAGGGTGCTCATGTAAAATCTCTGTCTGATGCTTCCCTTTTTATCTTTTTTTTTTATTATTATTTTTTATTTTTATTTTATTGTTAGCTGAGGATATTATTATCTGGTTTGGTCCCTTCTTATTTGATTGTTCCGCTTTCCCTTACTAGTATTTTCTCTTTGTGCATTGAGATAGCAGTTTTATTTTCTTCTATATTTTTTCCAGATTTATCTTAAAATCTCTGCTTGTTCAATGAATTAGGTGACAAACCCCTAGAGGTAAATTCAACTACGGAACATAAAACTCACAAATCAGTGGAGCTGTGGGCTACGTCCTGATTATGTACAGAATTCAAATGAGCTTGGGGAACCCATTTGTGTGCTGTTAGAGGAAGCAGAAATCATGTTTCCAGTCTTGCAAAGATACCAATGCCTTTCTGCAAGTCCAACAGAATGACTTATGTGTAATCTCGCATCACATCTGCAGAACTAGCTTCTGTGTATTGTAGGCCTAATTTGGCTGTAGCATTTGTTTTATACGGCAAGCTGTCTTGGCTTCATCCTGTGCAAGGAGGAAGAGAAGTCAGTTCAGTTCAAATAAAATATTCAGCTTTGGCCAACACTCAGATTAAAGTTGAAATCTGCCATTCTGGAGGTGATAAATTGTTGGAAAAAAGTAGAGAAGGGGGAAGAGTATTTCAAAAGTAGTTTCTGTGTTCATGTTCTCTGACTGATTCCATACTAAAGCTGGTAAGTAGGGGTGGGCAGCACTGCAAGAGGTTATCTATGTGTCTCCTTACCTCAGAGCAGGGTGAACAAAAACCGTGTCACACCTGGCATGTCTGTCTAACCTGTTCTTGAAAGATCTCAGAAGCAGCTGCCCTGCGGCTTTCTTGAGCCTCTGTTCTTGCACTTAGCTGTTCTTATTACTGTAAATGCCAGCCTGAAATGTTCTTGCTGCAGTATAAGCCCACTGGTTGTTATCCTGCTCTGAAGATGCAGTGACAAATCATTCCTCCTTCTTTGCAGTAACGTACCCCGGGCTTGAAAATGTTATGACATGTCCCCTGAATATTCTGCTCTTTTAGGCTGAATAATTTCTGCCTTCTCTTCAATTGATCTACATCTTTTTTAAGATGCAGGGCTCAAAACTTGACCCGGTATGCAGCTAAGATCTAACTATGGATATAACAGGAAGATTGCTTTAGGTTTCTTAGAAGTTATATTTCTGTTTATTAATCTCAGTACAAAGTATTCTTTTTTTCCAGGGGCATTAGCATGTCCTACTCAGGATCAGCCACAGCCCTCTCTGAAGATGTGCTACCCAACAGTTGATCACCCTTTATTTTTGCAGCTAGTTATTCCTGCCTATCTTACACTTGTCCTGTTGAATAGCATCTTTTCTTTTTTGTGTGTGTTTTTTTTTTCTCAGTAAGTCAAGTTGCTATAAGGGGACCTATAGTCATGAAATTCGCACTGCAGCTTTGCAGATGCAAAAAAATCTGGTTATTCAGATACGCATGCATAAATGTGTGTGCTTTCTATAACAAACAGTCTTTTAAGCAGTTTAGTGTCATTCATTGCAGTTTTTACAGCTTAGTTACTGTCTCCCTCAATATCTAATAAAACAGACTGTAAAACTTCACATTCTGTAGGCCAAAATATAGGATACTTCTGTTGTTCTGTTTCATTATGAAAATAAGGTTTTTGATTGAGCTGTCCTATCTGTTTGTGTTTGTGCAAGTCCCTCCCTAACACCTTTTGAACAGATTACCCCATTAATTTGACACAGGGGGTAAGGCTTCCAGTACTTTGGTGAAAACTTGAGTGGAAGTGGGGGCTATAGTGGTGGCTGTGGGCCCCGGAGGTGTGTGCCAGGGCTGTCGTCCATTGGAAACAAAGCAGCAGTCCTGCTGAAGGAGCCATTTGTTTTGTCAGAGGATGATTTTGTGAAACAAAAATGAAAGCCAGGGTTGTTTGTAACACTCCGGGTTTTGTTCAGGCTTTGAAAGGATGTTTCAAGGCGTTGGCAAGACAGTTGGGTTTTGTGGCATCTTTACAAAGCAGGTGTAAGCACTTGTGTAGGTAGCCCTGTAATGGATAGAAATGGTTGATCAAAAGTGACCACTTCTAACCTTAGAGTGTGGTTTGGGTTTTGGTTTTTTTTTTCAATACTAAAAACTTTAATTCTGTCAGGTCTGTCTGCATACTATCAGGCCACAAAGAACTGAGGAGCAATTGACTCTCTTGCATGGCTTTATTTCTTGTCAATTCTTAACCATGACCCAGCGTTAATATGTGCACCTTTGAGGAACATTATCTGTGTATGCTTTACAATGGCCACATCCAGCAGTTGAAACATGCAATTTGAGTCTCATGATTTTACGATGTCATCTGATTTTTCCATTTGCATCCTGTTACTTGCAATGGGAAGTGCGCTGGAAGAAATTTAGCACTTCGATGATTCACTGCTGTACTTTAGTATTGTCAGTTCAGCTATGTAACATCTAAAGCTCTGCTTCAGCAGCAGACTTACATTGTAAATAAGCTGTCCAGCTTGACTGAGATGTCCTGTGAAAATAAACACAGTGCTTAAAGGGCTGCATATGCTTCTTTACAAAGAAGCTACAGATTTGAAACCTGTGCTGCAGATTCTCAAATTCATCTTTAGATAGAGATGATGTATTTCAGCCATTGGATGATTGCAGGCCCTTTGGGTGCCCTGAAAAATCTCTTGTAAAAACATTCAAGGACACCGTGACTCTCCGGAATGGAGAGGCTGGAGTTTTGGCTTTAAGTTTTGTGGACTTTCCATAAAGTAACAATTTCCATACTGCTGCCTCTTCCAAGAGAGTTAGAAGTGTAAGTTCCTGGGAAAGATCAAAGGTCTGAGTCCTGCTTCTCCAAAAGACTTTGCATATAAAGCAGTAATGTGCTATTCTTGTGCACTTGGGCAGGTCAACTGGAGTTTTCAATTGAATGAGACTTCTAATCACCTTGCATCCCCCATCCCAATAATGTAAAATGAAGTGGTTTCAATAAAGCATCTGCTTTAAAAGCCTTGAGGAAAGTCTTGAAGAGCCCATGTGAAAATGGAAGATGTGGCAGAACTGTGTCATTTGGTAGATTAGTTTCTTCCCTTTTGGTTTGGGCAGTCATCTGGCTTTAAATTATGTAGAGGGGAGTTATTTCTGTGATACAGTTGGGAGCAGAGAGAACTTGCAGTCCCACTGCAGCAAGCTATTAGATGATACTGGATTAAGAACCTAAACAGTCTCACTGGAACATGCTTGTGTCTAGGTGCATACTGCCATGCCTTGCTGAATTAAGACCTAAGGACCAGTTTTTCAAAGGTACCTACAGAGGTACCAAAGCTAATCAGGTGCAGGGGGTCCAAACCACAGATGCCTAGTTCATGGTGTTATGCTGCTTTCTGTGCTGTCTTACACCAAGCAGAGAGTTCTAGGTGTTGCTCATATATTCAGGGAAAAGGTGACTGTGTCTCCCGTCACTGAAAGGGGAGGTGTGTAGTAATTACCATTACTAAAGACTCATCCTCTGTGGTTTTTCTTTTGTTTGTTTGTTTTGATTGCTTTTTGTTTTCCTTCTTGGTTGACAATCCATCAGCGAATAATGACTTTTCTCATTTTACCTAGTGAGCAGGGATGGGAAAAGCTGATTCGTAACTATTGCACAATGTAGGTGAGGAGGAAAATGGGAAAGACGTTGCTTCCTGTGTAGCTGGTCAGCGGTGGTGGGATAACCGTAAGTGACGTGCCTTTCTGCAGAGTTTCCACATTAGCAGTGGCTTGCGTTGAGCAGATGTTCGGGCTATCCTGGTCACTCTTCACCTTTGTCTGCAAGGTGCATCAATCACTGTAATTATAATGGGACATGGAGCCAGCAACTGAAGGAGAAAAATCAACCCAATCCTAGGAACAATCTTTCTTGATGAATTCTCCCCCCTAAATAGAAACAATTTGCTGGGTAACCCAGCTGGGGTTCATATGCTTTTGATTACTGTGGGCTATTTAGCTTTACAAAATGACATGCTGCTTAATGGACTTTTAATGGTTATAGGTTTCTCTCTCTTTTTTTTTAATGAGCTTCACCAGTTTGTTACTAATGCCCTGTAGAAATCTGGCAAAGGGCCAGATTTTATGTTACAAATTTTCTGGTTTTCATGCAGCATAAGTGCAACCCATGCAGCCAGTGGGGATGTCTGTGTTACCAATCATACTGTAATGCCATTAAATAAAAAGGAAAAAAGGAGCTAATTGAGTACCCTGCAGTCCTAATAATGGCAAACACAAAGATGATAGAATTAACACTTTGCAGCTTAAGTCTTGCAAGAAGTCCAGTCTGTTGTTCAACCTCTGAAAGATGGAGTTTCTTGTAGCTCACTGTGTTCTCCTTAGCTACTGCCAGGTTGACATGTCAAGCAAAGGTTACACCACTGTCAAGGCACAGACAAGGTTATGTCCTTCTCAAGAAGGAAGTGGGAACTCGACTAACATGATGCTAAATATAAGGGCCTGTGTTTTCAGCAGTGACTGTGGTTCAACTTTCAAACGGTCCTTCTTAAAGGGCCTTGTTTATTTTCAGAGACTGAATACCCGGCACTTCAGAAAGGGATGGCTTTTTTTTTGTTTGTTTCTTAAGTTGGAGGAGATTCCAGTTCTGTAGTTACTAATTGATGCTGGAAACATGAGCTGATAGTACCAGAGGGTCTTGCTGTAAAGTCTGGGCATTGCTTTTGATTTGCAGAAATGTATATGGAAAGAAGATTTAATTGTTTAATTAATTTGGTGATAACACAGATATCTTCATGTTATGTATTCCCTAATAAGGGTGGTAATTCTTAATGAACTTACAGTTCTGCCTAAACTCTCTGTTGAGCCTGCACTGTCAAAATAGCTTGGGCACAAGACCTGTCTCCAGTATGGGTTTTAGGTGGGCCTTAGGCAGAGGCTTTGTACTGTGTTCTCCCATGGCATGGATATGCCACAGTGCGGATAGGCCAAGCATGTAGTGGCTTTGCCAAATTCTCCGTTGCATGCCAGGAGGTGATGCAGTGGTTGAGATTCAAGAGGAGCCTTATTTGTGCACCTTGCTAGGTCTGAGTGTGATGTGGCATGAGGCACTGCCGTAGTTTCCGGAAGCCAGCCCTGCTTGTATTGTCAGCTTGCTGAAAGGGTCAAGAATCATGCAAAGCTTTGACTCCTTCGCCTCCCAGCTGTAAGGGGCTGTGTTGCTCTTCTGCTCTCAGTAAGGAGTTAGAAAATATTGGGCCACATCCCTAGTCACTGTAAATTCGTGGCACTCCTGCAGAACTGGTGCAATTGTACAAGTTTATACCATGCTTTGGCTTCCTCCAGTGAACAGCAAGCTCAGGTACCAGATGGAGTAGCACCAATGGGAAGAGTAGTGCTGTTTTGGGTCAGAATCTAACCTGCAGGTACATGCTTAAAGAAAAAAATTATTGGGTTGCCCTGAAGGAGTGTGGCTGTTTATGTTTTGCTGAGGATAAGAAAGTCTATTTCTGTTAATTAGGAAGTGGATGCGCTTACTCAAGAAATGGATGAGAATTTGGTAAACTGCCATCCCAGGACAAATACAAAGGAAGTGTAACAAATACTCAAGTGGTTCTTTGGAAGGGAGTAGAAAGACATAAAAGGATGGGCTTCCAGCTTTATACTTTGAGCCCAAAATGTATTTAAGTCAGATTCATGGCTTTTAGGACAGACAAAACTCAGCTGACCTCAAATGTGTTCCTGCTGGAGCTGGTTTTTCTCCTGGGCCTTACATTGGACTCAAGTCACATGTGAAGAGATTGTGCTACTTGTGCAGCTGGAGCCTAGGCAGGATTTTCCAGTCACAACTAACAAAAGTGATGTCGTGATGTTTTTTTGGACCCTCCCTCAGATCTCTGGTCTAGGATGCTCTCAGCAGCATGGTTTGAATCTTTACAGTTAGTTTCCTTGTATGTAAATTCAAATGTATGAAATGTAGTGAAATTCTGAAGTGCCAAAGGCACTCCAGCAAGGTGTGCTCAACTTTTCTTTTGCAGGGGCAATGGGCAGGAGAGAGCTGGAATAACCTACGTAAAGTAAAACTGTATGCAGTGCAATATATGTGGAACTTCAGCTATCAGAATGCACTTACAGCAATAATATAACTGAGAAAAGGAATATCGTTGGGACAAACTGCAGAGCTCTGGTTTATTGGCCTGAGCTGGTAAATCTGCATAACTTGGCTGTAAGTGAGCACAGAGTGTGCTTCCAGACTGATTTCAGGTCATGAAGAACCACCTACAGCATCTCTACTCTCCTGGCCCCCTGTCTAAAGACTTCATCTATGAATAACCAAAAGCTGATTGTACTTATGTTTCTTCTTTAAACAGTTAGTTTATTTTCAGTTTATTTTCAGTTGACATTATGAGAAATGAAAGAAAAAAGTCCCAACAAAAAGCAAGTTGATAAAATACCAGTTCAGTGTGCTAGTTTATTGAATGATTGTAGTTGATGCAAATATTTCATTCTCTTGTTTCCTTTTGCTTGAAGGTCACAGAACTTCTTTATGATCAAACCAGGACAAATAATAGCATTCATAGCAATAATGTAAACTCAGATAAATAATCTACAAATACTTATCTGAATTTCCAAATTACATTAGTTTATGTCCCTTTTATATTCACTTCAGAAGAATATTCTGACGAGGAGAAGAGTTTGGCCAAATATTCCCAGAAACAGCAAATTTAAAAGAGTATCAGAAGTTACTCAAAGGGAGGAAATTTCAAATCCTTAATCTGAATATCTGCATTCAGCCAAAATTGGTCAGCCTTCCAACATCAAACATTTGCAAAGATGTAAGATGTGCTACTAACCAGTTGCAGTCAGGGATCTTGACAGAAACTGTTTGAATTGCCAGGATATAAATAATAATAATGTTGAGTGATGTCTGTGTAACTCATCTGTGGACAAATAAAACAGAGGCATAATTCATGGAGCAAAATTGTTAATTACAGGTCGAATTCTATTTCAGGACAAATAGCGACCCTAAGATGTACGGGTCTAGAAGCTGGGCCTCAATGAATTTAGCAGCAATGCTTTAAAACCTTACTACCAGGGCTGTCCCCTGCACTGGATGACCCCATCATTTTCAGAGTGCTAAACCAGGATGCTTAATGCTACTTCAGTGGCCCTAGCTTGCAGCCTTGTGCCATGGCACAAACCTCTCATCCTTGAGGGTTTGAGATGGTGTGCCCAGCTGTGGCTGGCAGCAGCTGAGACCCTGAGATGTGTCTGGGCCTACTGTCTTGGCAGCGCAGGTGCTTGCCCCTGACCTGGGGCTGGGGTAGAAATGCCTGAAGCTGCTCCCTCTAGGTCTGCCAGAGTCTGGCTGCCAGAGACCTGTGACGTGTGGCACAAGCATGTCCTGCATGATGAACAGCAGAAACAGTGATGATCATGTGTGGTCGCTGATGTGATATGCTGATTGCTGATACGCAGCTCAGATACAGAGGTAGAAGCCCACTGAGTCCAGAAGTTTCAAACACACCACAGGTGTTCGTACTGTGTTGTTTGGAGCCACTACTGCCTGCTTTTTGTCATTTGTGTGCAGCTCCAGCAGCCCCAGGACTGAAGCATGTGTAAATGGGTGTTCTTCTTTCCTCCTTTCTTCTCTCTAGACTATCCTTTTAAGGTTTTACATAATTTACATAGAAATAATTTGTTCCACATTTTAATAATTTCCTGTGTAAGGAGGAAGAGCACGGGGCTTTTCTGTTGTACTCTGAATATATCTGCAAATGTATCTCCATTGTGTATGCTGTCTGAGCTGAATCCGACCTATTAAGGCAGGGATTTCTTAAAAGGACCCACATTTCTTAGTACAAGGAGTGTATCAACTTGATAGTATTTGGTTTCAGATTTTTTTAAATAACTTTGTAAACCACCATTGTATTCTCTGGGCGTCCTAGCGTAGGAGTCGTCAGTCAGGTATCTTGAATCCTTGTACAAATATTTATTCCTCGAGTAGATGGTGAAATCTTGTAATTAAACTCATCTGCATTTCATTTATTAGTGAATACTTTCCTTTAGCTGACCCGGTGTCCACTGAAACTAGTAGAAATATTTCTATTAAATGGCAGCAGATTTTGGATCCAGCTCTTACTGGAAGTTTCTCGGCTCTTCCAAACAGTCTACCCAATCTTAGTGGCCTGGCATTTCTGAATAATCATTCACATATCATTTATAGCTCTGCATCTTCAGTTAATTAGGCCCACCACATTCATGGCAAGATCTGAGTTTCTCCTGCTTACCTTATTGCTGCTTCTGCACCACCTGGAAGACATACAGAGACATGGCTTTCCGTTACAGGGCAGTTTTGAGTAGGAGACCCCCTACAAAACCCAGTTTGGGCTTCTTGCATGACAGGATGTAGCAGTGGCCATAGGCACAGCATTATTTCACATTTTACACAGAATACGGCCATTTTCTGTCTTTTTCAATTATTTGTTCTACTCCTCTCCCTTTGAAATGTTTATTATATTCTTAGAAGTTGACATATTTATTGCTGTGAGCAGAAAAGCCTGCTAGTATTTTGCCATGTCTCAGCTGTTAATTGAACAAGGGCTGCTTAGTTTTCATGTTGTAGGCATCTTGGCTTCTTCTGGGATGTGGCTCCAAGCTTCTGAATGGTGGGTTGGATGGTGCTGGCTAGCAGGATGGCCTCGGGCAGGCTTCTACCCAGGGGTCCAGTGCTTTAGATGGGAGATGTTTTGAGGGCTGGCTTCAGCTGGTGGCCTTGCTGGTGCCCGTGGCAGAATTAGGTGGCAAACCTTCCAGAAGCCTGGCTAGGAGAGCTGATGTTTTGTATTAGGTGGCTTTTTTTAAGATCTGCTGAAAAAAAGGGAATCTAAAGCTTTTAATGAAAACAGTGACTTTTTGAAGATAATTTTTACTTGATGTTTTTTTTTCCTCTTTAAAACCCTGCACATGACTTTATCTGTCAAGAAAAGAAATAATTTGTCTCTAAATTGTTGCCGTGACTAATACTCTGTGACTAAACATTGTGAGTCCTTCAGCTCAGGGAAAGTGCACTAAAAGCCCTGAGCTGGGGATCCTCTTTAGCAGACAAAAAGAGGGGCAACGAAGATCCTTCCTACTTGCCTGACCATAAGCAATGTTGGTACCAGTGTGAAGATTTCCAGTGCCCAGTATTGCTCATTGAGTGGCATCCATCTGGGAAAGGTGTGGGGAAGTAATCTGTACTTTATCACCAATGCTGTCATTGACAAAAGGCTCCCTATTCCTATTGAGTGCTTTATCAAATATGAAATGAGATTAAGTTCAAGTGGCTTTGAGGTCTGCAGTGAGCACTGCAGTGTGTAGGCTAGTGTCATCCTCCCATAGGAGCCAAGGAGCTTGTAGAGTTTTGTTATTAATATTTTACAGTAATCTAAATGCAGGCAGTGGCCCTTGGTCCTAGAAATTATTTTTGTGTTGGGTTTTCTTTTTTCCTAATAGAAACTTCCTGTTGTCCCTTCCTGCAACTGGTGTTTATAGGAGATGGATGAAAACACACCTGAGGCCAGAGCTAGGATGGCATGCACCAAGACACTGTCCTTTTTCTGTGCCTATTTGGGGTTTATAGCCCATGAGATGCCCAAGGAGGGATATATGTTGGACAGGCACGCAAATCCTGGACACCTGTTTCCACAGTTTTGACATGAGAGGCGTGTGTTATGTTCTCCTTGCAGTGGCTCCATCTTCATTCAGTTAAAAATGAGCTCTTTGGGATCTCAAACAAAAATCACTTGGTACTGAATTCTGCCTCAGGAGTGTGAGAGGAAGAAAGGTGTATGCAGCACTGAACCAGTACCACTGGGCTCCTAACTCGGAAATGCTATGTTTCCCCTGGGGTTGAAATGAAGATGGAATCTTTTGGGTGCTGAGCTGAACCTTCAAAGCTCTAAACCTCTGAGCTGTGCTCGTAACATTAGCACCACTATCCTTTGACTTTGAAAGCAGGCTTTATTTCGGTGGTTTGCTCCAGCAGTATTTTCTAAATCTTCCCTCATTATGCAGCTCTAAAGACAGGACACCAGCCATGTTGCTGCTTGCTTATTGCAACTCCCATGCAGTCCGGCAAATGATAAACAAAAGTCTTTTGTATAGTATTAATAAGCTTTCAGCACTTCTCAGCGTGGCCTGTTGTCATCAGAGTAAATCATGTGTATCAAAAGCCCTTATATGTGAAAGTTTGTTTTCATATCTGGCCAGCTTTTCTATTCAAGCCCTTTTATCATCTTGTAATAAAAATATTTGTTTATTTTTTCAATAGCACTTCAGTCATGATACAGGAACCGCTTCCATGAATAGAACAGCACTTTTCTAAGGAGCTTTCTTTGAAATCATTTTGCCTGGCCCCTCCTAGCTGCCAGTGGACTTTGAATCCTGTTTACATTAAAACAATAGTAGCAGCTTCATAAATAAATGGGCACACATGCCTCAAAGCCATCTTGTAATTGAAAAGTTAAAGTTTTCTCCTGCTCAGGCTCTTCTATTTTATCTAGCTTACTGTGGTTTTGAGCTAAATTTAAAATTAGAATGTTGTGTTTATACTTAATGCA
This sequence comes from Ibycter americanus, assembly GCA_035590275.1. Taxonomy (NCBI): domain Eukaryota; kingdom Metazoa; phylum Chordata; class Aves; order Falconiformes; family Falconidae; genus Ibycter; species Ibycter americanus. Next base: position 88,497,425 of record JAVJGI010000062.1, read on the forward strand.
TAGATGATACTCTGTTGGTGTGTCCTACAGTGAAAGTTCTGAATTAAAACATTGAGGTTCTGCTATGTCAGTATTTTAGAACTGACAAATGTTTGCTAACACAAACACACACTTTTCCCTCTCTCAAGCTGTGGGGATAATGTCCTGTCAATACCTGTGAGTAAATAAAACCCTAAGACCAAGCAACCTTTTACGTGCTCTTGAGCTACGGCTACCTTTCTGTTTGCTTTCTAGCTTTTCCTGTGGCTAGCTGCAAATGCCAGGTGATGGAATTAAGGAAATGATAGATTTAATGTGTTGGGTTGCCTAAGAATTACTTGTCAGGGGTCTTTTAAATATCTCATATATCAGGTTCCGCGTTTGATCCTGGTCACTACAGGAAAATTTCTTGTATTTCATTTTTAACCCTTTTGCTCGCATTTATGATTTCCAGCAGCTTACTTGTAATTTCATGCTCAGAAATAGGATGCAAAAGCACCTAAGTGACTCCAGAGTTTAAAAAGGCCTGGGTAGTACTGAAAGCAGAGTCCAGCTAGCCCCGAGTGCATTCAGACTCTTGAGTGGATGCTGAGTTAACTAGAGAGGTAAAAAGCTGTGTCTCTGCATCTAGGATGTGGCCATACGTGTGATAAATTACTTGTCCCAAGTTAGGCATTGGTCTTAGGAGTAAACCCGTCCTGTCACATCTGTGTGACCTGGTATCAGCAGAGCTTTGCACAGACAGATGTGCTTACCCAGAAAAATATGCTTTCTGGACCAGTTGTCAATTTGCTGGCCATGGGCTTACCACTGTCCTTGCCTGTTAGTGCCACACAGAGCTGTGAGTGTAACAAATACCTCGGGATGAAGTGCTGCGCTTTCCATTTCTTTGTGGAAAAATATGCCCATAATTTGTAGGAAATTTCTGTAATCAAAGGAAATGGAGTCATTTAAGTTGCACTGCTTGTAATCAAGCTCCAACCTCAGAAACTTGATAAAATACTTTTAGCCTGAACTATTTGTATGTTTCTCCCCTGCAAGTGAAACAATGGCATCTGTAGCTGGCCTGACATCCTTCCTGGCACGTCCAAAGGAGCAGAGGGCTGGGAAAATGGCTCAGCAGTTGGTTCAAACACCCCATGCTTCTCTTGTTAAGAGAGAGGTTTGGAAACATTTCCACAGCTCTAATTTGATCTCTGGGAAACCGAAAGGTTAATTGCACAATGTACAGGGGCAAAATAGATTTCCAAGAACATCTGGCACTATATTATTGAGTATGAAATGAGATTAAAGCCATTCTTCTGGGACACAAGCTCTTGCCAGCCACCATGGGGAAGGTGAACAAACTTTATCTGGGTTTGATGAAGACATGGTGTGTATATTTATACACACATACACATGTGTTGGGATTTTTTTCTTCTTTTGTCTATGGCCTGTGATACCTGGGCTTGGGTTTACAGGCTTTTCTTCTCGCTTAATCTCCACGAGTCCCCATTATGGGGCCATTTTGTTTCTTGAAATGTCTGTGTTGCAGGTTATGTGGTCATTTCCCTTCTGTTTAAAAATGAAAAATCATCAGGCATCTTTCCTCTCTTATCTGGCACCATCCCTCTTTGCCACCTAGCAATAACCTCATGCTACAGAAAGAAATCGTGGAGGAGGGAATATCAGGGGACATGGTAATAGCTTCTGAAAGTCACCAGCATTAAAGGTCAGGGCAAACATTTGCCATCTCTTAAAAAACAACTTTATCCTGAAGATATTTTGGAGTGGAATTTGGGATGGAAGAAACACTTGCTTGAAAAATGTGAGCTGTGCTTTTGTCCAAGGCAGGTGCAGAAAAAGACATGTCAAAAGGGTGCAGGCGTGGGAGTGGTTGGTGAGGAGGTGACTCATTTCTTCTCAGGGAGTTTTCCTTTGCTGAGGTCGGCTGTAAGCTACACTGTTCCCCAGCCTTTCTAAGGATGAAGGAGGAATCAGTCAGCAGAAGAAACAGTAATGAATAATGATTGCGGGATCATCTCTTGTACTAGAGAAGTCCAAGTGGAGAGACCCTCCCTGAGCCATCCGTTTCCCCGAGCGGATGGCTCACTATTACTGGCTTATCTGCCTGATATGTGACACTCTGGTATCTTTAATATGTCACAAGTTCGGACAGATTTGGCAGGTCTTGAGCTTGGAGATCAGCTGCAGAGCTGGTTGGTTGAGTAGACTGTAGAGGGCAGTCTGAGACCGCCGGTGATGGACTGCTGCATCTGCCGGAGGTGTGCAGGGTCTAATATCTGCCACCTGTGGGGAGGGAGTTCTAGGGAGGGGTGCAAGGCAAAAAAAAAAGGCCAAGCTGGTCTATTGGATTTACAGTAAATGTCTCTTTGGCTTCACCTAAAAGAAATTCTTTATAGGACTTTTTTTTCCTTTTCTTTAAACTCCCCCCTTCCCCCAGCTTACTCTGTTTGAAAACAGCTAATGCTGCTACTGGCTGAACAGCATGTTTTCACACTGCAGTCACTCTTTGAGGAAGAGAAGCAAGTTGTGTAAATCCCTCTGCTGACAGTTGAGATGATTTTTAGTCCATTCACAATGGGTTTGACTTCACCACACAGTGAATGAACGTGACAGCGAGCGGGGTGGTGTTCTCCAAACACCGCTTTACTGCTTGCCAGTGCCACAAGGTAGACAGAGAAATCCCAGTACCTGAGAAGGGGTGCTGCCAAACCAAGCAGTAATGATGGATGTGGTCTCCCTGCAAGGGGAGACAGGGCACAGTGTGCAAAATAGAGCAATGCTGGACCTGGGCAAACATTTTTTTGCTTACATGGCAGGGTGCAAAGTAAGCTTGTAGCTGGGCAAAACTCTTCATTTCATACATTTCATACTCTCAGCTGTCTGTGAAGTTTGAAAACTGGGGCCTGACCCCATCTTCTTACAAGCCCGGGTAGTTCAATCGTGCCACTCTTACCAGGGAAATGTGGTGTAGCCTTAGTGCTGATGTTACACGTGTTTCAAGGCACAGGCACGGGTCATTGTCAACTCTGTTAAAGGTGGCCACAGGGCTGTCTAGCAGTGGGGTCATCAGGAGAGGAATTGCTCAGCACAGTTGCTTCTCTTTTGATGGCTTCTTCATGGCGAGGGGGGCATATCTGAGGTGTCTCATATTAGTGAAAAAGGAGCAGGCTCTGGTATAACTGCAGTGTCAAAACAGTCCCACTTTTCTACATGAAATCCTTTATAAGAGAGCATCATCTGAATTGATAAGCTGGGGGAAAGGATCAGTCCTGTCTGGTTCTGAAATTCCTGATGGTAAAGTTTTTAGCTTCTCTTTGCTTTCTGCAATGATCAGAGGAACAAAAAGCTACTAGTAAACACACTGCTACCCAGTTTTGTTCTCGGGATATGATCCTACCAACTTGATTTCTGTAATTACTGTGTAGTCAGGATCAGTCATGCAGAGCCTGCCCCTGTAAACACCTTCATGCATATTTTTATTCATGTTAATATTCTCTTAGATTTCATTGGAACAGTTTGTGCTTGTAAAGTCAGAGTCTGCAGAATTTGGTCCGGAACTTAATTTGATGTTAAATACCCCTCCTTTCTAATAAGTCTCTGCGAGGCAGAGGTTTTTTATGTAGCCGCCATGGTTTTGATACTGACCCCTTGCTTACAGTCTGCATGGTATTTCTTGCCTGTCTTCTGAAGGACTTAGTAGTTGCCATTATTAATTAAGCTTCACAGAGCTCCCTTGGAGGGGATGAGTAGCTCAGAGCCTGTGTAAACTGAGGCAGAACAAAGCCAAGAGATTGTTTTTCCTTAGGTCTCACGGCAAGCCTCTGGCAGAGCTGGGAATGCAACTCAGCTTTCCTCATCCCCAGCCCTATTCTGTAACCATAGGCAAGCTGGAGCAAATTAAACCCAGGCAAAGGCGGGTACAACTCGTGTAGCTAGCAGGGAGAATTGTGCCCATTGCACGAGCTCTGTGTTTGGCCCATTGCCTGCATGCTCCTAGAATAACAGACATATGGAACATGTTGCCAAGTTAGGCCCTTAAATCAAGCTTTTATAAATGAGTTCAGGAGGAAAGGAGACATATTTTATTTCTGCAGAGAGAGGGGGGGATTGAAGGGAGGTGGTGTTCAGCTAACCCCAAAGGGGGAAAGTTTATTAGGCCAAGTGGCCCTTTCCTTCCCTGTAGTGCCTTCAGTTCATAACTAAGAATTCACTTTGCAAAAAGATAACAAAATACCAGCCTGTCTTCCAAGTACATGTTAACACTTTCATTTCAGGTGATCAAATTCTGGTAGGGACCTATGCTGTATCCCAGCTGTTAGACCAGCTAAGCAAGAGTCTGTGGTACTCCCTTGTGCTGGAGGAGGGAGGAGAACTCCATTTTTAGGCTGGAGAGCACATATTCCACGCGGACCTCTTTTGCAACAGAGTAGGGGTCCAAGAATCCACTTAAGGCAAAAGAATGCTGCCATGTTAAACCCTTGGCTGGAAGCCTCAGTCAATTGCCAGCATCAACAATTGCTTTTCCCATGAAAAAGGACATTTTCTGCTCTGGCAATGTGAACATTGCCTGCTTTTAAATCAAGGCAGACTGTGCTGATACAGGGCATGGCTTTGCAGTGCCATCCTGCACTGCATTAAAGCATCTGCAAACCCTCTCCTCCATTCTGTTTGCTTCTGAGCTCTGACAAGGTCCTCTCTGTTTTGTTTTTCCCTGTTTTTTTTTCCCCCTTTCTTCCCTGGGTGTAGACTTCTGAAGTATCTGCATGTAACACTGAGTTGCGCAGATGTGGTCCGTTTACTTCTGCTTGATGTCATCTTACTAAAAATGAGCTTTGGTGGAAGGGAGAATTTTAAACCAGACTGCCAGTTTAGAAGGCTTTGCAGGCCACAGCCGTACCTGTGTATGCTGTGTGCTTTGTAAAGTGACAGTGAATGAAAGGGAGACAAGATGGCTTACAGCAGGAATGAGGTAGATGGGCTGATTGTTTTTTAAAGCTAAAAGAAGGGGGAAAGAATCTAATCTTGTAGACCCCTCAGAAACACAAAATACAGAATACATATTTAATGTCGGTATTTCCAAGTAGAACTAGTGAAGTCCTACATGCTTAGTCAATCTCTAAAGAACTGTTTGAGGCAGTTGCAGTGTTGTACCTTTTCTCTTCACTGTTTTTGGACATTTTCTGTCACACTTAGTAGGTAGAGGTTCACCATTCTCACAAAAATAGCTGTATTCTCAGGTAAACAAGAGGTTCACTGCCTGGATTTCTTTGCTCTTCTGTCAGAAATTATAATTAAACAAAAACTCCAGAATTAAAATTCATTCATTCAGGATCTACGTATAGTCTACTTGTATGACTGTAGTGTGTAAGTCACACTTCACAGGTCTTGAATGGAGGATGCTCAAAATGAACATTTCATAAGCATCATCTTGGCTGAGGTATAGTCACATCTGTTCTTCGGGGAACAAACCATGTGTTAAACCTATGTGGTTTTGGGAATAGACAAAAGTGTATTTTACAGGCAGTCTATTCATGACCAAGAATGCAGTCAACTCTGTTCCTAATAGCTTCTGCAGACTCCTCCCTTTCTTCATTTACCAAAGGAGATCCTGCATGATGAAGACAGGTTGATGATAAGAATCAAGCTGCACCGAGTTGTTGGCAGAGACATCTAAAGCCACATTGAATTATTTACCCCATTCAGTAGTTAAGCAACTGAAAGGTATTTTTTGAATACAGTAAACAGCAGCAGTTTTCATTTATGCTAACATCTTTATCAAGTTGTCCACGTAGCAATCTCCATACACTAACGAGATAAATCTCACCCCTGTCCCTATGCCAGGTGGATAATCATTACTGTATCTGTTGTGTAGGTGGCTATGTGTGCACAGGTCTAGTAACTTCCAGAGATAAAAAGCAAGTCTGAAGCAATTAATGCATATCAGTTTCCAGACTTTGTGCTCCTCTTTTCTAGCTGCTAGAACTGAAGCAGTCTTTATTTAGGGTTTAAAACTCAAATCCACCTAAGAACTGGCAAAGGTCATCTTTGTCATTATTAGAGTTGCTGAATCAATATTTTTTTTTTTCAGTAAATGATTTGATTTAGTGATCTCTTCCTATTTCTTAGCAGGTTCTGACAATTGCAAGTGTGTTCCTTATTTGCAAATACTTGCCCAGTGATTTAAGGAAATGAATCCTGAGCTGTATGCTCTGATGAGTAGTTTTTTGTGACTTGTGTTTGGATTTGTTTGTCTAGCTCACGCAATACTTACTCTGCACCCTGACTGGATGACAGGACTAGTTGAAACAGAGAAAAACTGATACCAAGTTTACAGCAAACAAAAAAGAGTATTGACTGTCCTTATTTGCATGTGAATGTGTATATTCATATGAAGAACAGCTATTCTTTGAATGTGAGGTTTGTTCAGTTTTCTTCTTCATAGCACTCTTCTCAGCCTATTGTACTTTTTCTCCTAAATATAAAAAATTGGGAGGGAAAACTCAGACTGTTGGTAATAAAAGGCATGACCCTAGTGAATAAAACATCCCAGTTTACTGCAGTTATCTGATTTTAGACAGTCCTTTGAATGAACGCTCCCCAGTTACTGCTGAACAGAGGTTGTGTATTTCAATTACCCTGCATCTGAGAATAAAAATACCCTTAGCAGTGCATTTTTGTGCTGTTGTTTAGGGAGGTTATCAAACGTATCAAACATGCTTGACCACTTTCTTCTCTGGCCACAGAGCAGTTTATTTTGGCAATGTGAAGGTCCTTGGTTAGTATTGACTTTGGTGCTGATTGAGGCTAGCTGAGACTCCAGTCTACTGTCTCCCTCAGCATATTATTCTTCATTAAACTTTTCGGTAAATGTTGAAACAAAAAAGAAAAAAAAAGAAGAAGTAGTTCTGGCTTAAAATTGAGCATGTTCTCTGTTACTGCAGAAGGTCTTCTGTTGGTTGATAGCTGGGTTTTCTGTATTCTGAGAAGGAATAGACTTAACATCAGCACCTGAGGAAATCAGTACGTCTCTCCAGAATGTCCCAGTGAGACCATCCATCAGTCAAAAATCTGTCTGGAAGAATTTCATGGGACTGATTCTTACTGTATTCGTATTTATGTATGTTATTGCCCTTGATATCAGTGGTGACATAAAAAAGGTCTCAAACAATGTGTAAATTACATATAATTCTACTTCTAAAGCTTTTCTCTACTCCTGAATTCTTGCATGCAGGGGTCAGTCCTTTCATTTGTACAATTAACAATCAGCTAACTTAACCCCAACCTGTAGATATAGATTTTAAAATAACAAGGGTTAGAAATATTTCACGCTAATTAAATAGGAAAAAGTAGTATGTGGAATCTAGTATAAGAGCACACTAATATAAGGGGAAAGACATCCTGCACCAAGTGGTGTGTGTATTTACATTGGTTATACGCATACTCTGACTGACGGTCTGTACACATACTCAGCTGGTGAGTGATAATGCAACTGAGAACATTTTAAATGAACAAAAGTGCATATAGTTGCTTTTGGCCTCCTTTTGAAGTGCTTTTAGAGCAACACAGAGCTGAAAAGCCACTCCCTGCAGCTGCAGTGGGGACACGAAGAAAGCAGCTGCAAGGGTTTGTTTTCATATTTCATACTCATGTGCCTTGCAAACAGTAATGCTGGAAGGGAGCTGGTGTGGGATCACTCACCTATGGGCATGGACCAAGCCTGTAGTCCTTGCCCAGGCAAAAGTCCTATTGATGGACATCAGGCAGCATTTCAGTTTTTCTGAGAAGCTGCAGCCTTTGCAGTCAAAGGGAAGGCTGGCTTTCGAGCATAACTAGAGAGCGATAGCTTACCGGCTGTGAGATGGGCTGTGAACCTGTTTGTATGCACACTTAGAATCAGAGGATCGTATAGGTTGGAAAAGACCTTTAAGATCGAGTCCAACCGTAAACCTAACACTGCTTGCTGCAGTCTTTGTGGTGGGAGTGAGATATTTTAGTCAGCCTAGGACTAGGCAAACATGGTTTACTCTGCATGGCTGTTTGCATGGGATTCATGCTTTCCCCAAGACCTGTCTCAGTGTTAGCTGAGTGCAGTGCATGCAGCCATGGTCTCTTCTATCTGTCCTAATCAAAGACCAGTTTCTCTTGCTCAGTTTACCTTCAGGAAAGCCATTCTGAAAAGTGCCAGCACAGGCAGTTTTCTTCTGAGCACAGCTTGGTCCTGCCTTGAAGGACTGAGACTAAGCAACATAGCTGTCTCGGTACGTGTATCTTTTTCTGTCCTCCTGTTAACAACCTAGTGGACAATTTCAGTTAAATGTGGCAGAAGGAGGTCTCAAAGTTATATTGTTCCAATGTGCCTTGTCAAAAAAAAAAGCAGCAAGGTATAGGAGAGAGACCCTGTGAGTGTTTCCACTGGGGAAAAGGCTGTGGTTTGAGCTCATACTGTATTAAATCCGAAGTGTCCATGTGAAAGAGCCTTTAATAATGCCCCAGACTGGAAGGAGTTTTTATCAGACCATATATCTTTCTAAACAGAAGGGAACTCGACCATGAGAAATAAACCCTTAGAAACCCAGATTTCACACGTTCTGTTGCTCACAGGTTATTTTATTTTTTTTTTTTTTTATTTGGGAACTTAAGTAGCTGATGCCAATAGCAGTACTGGTCCAAGATTGAAATCCACGTATGGATACCTGTGAACTTCAGGATTTAAAACTGTATTTGATCTAGTCTTCCTGGAATGGACCCATTTGTAGATAATGGTTTCACTGGTGGCGGCAGGTTTCAGGTGAGGAAGAATTCTGAAAGAGTTATGTGCTTGATGTTAAACACTCAGAAATTCATGTACTCGCTGCTCAGCTACAGCTGGGATGAAGAGATAGGAAGGTGGACTTCCCGTACCAGGCTCTGTTAAAGCCAGGGAGCAGTTTCCTTCATAGCACTCCCTTCACTCAGCTTATGGTAAGAGAGTTTTCTTTCCGGTTCTCTAGCTCACCTAATTAATTTTTACCTGAACCTTATCCAAACTATCTGAACTTCTGCTTTCACAACTGCTCAGAAAACCTCACACTTTCTAATGAAGTTTCCTTTTCATTCTGTGTCTGCCTGGGCCACTAACACCTCAAGAGCAGCCTTTCTTAAGTGTATCTGTATTTCTGCTTCTTGGTAATTAGTGTGTGAGTTCATTAAATTAAGATAATGATTCAAAAAAAGCTATTACGGTATTTTCAAGTCTGCATGAAGTTCTTTCCGAGTCCAAATCTTCACTTGAATTTGAAAACTTGACAAATCACTTAAGGCTTTTTCCCTGTCTCATGGGGAAATTTGAAAGGGACTTTGAGGCTAAACATGCCCAGGCTTCAAGGTATTCCTGTTCTCAGTCTAGACCCAAATTTTGAATTTTGAGCTTAGAATTGCAAAACATTGTAAATGCAGAGAATGATAAGCTCTTTTGCTTGTAACGGAGCTGCCTTTTGAAAATCAGGCTGGTGACACCAGATTCCCTTCAAGTCTTCACACTGAACAAAACGTGTGAAAAGGGAACCAGAGACATGATTCCCCCTATGGTACATGGGGGCAAGGCCAGAATGACTTAAATACTCAAGGACTTCACTGACCTTTGGCATTTTCTCTCAGTTTATATAAACATAAAGTAAAAAATAATAAGGCCCAACAGTTTGTGGCAACATTTTACTTGGAGAAGATAGAAATTCTAGCTAATGTATGGGAATTACAGGTTGGGGAATATTAGACTAGTGTTTTAGAAAAGCCGCAAATACTTGGTTTGTGATTACACAACAAATCTGTGGAAGTTTTGTAAGCAACTAGTTGTAGTTATCAAGTTATGCAGAAAAGAAAATAAAGCCCATTTCCTCCACAGCAAAATAAATAAATGCAGTAATGAGAATGATAACTGAAGTTCTAAAATGGATATGAAACCATATAATGACCCATATTGACCCACATAATGAATCACATAACAGGAAATAAGATAGTAACAGAAACTCTTTTGGAGGAGTTGGGTTTTTTCCTTTATTCTTTATAGCTTTGTCTAGATGGTCATTAGATACCATCTTTAATAATGAGTTACTGCTGAATTTGAACCAGGCAGTGTCATTTTACCAGGTATTTTTCTTCCTTAAAACCCTCAATTCTGAACAAGTTAATTTAAAATTCTTTTTGTTTGTTAGTTTTGACTCTCAGTCCACTTCTTTCTAATTGGACCCTAGAATTTTACTGCTGTTTCGCTTGGGTTTTGCTGATCTTTTGGGGGAGTGGGAGGGGGGATCACTTTTGTTGCTGGGTTTGAATATAGCCTCTTTCCCTTATGTTGTGGGTCATTCATAACACCTAGCCAATGTGTCTGCCGTGAGTTGGATGCCCTGCCTTGGCACTGCTTGTCTGAGAAACCTTTTGGCAGAGTTCGTAAAAGATCTTCCGTTTGTTGCAGAAAACGTGTGAAGGCTGCAGAGAGATGGCAGCTGATTCCACACTGTAACTCCCTACCACTGCAGACACCAAAGGGGAGAAAAGTGGGATGCTACAAAAGAAACAAACGTTTGAAATTGGATTCATACTGTTAGGATTAATGATAGGAGGTAGAGGAAAACTGGAGCAGCATTCCTAAGCCAACACATTTGAATGATAAATTGCATTAAGGCATTGAAAAGAACAACAGCTGCAGTCCATGAAAAGCCAAATTTATCTAAATTTCTCCAGCTGATCAGTCAAAATCATCACTGAGACTTCTACTTTGTAATCGCTTTTTCACAGAAAACCAGAGTAAGCAGAGAAGAAAAACCCTCCTGAATATAGAGATGTCTACATTTATTTTGCCAGATTTTTATAGCTAGTAAACCTTGATGTTACAGAATTCCATATTGCTGCTAGCAATGGGGATTTTCAGTACAGCTTGTTTGGGGATATACATCCTTTTCCCAGGAAGGTGCAGTAAGGGCCCTCTTTAAATAATTGATGACTGTTGCAGTTTGGAAGTTCAGTATCTAGATGAACTTTCTGAGTATGTATTTTGAAGGTAAGCTCTGCCAGAGTGCCAAGACTTCGTATAGGGGAAAATAGGTTACTATATGGACATGAGTCAAAACACTTGCAAAGGACTGTCTGGATTTTATTATAGCAGCATTTACAAGTCTCCATCAAGATCAGATATAGGAGGGATTGTTATCTCCATGTAAGAGCAGGGTGACTGAGATGGGGAGTCACTAAATGACTTTTCTGAAGTGTGTGTTGGTCAACTGTAGCGATACAAGGATTTAAACCCTCTGTACTAGCAGGTCCTGTTCAATATTCAAAACTAAGAAATAAGAGACTTCCCACCCTTCGGTGGTCCCTCTCTCTAACTATATATGACGTAATGCTAAATCAGTCTTTTGCTGTTGATGCCTCCACTGGGATCTGCGATGTCTATGAAGTGTTTTTCCATTATGGCTTACTGTACACGCAATTGCTGCTGTTCCACAGAAACAAAGAGAAGGGTTAGTAGGTCGTAGTTACTAAAGAAATGGACAATTTCTAAATATGGGGTATGTTGGTTTGTGTTAATAAACACAATTTTTGTTATTTGATATTACATCCAAAAGTATCCTTTTGATGTTATTTCAGTAACCTCAGAGCATATGTGGAATAGGCTGTTCATCCTGTTTAGCCCCTAAACAGGGTCTGCCCTGAGCGATGTCTGTAAGCAGGTGCAGCTTTCCAGAGGGCAGCGGGAAGTGTCTGAAGTTCTGTGATGCACCAACAGCAAAAAGACATTTCTGGGTGTTTGGTTTACACGTCGATATCCTCTGTACGCAGACATAGCCTGAGAGGACGAGGAGCTGCACACACATGAGGAAGCAAAAATCCCCTGTCACCTTTCAGACATGATCAGCATTATCATCTCAGCCTGGTGGGGCTTGTGAGCTCTCCTGCCTTGTGCTAGACAAGGCCATGGCACGCCAGGGAGTGAGTAAGGCCCTGACACCAAGCTTAGGGATATCATTTAGTGGTGGACTTGGTAGTCCTGGGTTAATGGTTAGACTTGATGATCTTAAACATCTTTTCCAACCTAAATGATTCTATGATTCTGTGCAGGGACCTGATCAAGCTGTGCAGATTTTGCAGCTTGGGCAGCGAGCGGCTGTTGGGCATCTCTGCAAAGCTGCTGCATTAAATGGGTGGGCAACACGTCATCTGACTTTGAGATGGACTGCATGAACTCGATGGGGAGGAAAGGAAGGAGGACTGGCTCCTGGTCTTCCCAAGGGAGAGAACAGAAATAGGTGCATGAAAGTAGAGGGAAGGAAAAGCTGGTGTTTCTTTTCCCCTTACATGCCTCTGAGTGAGGGATGAGCCCAGGATGAATTCAAAGTAAAAGAAGGAAGTCCAAAACAGAAGTTATTCTGAGCATCCTGGAATGCTGGAGGGGAATGGCATTGGGGTGCCCAATAGTAATCTGGCAGCCTATGTGAGATGGTTGGGTTTGCCTTCTTCAGCTCCCACAGCTCGCTTTGTTACACATTGTGTGCCACCTGCTTGCTTGGGATACCAGCGCTGCTCTGAGCATCTAGCTGACATGGTCATGCAAAGCCAGCTCTGTGTTCAACTCTGAGAACAGAATTGAAAATTATTCAGGCTCACTGCAGCTCCAGAAGTTGCGGTGTGGCTAGATTTTGTAAGGGAACCTGTTGAGGCAACTATGTAGGAAGAAGCTTTGTCTGCCTAAGCAGGAGGGAATCGTGGTGGCCTGTGTCATGCTGGTTTGGGTAGCTCTGATTTATCTGGAGCAGCCTGCTGACAGCCGTCTATCCTACTCAGTCCCACTGAGGGATCAGGGCCAAGGAAATGATTAAAATAAGTGAACTTGAGTACCTGGGCCTCTGGTCAGCAGGTGGGTGATATAGCATAACTGTATTTCATATTTCCCCCAGTCATTTTCATTGTGATGTGACTTAGTTCCCATAGTCTTATGGGAGTAATTTTTTCCTAGATAAGAGTATATTTTTTTCATCTTTTTATGGCAGTAAGTATGTTTTGTTTAGGACTGTATGTGTGTGCATATATGAATTTTTCTGTGGTTGGCTTGTAACATTAACCTTCCAAGAAGCTTCCCAATCTTGTGTTTGATTGCAATACTTAAAAAAATGGAATATAAGGAGGTCATTTTCCTTCACTTGGATATTTTTCTACAAAATACAGCTGTGGATCACCCTAAGAAGCAATGTTCTTGTGGTATTTTCTCTAGTTGTTAGTTAGGAAATGCTGTTTTCTCTTGTGTTTCCCATCCATTACCAGCCACTTACACAGTATCCGGAGCTGGGTCAGTGATACAAGGTTGTTCTGGTTTCCCAGTGCCAAGGGAGAGGAAGCCACCCCAAACCTTGACCCCCTTCCCTGTATATTCACCCCTTCAAATTCCTGCAGCAATGGTTTCATTTCCTGACCAGCCCAGTAACTCCAAGAACTGAAGAGTGAGTGTTTAACAGCCTTTTGTTTCAGCCTGTGTTGTGTTTATTTTATTTTCTTCTTTTTTGGTAACATTCTGCAGGGGTAACAAGGGCATATTGAAGTGGCAACTCAACAGCTACTCTGAAAAGTTAAAAATGGCCACTTTGGAAATGCAAAGTCAATGAGAGTTTCAGCTCTGACTCCAGTGCTATTTAATCGGTGAAACTTTCTGCTGAAGAACATAATATTCCGTTCTGTTGGACCACATTTACTTAACATGATCAAAGGGAGGAAATACTTGTTCTCTTCAGGGTAACTGAATTAAAAAAACACGTATTTTGATTTGCCTGTGTTCATATGTGATTCAGTCTTGAGGGCAGATTTTAATCTAGTCTAAACGTGTGTAATCCATAAACTTCACTGAAGTTGTGCTGATTTATAGCAGCCAAAAATCTGGCTTTTTGTGCTCACGTTGCACCAGCATTTGAATGATTGAGTATTATTTGCAGGAATATTCATGAAAGACAAAATATATACTTTGTATATTTCTTTGTATTATTTGAGATGTATGCCATGGAACTTTGATTACTTAAGCCTTGTAATCAGATATTACGATGGTCACAAGATAGCATTGTTAAAAAATACAGTCTTCCAAGTAGAATTTGTCAATTTTTTTTCAAGAAAGCTGACATGTCTTCTTCAATGAAAAAGGCTTTTCATCAAATCAGTGGTGAAAAACAAAAACCCAAACGAAAAATAATTCAACATGTGGGTTGTTACTTTTCCATGGAAAATTAAAAAAGAAAAAAAAGAAAAAAGTGTGCTGGAACAAAAAATATTTCCTGACCAGTCCTACTTAGAAATTCTTTTTCTTAGCGTGTCAGTGCCATTCCTCCTTTGCAGGAATACTTGAATAGCTGCTAGCTTTGTAATGCAGTTTTTATGCAGGTTCTAATAATGATGCCACGTGATCCGTGGCACTGGCCGATACACCCTGGATGTTAAGTTCAAATGCTGGACATTCACAAAGATCCCTTTGTTAGCTGTCCAGAATAAATTCACAAAGGAAATCCAAGTGTAATTAGGATTAACAAATAGTCTGCAGAAATTGGTGACGTTTGAGCCAGCCGCTCCTCTGGCCCGTTTTGAGCTGTTGTTTCACTCCCTCAGGTTTTGCTGCCTGCAGCATTAGAGACCCTAAACCTTTTCATTTGTGAAGCAGTTAGGCCAGAATTACTACTGTCCTTGTGTTTACATCCCTCTGGGCACTCAGTGGAGACAATCAGCTTTTGTCAGGTGTTGTGTTTATTTTGGTTTTCATAGCATCTTACGTATCAGTATGAAAATCCCTTTTACTTCAAGTTTCCAGAAACTGTAACCATAATTAGTTTCTATCAAACCCTGCTATTTGGAGTATGTTTTTGTAGTGTCTGCATGCTTCTGGTGTTAATGTCTATGTTTATGTAAAATAACAGACATTCCCTCTAATTTCACTATTGCTTCTTGAGATCGTCATATTTACAGATACTTCAATCTTTTGATCTGAAGTTCTTCATCTTTTTGCTAGAAAGTAAGTGCATTTGTCTACGGTATAATTTTCTTTGGATGTTTCAGTGGCTAGGATAGTTGGTTTTTTCTCTTGACAGGAACATCCACATTTGTAGAGATAAGAAAGTTTGGATTTACATAATTAACAAACCTTCTGTGAATTACTCAATTATGTAGCTGGTTAGAAAGTTTGAGAGAAACTTGTGGGCATGTTTGACCCAGTTATTAGCTGGTCACTAGGACAGGCAGTTGAGTAGGCTGACGTGCTGCGCATGATGAGGTTTTCTTGGCTAAATTGTTCGTGGGAATTAATTTGAAACCTCTGTCTAAAAGAAGTAATTTCAGTGCTTATCTCAAAGCCTGCCTGATGAGGATCCTAAGTACACATGGACCCACGTAACTACTCATTGCAGAACTAATGGACTCATTTCCTTAGCTTGGGTGCAACCTATTAGTCTCTCAGTAACCCAAGCCACTAATGTGGGACAACCTCCTCCCAGGTAATACAGCTTAGGTTTTGAGGGCTCATTGCTGCTAAATCTGCAAGTGTGCAAAGTTGAGAAAAAAAGATTTATGCTGCATCTTGCTGAATCCTAGTATACCTGTGGCACAGTGACTGAAGTTTTTAAATTTGATAATAGGGAAGATCAATCCAGTCATGCAGGATTGTGTTCATCCTTTTTGCTGCAATTTCTTCTGTGCACTTGTAATAAATGGTGTAAATATTCTTCTAAACGTTTTGAGTATCATACTGTTAAATGTGTCTAAATCCTGTTCAGTGTTACATTTGTGTACATCTGTGGAGGAATAAGTGACTGAAAATGCATTTGAGCATGTAGTCTAAAAATGTGGAGCATAAATTTCACAATTCACTTCAGCTGTTGTTCTCTCCACAACCCTTATTCTATTTAGCAAACATTAGCAGGATAAAATTTTCCTTAAGCTCCTGCAGAAATCCTGAAGTACCAAAACTAAAAGGCCAGTTGTCCTAGTCTCTGTGTATAATGAATGGAGAGGTCCGTTTCGATGACCTAATTTAGATTTAAGTTTTGCATTAAGGTGCTTACTTACTTGTTCAGTCAGCAGAAAGAATGCCACGTACTTTCTGTGTACAGTCACCTCTTGCCAGAATAAGTGGCAGGAACGCAACACTTGCAGACAGCTCTTCATCACCAGTAGGCAGAAACAGCCAGCTTTAAAACTTAAACTTAATATTTGTTATGAATTATGCACTCAGTACTAGAAAATGAATTCTTAGTCTACCTAGTCATAGCCATTTGAATGTGTATTTCCAAGGAATAGTTTTCAATTCAGAGAAAAGAAAGCTTTTTACTTGATTCTTGAACTTGATGAATGGGATTTTAAACAGTTGCTTACTGGTGTACTTCTGGCCTTTATCATAAGATGAATTCTTCACTGATGTCAGTGTCTGTCTAACTTAAGTGGGATCAAGATTTCACCCGCAGTGTTTTCAGAGATAAGAAGTTATATCAAAATTACATACACTTTGGAAATTCCAGCCTACAGTCTTACTAAGCTACATTTGTTGTAGTTCCCAGGGATTTCTGGAGATCTCTTTCCTGGCAAGCTGTTTTGACTCAAACACTTTAGACAACAGCCTAGCAATATTATCCTCTGTCTTGCCCATCTTCCTTATTGGATTAGTTTTATTGATTTCAAACCTTTGATCCTTAATATCCCATTAGCTAATATAGTGATCTAACTACATAACAGTATCTAAGGAGTGGCAGCTTGTAAATGAAGTACATACGTCTTATGCAGTGTTGTGTATCATTACTTTATCTGGAATGACATTGAATTTTGCATGTTGGGCTCTGTGTTGTTACTGACTAGTCTTACACATTTTTTATGAAGTAACCATAGCCAGAAGTTACACCCTGAAATAATACTGCTGTGTGTCATCGCTTGGTTTTAGCCAAATTATCCCTGGTCTACCTCCAATCAGGTCAACAGAATGAGTGACTTTTTTCCCAGTAAGTGAAAAGAAGATGAATTTACTCTGTGATGGAGCAGCAGAAAGAGGGAACCTCTTCTATAGGAATTTATCGGCCATTGCTTGTCAGCCACACTGGACTTCTGCATGTACTGACTCGCCACTCCTTAGGCTGAGTAAGAAACTAGGAGTGTGAACACACAGTATTCTCACTTAAATGCCTGCTGTTGTGAGTCTGGCATCCACACAGTTCCTCCAGTTTCTCTGTTTTCAATTTGGATTCATCTCCATAAAGATAAAGCAATAACCTGATTTCAAGTAGTATAAACTGTACAAAATTAAATCTTTGACATGGTCTTGGAATACTGATATCCTGGTTTGCTATCTCACGTGGAAGGTGAAGGGAAATGAAAGGAGGAAACATATTCATTTGAAATGAGATCTGCCCTTATGGCAACCCCTCACCCCCCACAAACATATAACAACTAATTTCCAAGCCAGGAGTGCCTAATGTTACCCCAACCTTTTTGGCCCTAGGGAAGAAAGCGTGTGTGCGGTGGTGGACGGGGGAAGGCTTTCATTTGCTGACCTGTGAGAGCTGGATTCAAGAGCCTGTATTCAATATTGTCTTTTGTAATATGTAGCTTCTCCTGCATATTTAGTCTCTGCCACTGGCTATCAGATCTCCCCCAAAAGGCTGTGTCAAGATGTCAAGTCTAGCAAGTGGAAATCACAATAGTCGGCTTTGCCTCTTTTGTTTTTACTTAGATACTTGTAGAAAGTGGGAGCTCCTGCAAGCACTTCTGTACGGGGAAAATGTGCTTGTGATGCAGATTGCTTTGATTCTCTGAAGGGTTTCACAGACTCTGAGTCCATCCCTGCAGGGAATTCTACTTTTCAACTCTCTCTGCTGTCTGGGCAGCTCTCTTCTGATCTGGGTTGTTTTGTTAATTAAGATCTTTGTGTAGAGTATCACAGTTGAGCAGATACCTGCTAGTTTACAAGGACTCAGTGTAGAGGAAATCTCGCTCTCCAGAAGAGGAATAAAAATATTTGTAAGTGGAAACAGACATTAGGAAGCGACAGATAAGAAAGAGAAGGCTAGATGGATCAATAGGAAATTGTATGGTAAATTATTTACTGTAAGATTTCTGGAGTGTGAATGAGAATTATGTCTATAGATCCCCTCTGGCACTTCTGTATAGCAAGCTTAAATTCTGTTAAACCTGACCTATTTCAACAGGTTGAATTTAACATTTTGCCAGATGAAAAGGAAGTGTGAAATCGACAGAATAGGTTTTGTTTGTGAAAGACCTTGGTTTTGTGCTTTAAGTACACTTGAGGTGAAGTATGTTGAATAAGTATGGACTATTTAGGGGCAGAATCACTGAGGATTTTATTAAACAAAACAGCAAGAAGCTTTGTCATTCCAAGCTGGAAATGATGCCTAACTGAGCCAGTAAAACACACATCAAAGGTGTACATATGGGTTACATTTTAATATTCTTTCAATATTAGTATAAAGACCTGTTACTAATTTTAAACTGCATTGGTAAAAACTAATTCTTTTCTTTTTTGTCTTTTCTTCTATATTACTAAATGATGTAAATCACTAATGTCAATTTTATGCTGATTTATGCCAGCTGAGGATCTGGCCATGAGAGACACTTCCCCCTCTGTATAATCATCCCAAATAGGGAAGGGAAAAGAAGAGGAAGGAATGGTGTCATCTGGATATGTGAATAGTTTGGCTGTAATACAACCGTGGAATAGGCTCTGATACAAAGATGGAAATATGGGGATTATCGTAGAAACTCTTGAGATAATCCTATAAATAGCAGAGGAAATTCTGGCTAGAAGTTGTCTATTGAAACCATTTTGGAATGAGACGGCTGACAGGAAGAGAATTTAAAGCCAGAAACCACAAGGCAGATCCTCACCTGGTGTAAATCAGCATAACTACATTAATTTCAGAGGCATTGACTTGAAAGAACTGTGATGATCTCCACCAGCTGAGGATCTACAACCATAGGTACTGGGTGCCAAATGCTCTCACTCACACCAGTGTAAATCTGGAGTACCTCAGCCGACTTGGTGGCGTTATTTTGGATTAATGCTACTGTAAATGAGTGTAGGACACAGTCGTTTGTGTTTGGAGAGTGAAGACAATTGATTCATAGGATGTGAAATGTGTGTTTTTAGATCAAGGAATACATTTACTTGAGAGATTGTTTTAGTCTGGTATGGCAGATGTAGGCTGTTTAACAACCAGGGATTTCCTCGTTCACCCCGCTGTTACAGAAAGGTGTTGACTCCATACAAGCATTTTGTGATGGTCTTGGCCCCATAGCTAGCACATCAATAAATAAGCTAATAAATTCTCCAAAGGGGGAGTAGAGAGCAACATTCACTGTATGTGTTCCCTGTGTTGCACTAATAATGACAACAGTACATGGTCACTGCTGTTGACCAAATTACTACAGCGTTACACCAGTATCACTAAAGGAGGAATTTGTCCTTGCGGTATAAAGGAAATAGTGGAGTCAGAAATGGGACTCTGTAAGTATGTGTGTTCACATGTATGTAGAAAGGTCAGTCCAAATTCTACACGTGTTGACGTGAGGGGAAGCCTTGGCTCTTAGTTCAAAACCATTGCTAAAGGACCAAGACTTTTAAAATATGTTTTCATTTCTTAGAATACATTTATAAACACATCTAAGGACCTCTATTTCCCAATATCTTTCAGTAATGTTACATCTACTGCCTACTATCTATTAGCATTTAGGGGCTAGATCAGGCCCTGGAAAATGTTATCTGTAAAATACATTTTAAAAAGGTCACATAAACTAGATCCTGTGTGGGTGCTTTCCCATCCTCTACAGCCAGGGGCTGTATGTGTAGCAGGGAAGGACCTTCTTCAGCTGAGATTGCCCTGGCAGAAGCAGAAGAACGCATGGCTGTGCATTTCTAGTCAGCAATTCCTAATGGATCTATTATTAACATTACTGCATTAATATCTCCCGTGAGATCGCAAACGTGAAGTGGTTTTCAAACCGTGGCCAGTTATACTGTGCCTTTAACTGTCCTACTGTGCCTCTCTTTTTCAAGTGCCACATTTTTTAGCTGCTTACGTGTGATAACTGTGTTTCAAGGCTACAGTAGAGTTTACACCAGCTGCTTTCATCACTGTGCTCTAAATAGCATCTAAACCAAAGGCTCCTGGTCTGGATTACTGAGGCTGTATGGAAAGATGAGAAGAACCAGAAAGATAAATATTTCATATTGTACCCAGAGCATTTCCTGTAATTGCTCTGTTTCCTGCTCTACTTCCTACAGAACTTCTCTACCCTCAACTGTCCTTTGCCTCCCATTTATTGTATTAACCTTTACTCAGTGCCCCTGAGCATCATCTATTCCCAGAGACAAACTGAATCCTATATCCCATGGTGCCTACCCCTCATTCTGTGAATGACACTGATTTTGACAGTGCTGTATTCAGCTCAGCTGCTGTTTCTCACAGGCAATATAAAATAGTAATAATAGTAATAATAAGAACAAAAGTAATAATAAGTGTCTGCTCTGGATTTATTTCTGCTTGTTCTATGAGAAGGGTTATATTCCAAAAACATTATGTAAAAGTTGTGTTTCTGTAGCTGGATCTCTTCACCAAGTTTGATTAATCTGATGGTGAGAAGGGTCTTGAGGTTGCCACTTCTGTTTCCTTCAAACCTCTAAAACTGTTTTTAGGGTCTTCTACCTTTCTTTCTTTTGTTTCTCAGCTGCTGTTGACCTGAAAGGAACTGGACTGGATCACTGGAGCCAGAGTAATGATCTTTATCAGCAGAGCCACTGAATAGGGTTAATGTTATCAGCATTACCGTTGAAGCAACTATACAACTGTACCTTTTGATAACTTAATCCTGACATGGCATTGGCTGGGGTTTTGGTACAGGACTGTGTGTACAAGTGTTGCACATACGCACACAGATACACCTTCAATGTTTCCATGGTTTGAAATTAAAATTCCCAATATAATTATGAGAAAAGTAATCCAGTAAGGAGGATAAAGGGTGATGATCTGGTGAAAAGGGCCTTGTTCCGGGGCTGAGGACAACAAATTTATTTTCTAGCTCTGTTGCAGGCATTTCTTTTGGCAGACTCCTTCAAGAGCGATTTAAAAAGAATGACTTGTTCACTATTGTCCGGAGGAGGACAAGGATGCCCTTGATCTCTGGTGCTCTTTTTGTGTGTGTGTCGTGGGGGACTGGGCCCTGCAGTCACTCTGTTGGATGTCTCCAGTGAAGCCTTTCTCAGTCCCAGTGAGAAGCTCTGCTCTTGTTGGAAGTCAGTGGGAACAAACCATTTAACTCCTGATTTTGCCTTTGAAAAGATCTGCTTGCTCTTTTCCTGTGTTGTCCAACTGCAAAACTAAGACTTCCTGCAGCGATCCGCTTGGGGTTTAAATGCTGAGATACAGTAGCCAGAGGGCTATATAAGCAGAGAGTATAGTGATGTTCCCTCTTTGTATATATTTTATCAAATTGTTTTTATTTGTAATGGCGTTGCTGCTGTCTTTGGTTGCTAGTTGGGTTTGACCTTTTGCTCAGTTCTGGGTGGGATTTATTGCTCCAGCTTTAGCTATTTAAAAGTTTTCTAAGCAATTTGTTTTGACCCTCTCTAGTCAGCGCAAAGAGAAAAGGCTTCTCCAACAAATGGATTCGTCCCATCCAAGGATAAATATCTCTGATATGAAGGTTGTAGGAGGAGTTTTTATGGAAGATAATTTTTTTTGAATTGTGAATTAGGTGTAAGAAGAAAATGAAGGTGTCTTACATATCTGGAGTGCAAAACTTACTGTTCCTTAAAACTGGCAAACCTCTCCTTAGCATCATGGTCAGTTCCTCTGCAGACACGGGAAAATTTTTGCCACAGAAGATCTGATTTGAAACCAAAGCAACAGTGATATCAGAATTTATACAAGGATTTTATTCAATCTGATTCCATCTATGTAATCTCAGTTAAGTTTTACAAGTGTTTTAGTATCAAAATAAAGCTATGTTTATTATTTTTCCCCTACAAATAGACAAATATCCGAGTAACTGGTGTAAATAATAAATTAGCATGGTAGGGTGATTTCTCTTTTAGTTTTAAATGCAAAGGAGCTCTTCAGGGATTTTGAAGAGGAAATGACTGCATTTTCATATCACTGCCTACAAAAGACATGTAGTTTTATGTCTCAGTTGATTGAGGTGCAGTTAAAAAACAAAACATCCCAGATGTATGCATAGATATATGTAGTTCTCATTTAAAGCATCATTATTATCTTTCAGTGCTGCTGATTTTCTTTAGAAAACCGCCGGTTTGTGAGTGCTTTCAACATCTGAGTTGCTCTCTCAGAAGAGTTTAATGAATGCTTCTTACAGTGATTGTTTGCACACTTGCAATTCTAGTTTCCATTGTGCATAACTCACTTTATGTTTGTAGATATGGGCTGGAAGGGATCTAACTGCAGGGAGTTCAGGTGGGGACTAAGCAAGAGCAGTCTGTGGATGAAAGAAATAAATAGAGGTAAACTTAAGCTTTATGGATAAAATGATGAAAAACAGAATCATCTGTTGTAGGGATTCATGAATTAAATTCTTGTTTCAGAGTCTCCTTGTCTTTTCTTTCCCATGGACATTTTCAAAACACCTCTACTGTCTTTCCAGGATCTTTTCACGTCATACCACAGATGAAAACTTCTGCTCTTCTTCTGAGCAAAAACTGCCCTGATGTCATAAAGGCTAGCACTGTGAAGCAGAGGCTACAGCAAGCAATAAATAATAGTGGTGCTAATATTTTGTTTGTATGAAAGAGGGAACACCTTACCTATTTTGGGTTATGCCCTCAGTAAAGATAAATGATGATACTATTTGCTAAAGCAAATTTTTAATCATGGAGATCTTGGTACAATGGGGTCACAAATGAAATAAGATTAGTGATTTATTTATAGATGTCTTAAGAAACCACTTAATCAGCTGCTCCTGGGTCTATATGGCAGCAATTTTCACTGGGAACATCACACAAGAAGTTATGGACAGTAATCGGAAGGGAGGAAGTAGACAAGAAGCCCTGCAAAATTAGGAGCCTGGGCAAGGCTGGACAAAGCTCTGTTGCTCAGGAGGAAGAAAGACAAAAGCAGAGTAATTATAGGCATAATGATTAGTTCTGCAAAGTGGTGATGCAACAAATATTTATCATTTTCGAGCGATGGGGAGGTCTTTCACCTTGGGCTTTATCCTGAAAGTGAACTCTTAACAGCTGTAGCACAATGGTGCCAGGTGCTCTTTGGATCTGTAGATATTGATCAACTTTCATGCAGCAAATTACCATTACAAGTCCAGAAAAATATGTCTGTTGTTTTTTCAAATGGCTTCCAGAAAGTTGCTGAGCTGTTCTGACTGGGGAAGCCCTACAGACACCCAGCTGCAGAGCTTTAGACACAGGGGAAACTTTCAGCTCTGTTGGGAAGATACCTAGTAAGATTAGGAGTCACAATTTTGTCTTTAGCGTCAGCTTCTGCTTAAGTCATCTATTGGATTTTGCTCTTACATAGTAATAGTGCATTGACTTCATTTAGAAAGCTTGTCTATGTGATGATTGCCAGTTCATGTGAAAGGCAGGGAGTAAAATTCTGGGTTAGCATTAAAAAACCTGTGTGGTATGACTTCAGTCACTTCTACCTTGGGACAGAAATCTCACTGAATTTTTGCTGTTTAATGGGTTACGGCTGATCTAGCTGTACAGTCTCCACCTTTGCTCAGTGGTAAGAGACATTTGTAGGGTAATATAGGTCTCCTATAGTAGACAGGCTGGCCCTCGGGCAGAGCCTGCCTCCCTCTGTTCACTGGAGAAGGTGCTCAGGCATTTACCCCCTATCTCAGAGTGGAGGATAGGATCCACTGCAACTACCACCAGCTACCAAGGAATTTGGTTCTGGTTGAGGCTGGCTATGCAAGTGCCCACTGTAGCCAATGCAGGGAGAAATGCTGCTGGGGAACATTTCAATACATCCTAAAACCAGATTATGGGAGGGGTGGAACAAAGCATCATGCAGGAAAACTGAGTCAAGTTTAATTGTTCTGTGTCCTGATTTATGATTTACAAACAACAACTGGGCAGGTATCAGGTCTCACATGTAAATACGGGAGAGGGTCAGCTGAATTGAGTTTGAGTGGTGGATGTGTGTCTGGGCACCAACATTGGCAAAACAGTCATGAAGAATATCGGGAGTGTTTGATTAGAGAGGGACTGCTTGAAAATGTCAGATTACCAGATCTGAAGGCCAGACCTTTAAGGTCATTTAGGTTGTCTTCTTACATGAAAAGAATTTCCTAATTATTTTTACTTCAAGCCCAAGAATGTTAAATGTAAGCTCTAATGCAAAAAAACAATAGGTAATCTGTCACACATACCTTGGTGAAATAGCCGTGAAGTTTAAAAGGCTGAAAATAAACAAGTATAAAAGCATACTGTGTTTGTTTGCTTCATAAAGATTTTTCAGTTTTGTGCTCCGAGAAGCTTTTTACTGTAAGAATACAGTGTTTGGTCTGCTCTAGGTTATATATATTTTGTGGGAAACATGTACTGGCCCCCTTCTTTGCAGAGCCATCCCATCCCCAACCTGTACCGTGTGCAGGGGCTCTTCTTTCCTGGGGCAGGACTTTGCATTCGTCCTTCCTGGATTTCACAAAGTCCCTGTTTGCCCTTTTCTCCAGCCCGAATGGGTCCCTTTGGATAGCAGCCCCAGCCTGGCGGTATATCAACAGATCCCCATTTGGTGTGATTGCAAACTTGCTGAGAGTGCTCTCCATCATCTCCTCCTGGTCACTGATAAGGGTGTAAAACAGCACAGATCCCAGGAAGGACTCTGGTGCTACCTGGTTGTCAGTGGCCTCCGGGTAGGGTATGGCCCAGTAAGAGCTTCCTTCTGAGCATGGTCATCCAGCCAGTGTTTTACCCATCTAGTTGTCCTTGTAGGTGAAATATAATTTCTGAATGCAGCATATGATTCGTAATGTCACATAAAAAGTGAACAGGGAAACAGTTAAAATGTAATAAAAGGGAAGGATAGCTTTTTTGTGTTCTTTTTTTCAGAAGGCTGTGTAGTTTCTCTGTTGCATTTAAACATTTTTCTTACATTTTTCCCAACCAGAGGGAAAGAAATATATTTCCAATGCGTTACACAAAAGAATATAATCATATCATATGAGAATAGACTCATCAGCTGCTAAAGAGAAACACTTGTGATACAGGCAACACGTATAATATTTAAAATTGCTGTCACTGATAATCTTGCTTTATGTCATTCAAAGCTTTTAAAGCTGCTCTCTGAGTAGGGATCAAATGCGTAAATGATATTCATGTTACAGTCAGTCTATAACTCTGATTGTCACTGATTTGCAAAGAGAAAAGTACAGGCATTCACAGCAACCTAAATAGTATTTTCTTTTTCTCTTTGTTATAATCAAATGCTCACCTTTAGATTCAAAATATCTAATAATGACTAATGGGCAATGATCTTCTGGATTAGCAGCAGCGCATTCAATATCTCTTTGAGCAGCGATTACCATCTTTTTTGGGGGGGATATCAATTTAAAGGTCAAGTGCTTTCATAAAAAAGGTGATTATCCAGTATTTCATATGTTGAACAAAAGCTTAGCAAGATTCATTGTGTGTCAGTTTCTTTTGTATATAGCATATATGCAGTGAAATGGATTGCTTAATTATCTAACTACCTGTCTTTGGGGAAGGTATGTGACCATGAATAGAAGCTGTCAAATAGGTACTTTGCTTTGCTTGTGATATTTAATCAATTACTGTAATGATTGCAGGTTATAAGTTGGCTTTTTAAAAATAGGCAAAAATTTAAATTACTTTTGTGCCAGCAGCCAGGGATTTGGTTATAAATGAATGATTTTATTGGGAATGGAACATGGAACAAAGATGAAAAGGAGAAGGGAACAAAACAGGGCCAAACTCATGGCTGATCCCTTTCACTTTCCTTTCAATTCTTGTACTGTTCTTTTAAAACCTAGAAAAGTATTCTGTTTCTCAGATGTGATAAAAATGGCTAGGGATATATTTTGAACATATCCAAGCAAGTGAACTTGAAGCTGTCTTTATCCACTCTTGTTTTAACTACTATTATTTTTTTCTGGTGGATTTTTATTGGTTACTTTTCCAGTTTAATATAATTGGAGCTATCTTAAATATATTCAATCAACATTTTGTGCAAAAACATCAAATTTCTGTTTTTTTCAACTGACTGTTTTTTTCCTCTTGTAAGATAGCTTTCTTACAGCTGAAGAAATACTCATTTGTAAATATGGATTACTGCCTTAGTTTGTACATGTTTGTGGATTTTTTTTTTTTTAATCACATCCTTTTTTCTACCAGTGTGCCTACCATTTGCCAAATAATTCATGTGCCTTTGATCTACTGCATTTCAAGAAGCACTTCTTGTCGGTGGCTTACTGCTGCGTATTTGTGGTGTTCTGTTGGTCGCTGTTACTTCTCCCTTCGTAGGACAGAAACTTTTAAAATTGGATAGCAGTAATTGATACCCAGCAAATATACTGGGAGTAGTGGATCATTAATAAGCTTCGTTGTTCTTCAAACAAAATTTTGTATATGCAAGGAAAAGGTCTTTGTGTGAAGTACAGCTATGGCTTGGACTTTTGTACAAAGAGAGGTCAACACTGAAAAGTAAAGGGTATATATACCTGAGTGACCACATGCTGGGAAGATTTTTATCAAATGCTTTTGATAAATCAGCTGGTTCTTGTCTTTTTTTTTAAAGTAAAATGTCTCTAAAAATATAATTTCCAAATAAAAAACCCTATTACTGTTGTGGAGGGTATCTCATAAATACTTCAAACATCCCAAGCAGGCTGGGAGCTGTAGTGCCTTTCTCATTTCTACAGACTGGCTGAGGATAACCTGTTTTATCTGCTGAGGGGGAGAGGAAGGGGACTGCAAGTTTTATAACATCGCAGATTAATATGAAAAAAAAAAAGAAAAAACCCCACGAGTTTTCATTAGTGTTATTGTATATTAGTCCCACTCCACACATGAAAGTTTTTCTTTAATTATATGAGCAATGAGTACCAACACAGTTAAGATAATGCACTTGACGTACACTGCCAAAAACCTGTGTTTGGTTTTCAGTTCCTGCAGACTGTTATTACCTAGTGCCTAGGTGAACATCCGCATTTTAAACAATAGGCATTAGTTATTCTTGAGCTTTGTTGCTTTTTTTTTAAAAAGGGTTTTCCTTGTGGCTGCACACATGGTAAATCTTTAACTTCAAGTGTCCTTCTGTGGTGACCAACTAAAATATTAGCAAAATAAATGTTTTATGGGAAAACGTTGGCAGAAACCCCAGCAGAAACAGGTGGTATTGGGTTATTTCAATATAATGTAATGATGCAGCCAGGTTTCCATCTGGACAGCATGTGGTTGTGTCTACTTAGAGAGTATCAAAGAGTGTGAGTATGCACCAGGGATAATGGTGGTGCACAAAAGTATAGCTGGATGGCTACTTTACAAAATAATAGTCAGGGTTCTAGGTCCTCTGGGTTAAATACTTTTACTGTCAGAATCTGAATTTCTTCATAAAATATTAAAGATGAAGCAAACCTCTGACATGCAATACCGAGCCGTGTAATTATAAGGCAGTTCCTGGAAGCCAAGTATTGTTCACATTATAGCTAGGCGTTTATTATAAAAGAGTTCATTACCCTTGGAAGCTAAGACATATTTCAAAGAGAGTGCCCTGGAACAGAGGCACTTTCAGCAAGCTTTACTATACAACGAAGAAAGCCCCAAGCAAGCTGATCAGAATATATTTAGGAAATGGGAGAGGAATTAGTGGATACATGACTGCTAAGAGCTGCATCTATACGTAGTGGACCAGATACACATCTGCAGTAAAAGGCTCCATCTTCAGAGTAGGCATGCTGAATTACACCAGGTAAGGCATTTTTAGCCTAGCACCAGAGATGTTTTTCCTTTTGGCTAGCTGATGCTCTCACATACCACAGGGCACACTTTGTAAAGGTATGCTGCAGACCACCTTTACATCTGTGTGCTCCCTGTACAGAGAGGCAGGCTAAATCTGATTATATACAATGGCAAAGGCTTAACTGAGAACAGGATTTAGCCTGTTGCATTTAGGGGAAGATTTGGAAGATACCTTTGTAAAATCTATTTTTGTGGGCAAGGGCATAAGAAGGGAGTTTGTGGGGTAAGAGAAGGAGGAGGAGAAACAAACTCAAACTTCCTTGGGGCTCTCAGTAGAAGCAGAGTTGACACAGAGCTGTTTCCATCACTTTGAAGTGTGGAGCAATGTATCAACTCTATTCCATGGGAAACAGGGCTGTTAATGAACACGCAGGGCCTGATTCTTCACTGCCTTTGTATTTTGTGCACGTTTAGTCCCAGTTTACAGTATCAATCAGCTTGATGGCCTTTGACACCCTGTGTCATTTGCTCAGCACAAGTGTAAATCATAGAAGCAGGCTGAGGGAAATTAAGACCAGGTCTTAGGCTGCCATGAATCACATAGCCTTGTGGTCTTCTCTGATGATCCAGTGATTTGCACCAGCTGAGGAACTGGCCCAGGCACTCTTTCTCTGCTGATACTCACTCCTATAGATGTATGTGTTAACAATCTCCATTTCTCTTTTTCCTTTGCTCATGGATGACCTGATTACACTGGAAACAGTTCTTTCTGCCAGGGTGAAGAACCACCCAAAAGTTTAGGGTGCTGGCCAGCAGCACTTGGCAGCTAGAGATCAACATGCTGCTGCCATTAATCAGTAGTACCACACAGAGGTGCCAAGAGCCATGGAAAATACGAGATGACATCCAGCAACTGATGAATGTGATGATTAAAAGATCAGCAAAGTATTTAACAGTAATGGGTAGTGGATAGTTTTTGGAAGAAACAACCCTTTCCTTTCCATTCAGTTGATAATAAAAAAAAATAATAAAAAGTACATGCACGTGACTCTGGGGATGGTACCTCTTTGTGCCAAATATAGGTCCCTGCCCCCTTTCCTGAACAAATCCGGCCTCTAGATCGCATTCATAACGCCTGTAGGGAGAGGAGATGTAATTAGAACATGTAAGATGTAATTAGAACATGTACCGAGGCCCAGGCATCTCAGGCCTTGATCCAGACTGCTTAGGAAAATGAGGAACTTCCCCTACAAGTGACATCCCATTTAAGCTGATGTTATCTCACTTATACCAATGCTATAGTTTGAGGTTTCAAGTTGCACATGTGCTCAAGTGCTTTGCTGGATCAGGGTACTGGATGGTTTTCCTGGAGCTGCAATGACTTGAGGTACGCCACGTGATGGTCTAGCTTCAGTTTATTGTTCAGTCTAACCATGTTTACAGTGCCTCCTATGGGGATCGTGCCTTGGTGTACTGTATTTCATTTCCATTCACTTTGCCCTTTGAGATCCATGGATGAATGGCACTATTCAGATTACTTTTTACAAGTGTGGGATTGTGTCTTTCTTTCAAGTGAAATCTTTTCAGCAAACTGAAAGGGTTGATGGATTACCAGTCTCCTCCAAGTTCAGACCTGTGGCTACTCAGGCCATGTGCTTGTGCAGCTTCTTCCCTTCCTTTCTGAAAATAAAGCCATGCCGAGAGACAAGGCTAACTTGTTCCTCCCCTTGTCACAAGACTGGAGTTGCTCGGGCAGCAGAGAGTTTATCCAGAGCCAATTAAGAAGGGGAAAAAAGCAGCAAGGCAAGTTGTAAATGGTTCTTGAAGTTTCCACAGAAGCCTCAAATGAATGGCTTGTGACAGCAAACAGGCTGGAGGTACAGAGATGATGGGTGTTGAAGCACATGGCTGTTCATCTACATCCTGATTACGACACTGATCTAATTGGTCTGGTTCAAGGCTGCTTTGGCTGCATGGACTGATTTGAATTTTGTTGTCTTAAAGAAGAACTAAAATCTACCTGATCTGAGTGTGACAGTGTAGGAGTGGGGAAAAATTGGGGAGAAGGAAGTGCCCAGTCACCAGCCTTACTTACAAAGCCCTGTTCATCTGCCTTTGTCATGTTGCTGCAACAGCCCTTTGCCACTTGCCTTTGCAGCACTCTGTGCCAAAAACCAGCCTGTGACCAAAAGAGTAGTACTGCATGCTGAGAGTTTAAGAGTCCTGAGAAAGTAAGAGGAAATTTTGTATATTCACTCCTGCTCTGCATTTTTCATTCAGAGAGTCTTGTTCGGGGACAGAACATGGTTGCTTGAGATCTGGAAACAACCAAGAAAGTTCAGTGGTGCCTCCTCTGAGGAAGCTATCAGCTGACAGTGAGCAAGTGCCTGGTGTTGCGAGGAGGAGAGGGGGGAGAAGGGGGAAACCAGCAATTCTCTGGAGGAGCGAGAGCCTTAGCTGTAAAAACAGTCCTAATTTTTGGCATAGTATCCCTCCCTGCCACACCTGTATTAACAAGGAGAGTAACTCCTTCGGGCGCTGAGTCAGGCTGAACGAAAGTCATTACCCTCCACTTGTGAGAAAAGAGCAGATGGTCTCAGCACAGTTCCAAGTGTGTGGGAGATTAAGTCATGAAACACACATCAGGAGAGGGAGATTAAGGATCTCTGTTGGGTGACACAAGAGTGAATGAGCTAGTAAGCAGCGCTGTAATTTCTGCCAGAGCAGCATCTTCTCTGTGCTGTGGGACAGGAAGCCTGAAGGTGTTAGTGGAGGAGACATGTGGTTCCCATTCCTTTTGAAGTTGGCCCGTGCAATGGAGTTGGTACTCTGGTGGGATTTGTTTTAAAGGTGCAACTGGTTGTGCAGGAAACAGCCAGAAGACCTCCAACATCACAAATGGACCTGTGGCTTTGCAGAGCTTTTGTTTTTCTCCTTAACATACAGGTTGACCTATGTAAGTAGTGCTTACTTAGTGATTAGGACACAACATATTAGTAGTCACAACCTCCTAAAACACTTGGTCAAGCTCTGGGTCTCTTTACCGTGCGTATGGTCCAGAAATACCGTTCTTACCCAAAGAGTAGTGGAGGTTCCTCAGCTGTCAGCTGACCTCTTTCGCAATGCAAATCACGTGCAGACCAGGGCTCTTAGCTTGTGGCCTGAGTTGTGCACAGAATTATGCACAGAAATAAGGCTGCTGTTTATGCTCCTGTGTGGGAGTACCATGATCTCAGAGCCCCTGCTGTGGAGACAGGAAAGAGGGTGCAGCTCAGGAGGCTGACTCTAAAGCACAACTCACGATATAAATGCTAAAAGGAACAGACGACTCTGTAGATTTTTCACAGGTACCTGCTAATTGGCCCTGCTGGCTGATGGGCACATTGCATTCCTTCAGCACGTCTGAGCCTTTATCACTTAAAGCCTGCATGCGGCTTTGAATCATAGAATGGGATGTGTTGGAAGGGACCTTAAAGATCATCTAGTTCCAACCCCACTGCCATGGGCAGTGATACCTGCCACTAGACCAGGTTGCTCCAAGCCCCGTCCATCCTGGCCTCAAACACTTCCAGGGATGGGGCATCCACAGCTTCTCTGGGCACCCTGTGCCAGTGCCTCACTACCCTTATAGTGAAGAATTTCTTCCTAATATCTAATCTAAATCTACCCTCTGAGTTTGAAGCCGTTCCCCCTTGTCCTGTCACTACATGCCCTTGGAAAAATTCCCTCCCAGCAACGTTACGTACTGGAAGGCTGCTACAAGGTCTCCCCAGAGCTTTCTGAGCCTGTATTCACAGGAGAGGTGCTCCAGCCCTCTGACCATCTTCATGGCCCTCCTCTGGACTCGCTCCAACAGGTCTGTGTCCTTAATTTGCGGCCCCAGAGCTGAATGTAGTACTGCAGGTGGGGTCTCACGAGAGCAGAGTAGAGGGGCAGAATCACCTCCCTCAACCTGCTGGCCGCACTGCTGGTGATGCAGCCCAGGATGTTGTTGTCTGGGCTGCAGGTGCACATTGCTGGCTCATGTTGAGCTTCTCATCAATCAACACCCCCAAGTCTTTCTCTGCAGGACTACTCTCAATCCATTCTCTGTCCAGCCTGTACTAGTGCTTGGGACTGCCCTGACCCACGTGCAGGACCTTGCATTTGGCCTTGTTGAACTTCATGAGGTTTGCACTGGCCCACCTCTTGAGCCTTTCCAGGTCCCTCTGGATGCCATCCCTTCCCTCCAGCTTGTCAACTGCACCACAAAGCTTCGTGGTGTTGGCAGACTTGCTGAGAGTGTGCTCAATCCCACTGTCCATGTCTCCCAACAAAGATGTTAAACAGCGCCAGTCCCAGTACTGACCCCTGAGGAGGACCACTTGTCACTGGTCACCACTTGGGCATCAAGCCGTTGACCGCAAGTCTTTGAGTGCAACCATCTGGCCAGATCTTTGCTTAAAGATCTTTGAGAATGGACCCAAGTGACCCAGCGACTGTCAGGGTGACAAACCCCACCTCTCCCAGAAATGTGTCAAACACAGGAGAGTCTTTTCTTGTTTGCAAGAGGGAACGACTTCATAGCTGCCTTTGAATTTGAAGGCTTTCCACTCCTGTTTTGACAAATGTAAAACACCTGATATTTGCTGAATTGAGATTGTGCCTGTGTCTGCCACCATGGTTCAGAGTTCTGCATCTCAAAGAAACATTGGTTCATTTTGGGTCTATCTGGAGTTGAGAAAGTCTGGGCAGCTGAACTCATTCCAAAGCAGTTCATCAATCCGTAATGTTTTCAAGAAAGTTTTATTTTGCCGCTGTGTCTACTAAAGAGTTTAAGGCTGCCCTGGCAGAGGATCAAAACCGGTGTTATTTGGTGCTGTACTGACTTCATAAGGGTTTGCAGCATGGACTCAATTAAGTCTAAAAAATCAGGAAGGTGTGTCTTTCTGGTCTTTACATTAAATGCATACTGTATCTCAAGTATTCTGGAGTTGAACATATGCCATGTTTTGAAGCCAGTATATTTGAAGGCCCACAAAGAAATGTACTATGCTACATATCATATATCTCCTGGAAACAACCTAAGTTATAATTATATCTTCTCATGCCATGAGAGATGCTTGTAAGTACTTCCAGTAAAAGAGCATATAAAGGTGAATCCTAAAAGCAAGGGCAAAGAATTGTAGAATATTATTATTTATCATTGAGTAACATTGCAAAACCCTCCATCTTCATTTCATTGGAACCCTGGCTGGGTGTTGAAAGACATAAAAAAACAATCAGTATATTCTCATTTTTCTGTGTGAAAAGATGAAGTCATGGCATATGGTCAGCTCACCAGTGCTGTTAATAATAAACCACAGATAATTAAGCACTGATTTATTCCTCTACGTAAATGAAACAAATTGCTTTAACGGCTTTTGCTGAGGACCATCTAGTCAGATGGATTATGTATAGGAAGTTCAAACTAAAAATTATTAGAGATCATATTTCAGTGTGGTGGAGGTTTATGGTAGAAACAATTAGAAGCCTAACAGAATGTGTCCTGTATTCTTTTTGATGGAAAATCAGATATTAATCTGGGGAAAAGTCTAATTCTCAACACAGCTGCTTCCCTTGCTCTACTGCACCAGATTTAAGCTGGATAAAAATGGAAACATGTTTAAAAAATTGATCATATCTTATAATAGCAATAATCACCTTGAAATTGGTTGTTACTGCAGTTAATGAACAGAGTATTAGAGCATAAAACACCCCTAGATTCCCTTAGGCTATTAACTAACAAGCTGGTTGTTAACCACTGGTCAGATAGTATCTTTATTTGGTGACTGTCTTTCAAAGTCATGGAGCAGATTCTGGGAAGCTGTGGGATGGGGTGCTTGTTTGGGGTAATGGCAGGAACAGAGTGGGCCTTGGACAGATATTTCCATTGCGAGACTCCTCTTTCCCCCTATCTGTAGTTGAGTTCCTCCAGAGCATCATTATCCACGCACAGGAAAGCCATGCTGCTGGCTGTCAGCTCCCACTGGAGTTTGCCCAGCAGAGGTTTTTCCCCAAAATGAGGCAGGGCAGCTTGTGGTGAGGTGCTGAGAGTCTCATGCAGGCAGCCCCTGGGGCTCTTTGCAAGCAGAGGCTTGGCTTGGCTGGTTGGTATGGAGAGAATTCCCTTTTCAGAAATGTGACCTGGCATTTTGTACTCTCACTGGTGGCAATACTGCATTGTGGCAACAGAGAAGATGGCACCAAATTTAAATCCCAAAACAGGATGAAAAAAGGGAATGAATCCCAGGCTTTGCCCTGAAGCTTATTCAGCGATGGGTGCAGTCAGTATACAAATGCTAGTTCCAGCTTTTTAAAGCTTTTGCTGCCTCTGTGGTTATATTTGTTTTGTCCATTTTGCTTTTTGGTTTTGCCAGTCAAATACCCTTCTACTTTTGGAGGAAAGGCTTCACATATCAGCAGGATTTTTGATAAGCTGGCTTGTGAGCTGAGCTTGCACCTTCCTTCAAAGGCTGCAGATCTTCATGTCCTCTGAGCTGAAATCCTCATTCAGTCTTGTAACACCAGACTGCCACCAGCTTTCCAGCTCTGACTCTCCTGGTCTTTTGTTAAAAAAAATATTTGCACACACAATCCAGTTTCTCCAGGAGGCAAGCAGATTCAACAACATTATTTCAGACCATGAAGTTGTGCGTACCAGATAGCCTTACCTTCCAGAGAGGGACCTTCACCATTCAGATATCTCCTGTTTAAGCTCAGGCAGGTCATGACATGATGCTTTGCAAGTTCTTTCTGGTCTGTGAGTTAGAAACTTTGTAGGAGGATGCATGGTTGCAAAAGAGACAGGAATGGTTCAGCTTATACTGAGCTTTGTGTAAGGTGTGTTCCTTTTTTGTATTGCTCACAGAGTTTCTTACAAAATCCTATCTGATGTTGAGATGCTACTTTAGTTTGGATGCTCACTGCTTTCTGAGCTGTGAAGTAGTAAGGGGCTAATAAAGTGATATCACTGGAATTGCCTCCGCTAACTTAAAAATTCAGTTTTGCCTACTGGGGTTTTCTGGTGCTCAGAAATTTATGGTTTACTAGTCAAAGCTTTGGTATCATTGGAAAACTTAATGTCACAGAGCATTTATGACTAACTTGGTGTCTTGATCCCAGGAGTCTGAAGTAATAGGAGCAAATTTCACTATTGCATGTGCTATATTTAAGTATTTTTTTCAGCACTGTTGGGGCCCTTGTTCCTAGAGAAATAGCTCTTTACCAGAACTAGTTGAAATTTGTAGCAGCGAATTTTTTCCCATGACATGCGACGTGTCCTCGACATTAAAAATGCATATGGAAAAAAGTGGGTGATTTTGATTAAATTTCTGAGTATTTGATGGGAAAGGTTAAAACAAAACATTTTTTCTTGACTAATACCTGACTTACAGCACTAGAGAGGTTTGTTGTGCAGACCACCACAAGCTTTTTATGGGGCTTAAAAGCAGTTTATATCATGCTACAACTTCAAATATAATTACACTAGCTCAGAAAATGCTTTGCAGACATAAAACTCCATGTGTCAGGCTGTAGTTTCGATGTCTTAGGTGCAAGAAGGACAGGCTGCTTCAGCAAGGCGTTTCAACGCCGTGCTCTGAAAGCCAACTCATTTCCAGGTTGCAAACGCTCCATGGTTTGTTGTGACCTTTTAAACTTTCCTAATCAAATTGAGGAGAGGCAACTTGCTGAATATAATCTCTGTAGAGTGAAAGACTTAAAATAGCATTTTTAAAAATTTGTTTTTACAGTATTCTGGCAGAAGTTATTGTAGCTTAATTTTCTATGATGGTGTCAACCACTCTTTTCTCCCCATTCATGGGCCGTGCTCTCTTGCAGGGTCTGGCCGTTCACCTGAAGCTGTGGGGCAGGCTCCTGCAGAGATGGAAGGCTGGGCCCCGTGGCCTGGGGAAGCTAGGAGGTTGCCCAGCTTGGCTAGGGGAGTTTCCCCAAACCCAGTTTGGGGAAAGCTATGGCACAGGCTGCTGCACCAAGGCAGGGAGCCGTGAGCAGGGCAGGGACTGGGCAGTGGCTGCCCCACCAGGGTGCAGCCCCACAGCAGTCCCTGAGCTGGGCCATGGGGCAGCAGTGAGGGCCCAGTGGACACGGGTGACAGATCCGGCACAATGATGAGGTAGGACAGGGTCCGAGGTGCAGTCAGGCCATCCATTAGGGACAGGGGCAAGGTGGTTGGGAGTCCTAGGTGAGGCCCATCAGGACAATTAAGGCTCGTTAGGGCTCTCAGGAGCTTGACAACATGGTGTGGGTTTTCCTTGGTCTCACTCTCTTTTTGGGGGAGTTTCATTTGTATAAAAAAAGAGATCTGCTTTCCTAAAGAGCAGAAGGACTTTTGTAGGTGTACTGAAGAGAGGTATGTAGGAGAGCCTGTTTCTAGGCCCTGTTTTAGGCAATATTTAAAGTTTGATGTTATAATACTATCATTAATAGTATCATTTGAGGAAAGTGAGAACAATATTTCTACCTTTAGGTGTTTTGCCATGATACATGTGTGTGTGGAGAAGTGAGGGATGGATTGCAATCTCAGTGGGTGAAAGTAGCACTGTGACCCTCCACCTCCTCTCCAGATGTCCTCCCTGGGCTGCAAAATTAATGGTAAGTCTCTGTCTTCTTTGTATCTGACTTTCATTTCATCACTGGAAATGTCTGTGTCAAGTGAAATGATTTGGATTTTTTTGAAGTCTGGGTTTTGTTGGCTCAATGAGGTAAAAATTAAACCCACTCAAATTCAGTTCAGCTTGAACTGAAGGCTTTTTTTCTTTTTTTCTTAGTTTTCATTCAACTGCCAAATTGAAAATAAATGATTCACGCAGTGCTACCTGACAGTTTGTTGGAGAAATAGTCTTCTGAAAAATGTAGAAGCTTGTTTTGTAAAAGATCTGTGGTTTGCTCTATGGAAGACAAAATGTTTCATCCAGAATTGAATGAAAAACTGTTGGATTGCAGTACTTTTAATAGGTTTTATCCCAAATCCCATAACATTTTCTCTGTAGGTACAGCTACTCATGCTACTTAATGAGCTCACTGAGCGATCTACATGTCCAGACTCAAATGCCATTGAAAGTAAAATGGTGTTGTTAGAATGTAAACAGCATTTTCTGTTTCTGTATTATAAACTACCTGAAACTTTTCAACAAAATGCATCATTCAGTTTCTGCTGTGTTGTGCTTGAGGTGCTGCAGTTCGCTGTTATAGGAAATCAAGTGTATTCTACTTACCACAAGGTGGTGGTGGGGACAGAGCAAGGCTTTTTGGGTGTTGTTTTTACATTTGTTTAAAACCATACTTGTTAATATTGAACAAAACTATTGTAGTTAAAACTCTTAAAGAGAACTATGCCCTGCAGCCAAAGTGCAGAAAAAAGCTTTCCTCTGATTGCGGATACTTAGCAAACTTACATCAAAACCAAAGTGGAAGTCTGTCTAAACCAGCTGTTATTTCCAATTATTGTATTCTGATCCAGAGAACAAGAGTATGAAGCAGCTACAGAAAAAGGTGCATATGAAAAAAAAAAAGCTCAGAGTTCGATTTAATTCCAGTTGTAATTTTGGGTAAGAACTCCCTTTGCTAATAGCCTTGTTTCAGTAGGGCTATAACCAAAGTATGCTTCAGTGTGAACAAGGCTGGTTGATCTTGCCTCCAACCAGCCTGCAAATAAACTTGATTTTTGTATAGCACCCCAACCCTTAAGGTAAGTACCATAGAGGGATTTTTTTCTGGTGGTGTTGAAAACTCAAGAAATAGCTTTATTTCTCCTGACTCTTTTACTATAACTGTTAAGAAAATCATTTGCAGTGTAGCAGTCATTACGTCTTCTCATCCCCACAAGTATAATGAACTGGCATTTTACTGCTTAGCTCTGTTTCCTCTACTAACGGTCTGCAAGGAGGTATTGTTCTGAAAGGTTACTGAAACCTGGAGAGAGTAAAAACCAAAACTGAGCAACTGTATTTACTGATTTGTTTCAGCACTGTAAAGGTGTTGCCCTTAGTCACTTTATTAAGGAAGCAGCTTTCTGGGAGGAACTGGTAGCATAAGAAATTACATCATGGGCCAGAAAGGAAATTTAGGAATTGGAACAGAGACACCAGAGGCCACAGCTGAAGGCATGAAGATACGGAAGCTGGAATAAGTGTAAGTTTCTCTAAGCTACGCAGAGTAGAATTGAGAGAAAAAAAGACAAAAAGGCAGCTTAATATGAACATTATTTCCAGAAACAGTTTTCCCCATGAAGTTTAAAACTTCCTTGGTTCTGTATGAAATGCATTCTAGCTGGTGTAGAAGAATGGTAGGCTGGCGCCAGCTTCTTCTGAATCTCTGAAGATGTGCTCATGGTGAGGCTTTTAGAACTCAGGTAACAAAACAAGGATGCGATTTCCAAAAGAAAGAAGAATAGGCTTTTACATGAACTTCAGCAAGCACTAAGCTTGCTTTAGCAAAACAGAGGTGACAAGCAGTTGTTAGTTCCTTCTTTGACCTTCACTGCAATAGTTTTGTATTCTGGCTTA
The DNA here is from genome assembly GCA_035590275.1 of Ibycter americanus. NCBI lineage: Eukaryota > Metazoa > Chordata > Aves > Falconiformes > Falconidae > Ibycter > Ibycter americanus. Next base: position 88,535,909 of record JAVJGI010000062.1, read on the forward strand.
GACAAAAGCCTAATTCCCCCATCAGCTCTGTTTTGGGAAAACAAGAAATTGAATGAAATCCCAGTATTGAGTCTTATTACAGCTTTGCTGTTCAAGAGCCCTGATGTTAGCAATGCTCTTTTCAAGCTGCTCTGTGAGTATTTTTCTTCCCCAATCACTTTCTTCTTTTTCTTGGGTCTGTTTCCAGTTGAGCTTCATTGTGTTTTCACTGGAGTTTTTGGCTGAGTACCACCCATACTTACGCAGCCCTCACAGTAGCAGAGTTTGGTTAACTCCCACTTCTCTTGTTGTCCGTTGTACAGCATGTGGTCTATCTGTATATTCTCTTAAGAGACCTACCTGTGCGTCTGTTCATATAAGCAGTGTATCATAATTCAGTACACACTGTTAAGTGGCTGTGGCTGATGGTAGCAAAAGCAAACTGGTTGTATGTGTTTGTGTGTGTACGTACAGACTTTATTAAAACTAGCTGCTTTAGAAAAACCTGCAGATTCATGTTATATTAAACCCCTACAGTAACTGGTCTCCTGGAACAGTACATTTGTTCCTGTAATGGGGTTTAGATTTGCACTTTATATTAAAGTTCTGCTTGCAAATAGTTTATAAAAAGTTAATTAAGAAGTGCTACAGGTATAAAGAGCTTGGCCTGAAGCATAGACTCTGTCAGATCTCTAAGGACTAAGTAACCACTTCTTTAGATATACGTCACACTTGGATAGCTTACCTTTGTATTTAGGAGTTACTCATCTCTCTGACTCTACCTTCCACCTGTGAAAAGCAAAACTGGAATGTTATAGTGCCATAATGGAAAAATTGGTCCAGGTGGACAACAGAAATGCAAAACACATTTTTTTAAAAAATTGTATTTATTTTTTTACTTCTGTTAGTTGTATTATCAAGCAAAACTAAACTCTGCGCTAAACTAACCTGAACTTTCTCACCCAATTTTTGTATCACTGTTAGTGCAACATAACATTTCCTACCGTTAAAAACATGCTTGACTCTTAGGCATGTTGTATGCATTGTAATGGTTAAAAACCTTTATGGAGATTGACTTTTTGGGGTCATTAAGAGAGTAAACATGCTCAGCAGATCTGCTTGCTGAGGTGTGCTGTTCCCCTGTGTGTTGTCCCTGCTCTGTGGATTTGGAGGAGCGGGGCGGGGGGCTTATGTGACGAGTCACAAACAACTGCCTCAGGTTATGTATCTGCTGGCCCAGGACTGGATGTCGAGACCAGCAAATGCTAGTGTAGGTCGTGCACTTGGTGTAATTATGTGTTTGGCTGACAAGTGGGGAAGTTTTGCTACTCCCTCTTCAATCTCCATGCTTTAAAGTCTTAACTAATGATCCCTATGATGGACTTCTCCCCAACCTCATTAACTAATTAAACAATTCAAAATAAAGAGTTATTCAGGCTGCAAAATATTGCTGAGAGGGCCTTTAGTGCAAACATTAGCATTTCCGCAGAATCCATAACCATTAGAAAACAGAAGTGCAATGCCCCAGACAGTCCTGTCTTTATCATTTCAATATGCTCTGCTATTACACGTTAGCACATTTTGTACAGTGCCTCTCCTGAGTGTACAAGTCTCTGTGTCCCGCTGGACATCACGCATTGCTGCTTGCGTCTGTTCTTTTCTCCATGTCAAACTCTGCAGTGAGAGGTGTGGGAAAAGCAGCGGTAGTGTCATTGGTGTCTTGCTGCTCTGCTGCAGTTTTACTGCAACTTCTTTGCAAGTGTGTGATGCTTGAGATTTTGAAAGATTTTGTTGTTCTTGTTGTTCCACTTGCTGGCAGGAAGAGCAGGATAATGCTTTGACTGAATAAGAATACTGTGTACTTCTCTCTCTGAGTATGCCTTGCAAAACAGCTTGTTGTCAGACACTGAAAAGTGACCTAGAGGGAGAAGGTGAGGAAATGGCAACATGAAAAGAATATTCCTATTTTTCAGGAGGACAGAGAAAATTTGAGAGGAAGAAAACATATTTGTTTGGAGTTGTCCAATAGAGCATGTTATGTTGCACATTGATTTCCTAGACTCTGCTAAATATCTGACAACAGTGAGAACATGAAGTTAGTAATGGTACATAGTATTTTGACAGTGATCTAGGGAGTGACTGATTCATATCTTTCAGATCAGCTGAATACAAAGCAAGGTTACACAAATACTGTGGTTTTTACCCTCTCTAGAGGTGGCAACAGCTCTCCAGTAATTTTTTCAGTTGGTGCAGATGCCACTTAAGAATAATCTGGAGTGATTTAGATGAGTTTGGAGCAGTTAAGACCGAAGTTTGAATGGTTGGTGTGGACAGATGAACATGGAGAGAATGAGCTGAGTTGCAAAACATTGAATTAGGGGATCTGTCACCATTTCCTTTGCTCAAATTGACCCCATGTTTGGAAAAACAGCACCATCCAGCATCCTTGTGGAACACAGTAAATCTAAGGCAAGTTTCAAGAAAAAGCGATCACTTAAAGAACTAAAATGATTGTCTTAAGCAAAGGAGGTAGACCACACTTTGCAGTAATTTCTGTGGATCTATGCCTGATCTTGTTAGGACTGCTGAAAGCCTTGGGCCAGCCCTGCTTCCCATCAGAGAAGAAAGAAACAGATCCTGATTTGATCAGTGAAGTGAGGGAAGAACTAGTCTGCCCCAGCCCCCTGCCCACACAGATCTGTGCAGATGCTCAACCTGTACCTTGTCCTTTCCCGCACTCATACCTGCCTGCAGCCCTGGCTGTGGACATTTTCGTACCAGTTTCTGTTTTAACAGAACTTTGTTGAGAATTTGTTTTTTTTTTTTTTTTTAATCTTAAAGTTGCAGAGCTGAAGTCATGAGCTTTAAACAAAAGGTCAGTTTTTATTTACATGTGGTTTATGAGTGTGCTGTTATAGGATGTAATAGCTCTTTGGATCTTAACTTTTTATTTATGCTTAGCTTTGATGTAGCCATATGCAAAACATTGGAAATGCAGTTGGGGAAACAGAAAGGGTGAGTGAGAAATAGCTGTAAGCCTGAGCTAGGCTCTCAGTTTTATAAAATGCTGTTTTAATGAACAGTAACTGTTCTAGGTTGTCTCCCTGTTGAAGGGTCTCTAGAGAAATTGTGCACCCAAAAATTAGTGCACCCAAGTGCGCTACCATTCCTATATTTCAGTGATCATAACTATTTTTAATGAAAATAGGACTTTTTTGTGCTTTAACATGACAAACCCCTTTTTAGGAAGCAAAGTGGATTTAGGGTGTGTTTTCAGTACTTTTTGCTGGTGTTTATCGCTTCTTTCCTTCAGTGCAAATCTTCATGAAGTACTAACCAAGGATTAGACTGTTTATTGCCACAAAGTGATCATAACTAAGAAAAGAATGATCATACTGAGTCAGATCCAAAGGTTCAAATGTAATTGTGCATTCAGTGTTGGGCATTGGTAGATAACTGGGAAGGAGTATAAGAAGCAAGTGTAAATCTTGAACTGCACATCCCACAGAGTCAATTCAGACTTCATAGAATCCACAACATTGCTTTGAGCAGATACTTCTTGGTATCGCCCTTTGACAGTAACATTTTTTTAAAAAAAATAATAGTATGTCGAGGGCAGCTCTGTACACATATGGATCACAAAGACTACTGTATTTCCAGAATTGACTCCAAAGTTGGGGTCAGATTTTTAGTGTTGTAAATCCTAGTGGTTCCACTGACTGGAGAAAGCTGTGTTGATCTGTTTGGGAGAAAGCTGTGTTGATCTGTTTGGGAGAAAGCTGTGTTGATCTGTTTGTTTGGGTCAAGGATGTAGCCTGTGAGCTTTAATGGCATAAAAGTTGCCTAAGTTTTCTGTTACTCCTTGCTGGATTTTATGGTGATGTTTTCATAATTACACAGATCCTTAGGGTAAGCTCCCATCTGATAAGACTTTTTAATTGGTTTTGAACTCTGTATTCCCCCGTAGCCTTTCTCATGGGGCAGTGAAGTCCATACTTACTAATAAATTATTGAATCACTCAAAGGGGACACAAATACTCTGGAATACGTTCTTCTTTCATATTGTTCTTTGTGCTCTGTCTCAACTTCTTGACTGTTCACTCATAGCAAAGATTGTGCACATTCAATGAAACCTGTTTGTTGCCTTGCAGTCTGTACCCCGATCTGGGCAATGTGATGGAGAGTTTCAGTCTTCCAGGCTGCACGTGATTTCATCATGGGTTTCACCCAGTTCATAGGGCTTCCTCCTACCCCCTAGCACCAGCTGTCAAGTAGAACTCATTTTCTGTCAACAAAGAGCTCAGCAAAATAGGGGGCCATCAAAATTAGTGGTGGAACAGGCTTACTGAAAACCATCTCTTCTGCTCCTTGCAGATGGAGGACGTACCACGCTGTGATTTTTTTTTTCATCCTTTCTCTAGGTAGTTTCAGAAAGACTCAATCAATAGGCCTCGGCTGTTTCCCTTGGTAGATTATTCCACAGCCTAATATACCCACTTTTGCTAAATGTTCCCAGACAGCTGTCTCTTGCCCCTCACCCGTGTGCTCAGTTTCATCCCATCACTTCTAGTTAGTTATACTTCCTTGAGCCAGCTGATACAAAATCTTTCCCATTCACAGGGAAAAATACCCTTTCTTCTTTGGGAGAATGAATCCAAGGCTTGACTTAAGATGAAGCTTCTCCATTTCCAGTGTCTAAGAAAATTCCTTTCTTGCCCTCCCGTTTCTGGCGAGAGATGAGAAGTGTTAATAGCTGGAGGTGCTTCACACAAACACCCTGAATAATCTGTCTACTGATTATTATAAGTACTCTGTCCTATTGTAGCATTAAATAGGGAATAACGATGAATACAGCCTGGAAGGTACCGTAGTATGTCTTCACCCCTATCTTTTTGCCAGGTTAAATTCTATATGTCAATCCTGCAACCGAAGCCCTTGAACACCAGCTCAATTTCATTGGTCAGTGATTTTTTTTTTTTTTTTTTTTGAGAGCACTCTAGCAAATGCACTTGAGTCGGTGAACAAGGTGAATGTGAACTCAGTCGTACCCCTTCTTCAAAACCCAGAGAGGTTTGTCCTGTGCCAGGGGCAAAGTCTGCTGTGCTGGGAGGCATCTGTTTTCTGACAGAGATATTTCAGTCTAAGATTAATGTAGCTGGCTAAGCACTGAAATGCATGGAGAAAGCAACTACGATTTCAAACTTGGGTTGTTGCTGGAAGTGATTGGATGCTGTCATTTTTGTTCTCTTTTCTAGGCAACCACAAATAAATAAAGCTGCTGCTGTCCTTGAAGTTGAGTGAAATCTCCTGAGGCAGGAGATGCTCTGTGTGTGTGGGGCTTGTTTTGTTTTAAATATAGGTTCTTGTTTTTTACTTTCATTGATGGCAAACCTCTGTAAGAGAATAGATCAGTTGATCAAGACATCTTTAGGAAATGCCCCATATATCTGAGATCATGGGGGGAAGCTTTGTGGGTGTGTTTGTTTTGTTTTGTTGTTTTTTTCTTTCCCTCTCCAGTACATTTTTACTTTCTTATGTATATGACCAACTTTCAATACAGTACTGATGTCTGTCTCATTCAAAGTCAGTTTTAATTCTTCATTGAATGGAAATGGGCAAGATACCTTTCAGACCATCATTCAGAAAGGTTTAGCTCTGTTTAGTAGTGCTGTGTCTTGCCTTTTCTGTGATGTGTTGCACAGGCACGCTTTCAAGCTGAAGATAAGACCAGGGTCTCTGCGTACTTACCTCCCCCCCAGTATCCAGGGATAATGACTACCTATGTGGAGAGCTGCTTTGGGAAAGCAGTAGTGGGATGGAGAACAACAGGGTACGATTTAGGTATTTATAGCTGTTAGGCAAGAAAATGGCATTGTTGTCTTGAATTGCTCAGGCACAAGCCTTATCCTGAAAACAGATGCCTAAGGCAGATTAGCATGCAAGCAAGGCGTGCCATACTGGCCATTGTTGTCCCCTGCTCATCCTTGATGTCTCCTGTGCTAGCCTTCACCAGCTAGCTTTGCATGGATGTTCTCCAGCCCTGGAACTCCTTCGGGCCTGCTGCTGGCTCCCTGAGGTGGAGTTGCCCAGCAGGGGTCGGTGCTCAGATCCCACAGTCTGGGGCTGGGCTGTGCAGGTAACGCTACCTTTTTTCTCACCTGCTTTGAGCATCTGGCTTCAGCTTGCCCTTGTCATAGGGTAGTCTCTGGGATTAAGAAGTTTTGCAGACTCCAGGTGCTGGAAGCTTTGAAGGCTCTGGCTGCTGGAAACGAAGGATTTGGGTATCTTTGAGGTGGTGTAGCAGCTGTGCAGTGGCTTTGTGAGCATTGGTAGGGGAATAAATCATGTAAATGGAGTAGATTAAGTGATCAGGTTTTAGGTGCAACTCCCTGCAAGTAGGTGTTATGCTTTGACCAATCGGTGGTAAGGAATCATTTCCACCTTTTTACTCTATCTGAGCTCAGCTTTGTGTAGAGTGTGATTTGAACCTACCAACTCTGCCTTTACTCAAACTGTACTGATGACAGTGTTGAGGTCTTTCTTTTATTGTCCTGTAGTTAGGCTCCACTTTCTCCTTTTTCTGCTTCTCTCTTATAATGTAAAAGTCAGTGGAAATGGTCTCCTGGAGGAAGACTATGTCCTAGAAGATAGGCTTTCTATATTTAATCATCCTTGGAGCTTTTATTTTGCTAAAGGACTAAAGTGACAGCCTTTAGAGAATAATTATATGAAACACCATGTGTGAGCAAAGTGTGAAATGTCTCCAGTACCAACTGAAGCTGTAGATATTTTTATTAAATATTAATGCCATGCATTTATGAAGGGGTTGCCAAGCAGATGTTAAGCTGGTCTTTGTGGTAATTTAATTGAGCAAGGAATATTTCCTGCCATTTTTATCAATGTCAGGCTTTACATGACATTTTAAACTAAAAATACAAAACTGAGAGAAAGAGACAGAGAAATAATTAATAATCAGTTTCCATTCATGACTATCTCTTAATATTTCCCTTCAGAGGATTTAATGTTTCTCCTGAATGTTTTTCTTGGAGGCTGATATGAATCTGAGCTAACCTAGACTCTGTGCAAATTCTTCCACAGGGCCTCTATCTGGAGTCTGGCCCACTCCTGCTAATGCAATTCTTACTTTTTTATTTGTAAAAAGATGATGATGATAATAAAAGCAAACCTCAAATTATTCTGAAGACTGTGACTATGTGAAGCTGTGAAAATATCTGTGGATAAAGCTCTTTCCTCCTTGGAGCATCACTCAATGATTAAATGTCACAGCGGGATCTTCCTGTACAAAAATTATAGATTGATTAAACTTACTGACATTATGCCTCTGCAAAGTGCAATGTCTTAACAAGATTTAGCATCATAAAGCATTTGATTATATAAAACTCATCAAGCAAAAATAAATAGGGAAAATAATAAAACAAAAAGGCAATTCAAATGTCTGTAGGTCAGGTGCAACATAATGAACCTATTCATGAAATAACACTGAAGGCCCCCTCCTCACAAGTATGACATTATTTGCATGGAAAAAGTGTGGTCACACTTTTACCTTGCGTGTGTTGTTTTAAATCTATGAAACTGTTTTTTTCTCCCCAGGCGTAAGTGGGCTCGTCTCAGTTATGTTCCCTAGAGACAATGTCTGCCCCCTTGCCCTGTGGGCAGGTGATTGCTGTGGTTAAGGTGACCAATTCTAGCTCCAGCAGAAGAAGGAAAAAATAGATCATAATAAATCAAAGCATGGTAAGGCTGAGATGAAATGAAAAATCACCAGCTTGGTTTGTGGGTTTGACCTGCCTGCTTATAATGGCACAGGCTTCCCATCAGCTCTGGGAACTTCTGTAGGCACTTCTGAAATAGCTTACATCTGTGTTGAAGCCCCAGAACTATGCTGTTCGCCAGCTCCACACTGTACTCTGCCCTGCCATGAAAGAGGTATGGCAGATTATTTTGATTCGTTGGATGTGTCTGAGAGGGTCCTGCTTAAGGCGAAGAAGGTGCATGTACAGGCTGGCCACCGTGACAGGATATTGAAGATTTGGTCCAGCAAAGGATTATCTTGCTCGTTCCTGATTTCCAGTTAAATCGTTATAAGCTCAGCCTGTAGAGAAGAGCAAGGAAAACTCCTTTGTGAGAGAACAGATAGTTGAGAGGGAAAACTTGCCTGCTTTTACCTCCTAAAAGTAGTTGATTGTGATAAGTTGAAGGGTGAAGCACTAAACAGATGATCTTCCTTTGGCTTCTACAGTTGTTGCCACTGATTTGTGTGGATGTGTGCATGATTGCCTACAAGGAGGGAGAATGGAGAGGGGAATGCAATTTTGCAGACTGCTTCTGTGCTACTATTTACTGCTGATGTGGGAATGCAGCAAATGTTGACTGCCAATACCATGTTTAATAGTATATTAAACATAGATGTTGTACAGACTTTGTATGTTGTGTGTGCAGCACAAAACCACGGAGTTTCCCATATTTCCTGTAGAATAAACTCAAAATGTCAATTTCATGGAGTACATGTGCTCAGAGATAAAATACTGGTTTCTTCACAGTGCTCTGTGCAAGAGAGTTTATTTTACATGCTCTGAATGGTGTTAAGTTTTCAGTGAATTGTCCTGCTAGGTTGGTTTGAGATAAATGTGTCTGATTGACAGCATGAGAAAGCTGTTTATCAGTGTTGGAAGCAGGTGTGAGGCCTGATCAAACTATTTCTTTATTATTATTTTGAAAGAAGGAGAAGGCTTAATACTTATTTCTGGTTGCTTATTGTCCACTTGTCAAATGCGTGGAACAACAGGTAAGTCAGCAGGGTGCTGAGCAGTATGACTGACAAACGTGAAAATAATTATGAAATGCTGCCCAAATACCCAGTGTTCTGCTAAGCAGTGATTGACAGAATTGTTCTTCAAACTCTGCAATGAGCTTTGAGTTTCTGGTGTTTCAGAGGGAAAATGGCTTTGAGTATGCAATGCTTCCTGGGTTTTGATGCAAAGAGTGGAAGATTTGTGATTCTTGGGTGGGAGATAAAAATGGAGGGAAGAGGAGGTCAAACATCAAAGGTTTTCCCATCTCATCTTTTTCTGAACTCTAACTCCTGGAGGTGTTTCAGGAAGTACAAGCCATCTGCATCTTACTTGACGTTGTCAGTCATTGTGTAAGGAGGAATTCTCACTGGATGAAAAGGAATTCAGGCCCTGTCTCCAGCCATCAGTGTCCTGTTGGGTATGGCTTCCCAAAAGGGTGAAAGGTGGTATCAATTGGATTTTGTGCTGGTGTTCTTCTTGATAAGGAAATGTACGGTGCGTTTCACTGTTCAGTTTGTACTCCCCATACAATGGGACACAGCTCCCATTAACTTTAATGAGACTTAACAAGCGCGAGGGGGGCATATAGACCACATCATGAAGCCCTGGGTTTTTACTGTTTTGTGTTACAAGCTGTGATAAATTAGTATGTATCTGTACTGCCTACTTCAGTCTGCCAGCTGCAATATATCTTGCCATAGTTATTTTGACTGTTAACTATACTGTACGTCTTGCTTAGAAGGCAGTCTGCTGGGGAAGACAGGCCGAGCTGCTTGGCCAGAGGCTTGAGTCTGACTCAAAGAAAAATGGAGTGGGGTGTTAAAAGGTACTTGGAGGACACTGTGTGCAACCCAAAAGACTGTATGCACTATGGACACTGGAGGGGACAGGTCAGCATCTGGTTTTTCTTGCCCAGGTTCATAACTCTAGTGCTTTGTTTCTGAGCAAAGTGTAATGCTAAGATACTTCTTTTCAGCAAACTTCTAAAGAGTTAAACTCTAAAGCAAGGTATCTGATGAGAATATTGTTTTCTGGAACACGTCTATGCTACTGGGGATTTGATGGCATGCTTCTAGCTTATAGGTAGGCTGCAGATCCAACATCTCGAAGTAAGGATCCTAAACAATGAGTGTCTGTGCCAGGGAGGTCAGGCTGACAGTGATTGAACCTTGCTTGGGTTCGGAGGCTTGACCAGGCATGGGGAATCCGAAGTCCAGGACTAGCAGTGCAGGCTGGTGTCTGATTGCAACAGATAGCTGAGCCAGTCCTGTAAAACAAGGCTTTGCAAACACAAACAACAGGCTGCTTTAGGGTACAGAATGCATGTAAACCAGTGGTAAGTATGTATTACATGTCCCATCTTTTGTACTAATTTCACAAAGAATATATTTGTTCCAGTCACTGAGAGCATTAGGGCAAGCAGTAATGCCTATGCACATGAGCTCTGGCCTGCACCTTGGTCCTGAGGCAGGATATAAAAGCCCAAAGAGGATTTGCATCTCCATTGCTGTCTATGCTGCAACCTATGGCGAGGCTTTTATCTGCAAGACCTGAATTTGCTTGGAGTATGGCAGGGATAAAACACTAATTTCAGCAGTTTAAAAACAGAAGAATGTAGATTAGCACACTTGATAAAACACACGTTTAAAAGGAGCATCAAGCTAAGTCTAGTGTCTACCCTTTATTTTGGTAAGAAAATGATAACAGGGAGCATCACCCGTTAAAACAACCATGCAACTACCTCAGTGCAAGCAACTTGTCTCTTTTTTTTTTGTCTACAGATGACTGCCTGTATGTTTGAACAGATACGCACTTTAGTATGTGTAAACTTCCCTTTCAAGCTGCTAGCAAGGTTTATCATAGGTTTATGAATTCCATTTTGGTAAAAGATGATGGTGTGGTGGGGTTTTTTTCCCCTTCTTGAGCAGAAATGTGACTTAAAATCTCTGAAGTTATATTGTTCAACTACTGAAGTTTAAACAGGATGTTAAAGCTGAAAATTAGAAGATTAGTCAGATGAACACATGGCTTACTAATAAGGAGGGGTTGTCCAGCTCTAGGCTCAGATTGTGGTCTTTCACAGTGGAAAAACTGAGGCTGGAATAAAACTGGAGTGGTAAAAAAGAATCAGGAGAAGGTGAAGAAAAAGATGTCATACTCTGGGGAATGATTATTTCAACATTATTTGTTACAATGGCCATGAATGTGCTCACTCAGTTGTTGAGGGATTTTGCACCAAGGTCTGATAGCCCAGTCTCGTTTACAAGGGGCGTATGTGTGATTTTTGCACAGATGGGGTTGTATCCACTTTATACCTACAAAGGTCAAGGAAGTAAGCTCTAGGGATGAAAACCATTTGCATATTTACTTTTCTTTTGCCAGAGTCCGTACTGAAAAAAAAATCTTGGCCACTGCAGTAGCAAGCAAAGCAAGAAATGCCGTGTTTTCTTGTCCTGACGTGACTGCATGCTGTAACCTGCATACCTCAGTTTAAATACTCCAAGATCATCAGAAACTTGAATCTGAAGGAACTACTTAACTCTGGTATGATGAGAGAATGTGACTGACCTTAATGTTACAGAAAGGGATGTCTGTGCTTAGTGCCAAATTTCCTCATATGAAGGTTGCTTTCACCAGCTGTTGCTGAATTTTCTGAAGGTCCCAGTTTCGCCCCCTGGACCTTCCAAAACTTGGGTGCCCCAACCTCTCTCCTGCACAGCCATATTTTTGGCAATACTCAAACAACTATTGACTTCAAAGCTGTTGCCCTGGAAAGAAAGGATCCTGTTAAGACTGGGGAGGGAGAAGAGGATAGCTGAAGCAGTGACCTGCCTTTTGATGAGGCTCATCCTTGGATATTGGGTTGTGCTTTCAGAGCATGTTTGCTTCTGTTGTTCAGCCTTGTCCCTGTGGTGCTGGCAGCTGGAAACACATCTTCTAAAATGGCAGGTGAAGTTGTCATGTAACCACCTCATTTCTGTGATTTAAAGCTTGAGGAAAAATGCCAAATATTGAAAATTTCCTTCCTGGTAACAAGCCTATTCGTTGGCAACCCTACCGATCCAGATTTTCTTTTCTCTCCTCCCAAGGAAACTTCCCCTGTCCAGGGAAGTTTCCACCTGCTGAAATATCTTGCTTTGCCCAAAATTGCCCCTTCTGTTAAGAAGAATGATCTACCGTTGCCTCCATTTGCTTGAAAACCAATTACGTTCCTAGGGAAAGTGCCTTCTAAAATCAGGAATGGCAATCTTGACAGCTGAGTGACCTTTGTAATTCGTCTGATGCCACATAAATGCAGAAACTTTCAGCCTTTTTGAAGTCCTGCATTTTCGTTGTAGCCACGTGTCTGATTAAATCAGATATTAAAAAAACAAACTAACCACGGCCTGCTTATTTTCTGAAATAAATGCGTCCAGATAAAGCTAACATCAGGGCATTTGTCTTCTCTGAGGAAGGGATACAGCAGTACAAACATGAGCGTTTTGGGGTGGCATAGCCACTTTCTTACGTGTTGCCAAGTTAATTTGGCTGCAGCCAAACCTTAGTAGCCTCCACTGCTTGCTTTGAACAAGGGTGACAGTACTGTGCCAGCAGCTTATGTCTTCTAGAGCAATAGTCTCTCTTATTTCTGAAGGGAAAAAAGGGGTCTTATTTGGGAAGTCGAAGCATAGTTATAGCCCCCAAATTGATTTCTGTTTCTCATCCCCAGCTGCCATGCAGAGGTGACTTCGAGGCAGGTTCTCAAGTACTGTGAGTGCATCTATCTCAACAACATCTTGGCTCTCAGGCCCCTATATTTTCCAGATACTGTGAAACATGCTTGCTTTTTGAAAAATTTCTTTGTGTTGTGGTTTTGAGCACTCTGTAATAGGCAAAACAACAACTTTCCGTTTTCCTAGAACTACTCAGCTGCATCCTTTTGACATTATTTATTGAAGGCAGATACATTAATGGTTAACACTGGCTTTAATTCACACACACACCCCCACCCCCCAGCAAACGTTGATTCCAGCTCTTCTGATTTTGATGAAGACTGGCTTTGCTGGCAGCCTGTGGCTGGCACAACTACAAAGCTGATTTTGAGAACCTTAGAGGTTTATTTAGATTCCTTAAATGTTTTGGCTTGATGGTATCGTGGGTATTTTGAAACTTTGAAGCCTTTTCAATTCCTAGCAGCACCAGGCAGGCAGACATAGAAACACACAGAGACTAGGAAGAGAGTGCCATCTTTGCGTTGTTTTTCAGGCTTGTAAGTATCTGCAAGTGGGGAATAGACCAAGCACAAAAAGAAATAATAATAGCAACTGGTAGATGAGGACTGCGTTCTTTGCCTCCCTTGGGAGAGGATGGAGAAGGAAAGATCATACTTTGTGTGCCTTCCTTAGCACAGTTTGCATTGGTGGAAGGGGTAGTGCAGCTTGAAATTTGGAGCCTGTGCATAAATGCTGGTTCCCTGTGCTCTGGTGATCAGGCATGAGCATGAAAGCTGGCTCCTAGGGCTCTGCTTGCCTTTTGCCCTCAGGTAGCTCAGTGCTTTTCCTCTGTCACTGTGCTATGTGCTGTTTGGATTGGTACAGAAAAAAATTCTGTCTCCTACTGCTTTTCCATTGATTTTTTTTGTTTATTTTTTGGGGGTTTTGTTAGTTTGGTTCTTCTTGAGGGGAGGAAGGGAAATATATGTGAAGGAATGTTGGGAACTGGAGTGAGGGAAGAGCATGTGGAGGCAGCACCCTTTGGCAAAATGTTTTCAGTGAGCTACATCTGCATGTTTGGTACCGGAAAATCACGTGCAGCAGCTGCTTGAGCTGAGGAGAGGTAACAGTTTTGCGTAACAGGGATGGTTTTGTATCTAATGTTATAAAAGTGATATTCTGTGGAATGACTGAGCAGAAGTAGCCACAAATACTTGATCCATTTTAAGAAGCTGTAGTTAGCTCCTAAAAATCTTCCAGTGATTTCTCATTAATGCAATGAGTTATATTAAATGCCTGAGCTCTTGCAAGAGAAATCAGGAAGAAGCAATGATGCTGTCTGGGGCTACACAACCTGAGGCAGGTTGGGTTTTGTCTGCTCTGTCCTCATGTGCTGTCATTCCTGCCCTCAGCCATTCCCCGTGCACAGAATGTGTTGTGCTCTCCTTGGGCTAAACCACAGGTCTGACAAAAGCCACTCCTCTGCATGATGGTATGCAAAGGGACTGAATGAATCCAGTTAGCATCCAAAACCTGAGCATTTACCCCTCCAGTTGTATAGCTGAAGGATTTGGACCCGTGTGTCACAAGCTGATGCTGTAGTGGACTTTGCTTAGCAGTGTGTACTCACACAGCAGTTGATGCATGTCCTTCCTCCTATGGCACCTTGCTTCTCCCTTCTTCTCTCCATCCTTCTGCCATCTCTGGACTTCATAACATTTCAGCAAAACTGTAGAAAGCTCTGCTGTTGTTGATGCTCGGAGAGTTAATTAGCTGTCTTGCAGCCTTGAGGCCTGTTTGCCTTTCCTGGTGCATCAAAGCATGTAGGAGAAAAAGCTGCGTGCAAGAAATGTGACAGAATACAGCTTTTTCTTCTGTTTTCCCTGGAAGGATGGTGGACAGTGTTTCATGGACAGCTTTGTTTTGTAGACTTGCTTCATTATGAAAGTGTTTCACAGTGTGCAAGGAGGATGGAGGCTCCATACAACTTAAATTTGAGTAGTCATTAGACCACTCTACTTTCAATTAAGAGCGAGGCTATTCTCTTAATCTTTTTTTTTTTTAACTGTTCTGCACAATTCTGGAGAAAGAATGAGTATGATTAACTAGTTCTATAGAAAGGACCTTCTTTTCAGTTAAATCCCACAGGACTTTGCTGCATGGGAGCTAACAGACAAAAAGAAAACCAAAACCCTATGCACAGTAGGCTGCCCTGGCTACTTGATTTGTTGAGCATAAGTATGTATTCCTGCTCTGAAATGCACGCACTGCGCTTTTCTGATGGGCGCTGCAAGCTGAATACAAGAAGCACCTGTGTTTGTCATGCTGAGAAATACTGTGAAATAGTGACTTGACATACATCTCTCAAGTTGGCAAGCTAAATACACAAAAGCAGCTGTGGGAGAGATGGGAGGGCGTAACCACTGGCTGCTTGGTCATTCTGCTGTGATGCTGCAGGGCAGCTCTGCTGTGCTGAACCTGGGAACAGGCTCTTGGCCTTGTGGTTGGATGGGAAAGTGGCGTCCTGGGGAGATGCTGCATAGGCAGAACAAGACTATGGCTCTCACTCTGTCTTTTTAGTGTAGCTGAATCCTGTTCCTACCTTGTCACCGGCTTTGCTGCTGCTGCTCAGACAAAGCTGCCCTAAGGTAATTGCTCTTCCCTTTTGCGCACCTAGGTAGGTGGCTGTGCAGATGTGACTCATGCTCTGACCTGGTGGTCTCCGCACAGGTGAGGCTGCCCCTGCTGTGCTGAAAGTAGTGCTTCCTGTTGTTTTCTTCTAAGTATTGTGAGTGTTGGAAATGCTGCTTTTGGGAGGTGTTTCGGTAGCAGAACTGAATGGATGTAGCAAACTCCCCTGCAGAACAGGAAACTGTCAATAAGCAACAACTGGGTTTCTCTGAACTAATATACCTAATAATGGCAAATAACTTACTTTAAGGCATGCTGAAAGGCTTTTAAAATCGGAATTGATTTTCCCCTGCAAAAGAATGATTAGAAACAGAATACATTATTATCACAGTTCACAGTAGTTAGGCCTGTCTTCTGTAGTTAAACCAGAACTGTGTGGGGACAAGACAGGCCTGAGAATACAAACAGCGGCTATTGCATTAAAAACCAAAATACTCCCCACCTTTGCTCTCCCCGCCTCAAACCCCAGGTCTCTTCAGATTTGAGTAAGGGCTCTGTGTCAATTGGCTTCTGTGACCACTGGATGTAGCTATTGCTTCACAGAAATATGGCCAAGTAGACACCTTTCTGCCTCTTTTTTGAGATGACTTGACAGAGGTAACTTTTTACATGTAATTTCTGCCACTGGTCTCTTTTCTCTCTCTCCCTCCCCCCTCCTTTCTGGGTATACTTTTAATTTCCTCCCTCCAGCACCCTCCAAAATATGAGCATGTTATGTTGCTATTCCTTTTCTTCATGGATGTTCTGCTTATCAGCAATGAAGAGGACATGAGACTACAGTGAATACGCTAACAATGCGCTAGTTACCTGCTTGTAACTGCACTCACCTCTTGAGTGAAAACGGAGATGTTCCAAACTCTCTATCTAGAAAGTGCCAATGTTATAGAAGAACAAGCTCATCAAATGCAGGCAGTGGCCAAAAGATCTGGCAATTAAAATATACTGGCCCTTTTTGTCTGACAAAAACATCAATCCAGGTTAAGATATTACAACCTTTATTTAGCTATTTATATTTAAAAGCTCATTCTCTTCTCCAGGGTTGAACGTGAGTACCATGTTTCAGAGGTAACGTGGGAGAATATACGTATTTTGTGGGTATTCTGTGGAGAGGCAAGAGATCTAGGAGCACTGGAAACAGACTGAATTGTAAAGGAGAAAACCACCACATCCCCAAGTAGACCATTTAAAAAAAAAAAAAGAAACAGGTGAAAGTTAATGATATCTAAAGGACACAATGTGAAATTTTCCATCTGTATGTAAAAATACAAAACTCAGGTATTCCTGAGCCAGCTAAGATTACCAGGTGATTCCCTTGGCATTGTTATTAGGAAAACCATGAGGCAAGTTTCAAATGCAGGAGACTGAAAGTGTTCAGAGCTATATGCTTACCTGTACAGGTGGTTTGCAAATACTTCAAAGGTTCCTACTCTTATTTGGCAGGAAGCAAAAGTGATTAAAAAAAATAAAAAAACACCACCAAAAACCTCATATTCAGCAAATGGGCAGGAACACCGACTCACAGTGGATACATCTGATGCATTTAGCTTGCATGTGGTCACACCATCTTAATAGCAGTCAAAGGAACTCGTGCTGATTTGTGAGTTTGATCAGAGTTGCTAGAATTTTTCTTTCCACACATTGGTAAGTGCTACCAGGTAGATTTGGGGTCTCCAGCTTTTATCATTTGTTCTTACGCCCTTTGTTATAGCTATGGTTTGAATTTACAGGTAGTGACAAATACTCTTTGTGAAGGAAATCTTCCAAGGGCAACACCATTTTTCTTAGTGTCTTATTGCAGACTTGCTGGGGCCTGAAATGTGAAACTGGGGAGGGGTATCACCACCCAGTGCTGCTCAAATCTAAGCAGCCCAGTGTGGTTCACAACCTGCGTGTCTCCTGCCTGTTGTGGGATCAAGGCTCATCTGGGCATCCAGGTCAGAGTCTGTAGAATAAATTTCTCACTTCTGTGCTGCTAAATTCTTCTACCTGTAAAGAATTTACAAGGCTGCCCATGTGGACACTTAAGCTTTATTTTTTAATTCTGCCTAGCTTACTTGTGTTAGTACAGCAAGGAGTATCATTGAACCCTAGCAAATGGGGCTGGAAAGGACAGTAAGTTATTTAGCCTTGTCTCTTTCCCCAAGGCAGGATCAACTAGATCTAACCCTCCTTGACAGATAATAGCAAACCTGTTCTTAAAAACCTCCCGTAACAGAAATTCAACACCCTTCCTCAGGCAATCTTTGCCAAAGCAGAACTCTTCTTACTGTTAGAAAGCCTTTTCTAAGGACAAGCCTGGATCTCCCTTGTTGTAACTTAACCCCTTGATTTCTTGCCTTATCCTCAGAGGAGATAGAAAAGAGTTTATTTTCTTCTTTGCAGCAGGCTGTGGCATATTTCAGAGCAGCCATTGCCTCTTCCCATGGTCTCCTGTGGACCGTGCATTCCAAATCTTTTAATGTCCCCCCCACTCGGGTCCACTCCCCCAGCCCAAGACTATGTATTCTGGGTCTCTGATTGCTCTCACTGCTCTCCTGTGGGCTCTCTCAGGACGGTATATTGTGGAACAGCTGCTTCCCCGCTACCACCCCCCCACCCCCCCACCCCTTTTCTCTCCCTTGTGCTGGAATGCCCATAGTTGTCTCTCAGCCAAGGCACACTCGACTTTCAGCAACTAAACCATAATTTTAGTTTAGAAGGCTTTAGGGAGACAATGCATAAATAGTGTCTTGCTACCACTGTATACTCACTGAAAGGGGAAAATGTTGGAGAGTTGCCTGGCTGGGTTTTAGGCAAACAGGATTGCTTGCGTGTTTGCTTCCATGGTACACAATAGAGAATAAAGCTCTGCAATAGGAGAAGAGGGGAGCTATATGAGTAGTGTATTGTGCCCACATGTGAACTTAGGCCCTCTGGTACTAAACATGCAAGAGGCATCTCCAAACAGTGCAGTGTTTGAGCCAAAGCACAAGTATAAAATTCCTGGCATCCTAGCGGCCAAGCTCCTCCATTCAGATCGCTTGCTTTAGCAAAGGCAAATACCAAAAACATCCAAGAAACACGACCAAAAGAACTCAAATACAGTGGCTCTCTAAGCAGCTTCTTTCTAATGCAGCTTTATTTTTATATGACTGTTAGTGTGAATATGAGAAGGATCTTGCTTCCTCCCCCACCGCCTGCCCTCCCCTTTACCACAGTGCATTTTAAATCAAGCTGTCCTCTGTAGCTCTGCGGCAAATCTGCACATTTCTGGTTTTGCTCTTTCAGAGGATAATTTCTCCTGTTTAATGAGATCTGAGAATGAAGTCAGGCATGAGTTGGAGAAAGGTCACAGCATGTGCTCAAAGGTATATTAACTACTGTTGGAGCTGGCATCCGTCGACTTCCATGAGGACAAAATTAAGCAGCAAACAGTAAATACTTCCACTAGCACTTTATTACAAGCAGGACCATTTACAATGAATAAGAATTTGAGAAGCTTCAAGGATGAAATGGGGATGCTCACAAATAAAAAGAAAAATCTTACTACTTAGACTTAGAATGTGATTCCAGTCAAGGTTAATGGGGAAACAGTTAATGAGGGGTACAGAATCCAAAGGCTGCATTGATGCCATATTGTGTCTTACACAGGTAATTAATGCTACTGACTACTGCTAAATGGCTCTACCTGAGCACATTTTCTCTAACAGGAACTCTAAATCCCCCACACTGTATACAGGAGCACTCTCCTGATGCTTTACGACTCCCACTAATGCTGAACAGGCTAAATCAGAACCAATTTCTTCCACTCGTTTCCAGGATGGTGATTTGCATCCATCACCACCACAATACATCCATCATTCAGGGCCCAGTGGTGCAATGGCAAGTTTGGCATTAGCTTCACAGGGGGCAGGATCAGCCCTTGAATGCATGTAGTGAGAGAAGAATGACATTTTGCCACTTAAGCAGCATTTCCACAGCAGGAAGTGCTGTGGAAAAAAGACAGCTCCATCTTGGCGAGGCTCTTCTCTATTGTCATCTTCCTCTCGTAATTTTTTTTAATGTATTTTTTTGGCAAAGTCGGTTTTCTACAAGGCCCAGGCAAATATTGCCGCTCAGTGGCCAGCACAGTGAAAAATTCAAAGCAGCTGAAGGTGGAGGTGGCCCGTGAGCCATCCTGTGCCCAGACAGAGAATAAGGATGCAAAACCCACACAGTCAGCTAAAACCAGCTCCCTCCATTCACATCAGCTCCTGGAAGCTGGACTGTGCTGAATGCCCAGCATGGGAAGAGGAAGAGTGAGATGAGATTATTTTGAAGGAAGGACGGAGACTACATACGGCTTACTGTGTGGTTCTGTTGTTGTTTAAAAATATTTTGTTCTCTTTTCCTTGCACAGAGGCTTTAAAGTAGGGCATTAGTATACACTGTTCTTTCCACCCAGTGCTCATTGTATTGACAGGAATCACTTCAGCTGAACAGTTTCATCAATGTGCTCAAGCCTGTTTGTAGGTGGCATCCGGAGGGCAGATTCCACTTATCCAAGACCTAGGCCTGTTCCATTACTGTCTTTAAAACGTCTCTCAGGTGCACTTAGGCATTGCTTTTCTTCCCAGTCCCCTCTTTCCCCTTCTTTCTGCTTCTGTTGTTCTGAATAAAACGGTTTGAAAAGCCCAGGCCAACTCCTCAGTTTCTTTTGGGTGAGGAGTAACAGCTTTACAGGGTTAGTCTCTAGGTTCCACCTGCCCTTAATGTAATAAGGGTATGAAAACTCACAGGGGGAACAGTCACTCCAGTGCCACATAACCACATAGCACTGACGGCTGCACAATTGCACCTATTGATTGTGGTGTAAGAGAGAGCGTGTTTCATCAGCCTTTAATTGGGCTGATTCCTAAACAGAATGGGGTCAAAGCGGGTTGTGCTGCTGAGTCTAAACAGCCTTGCCAAGCAGAGGTAAATGTCTCATAAACAGGTCACAATTTATACCCTTTTTGAATTCCTTGGGATCTGGGATTTACAGCCATCCTGGAAATCTTGTGCTCCACCTTGGAGGAACAGGAAAACTGATGAAAGGTTTGTGTGCAATTCTAGCATGTGTACCTTCCCCTGCCTTTATGTGGTATTTCACTTGTTTTGACTTAGGATCTTTGTGGTGGGTTGACCTTGGCTGGACACCAGATGCCCACCAAGCTTCTCTATCGTTCTCTATCACTCCTCTTACCAGTGAGACTGGGGCGGGAGCGGGGCGGGGAGAGGAAATAAGATGGAAAAAACCCTTGTGGGTCAGGATAAAGGCAGTTTAATAAAGCACAAGGCATGCATGGAAGCAAAGGAAAACAAAAGAATTCTTCTCTGCTTCCCATCACCAATGTCCTGCCACTTCCCAAGAAGTAGGGCTTCAGTACGCGTAGCAATTGCTCTGAAAGACAAAGGTAATAATGAATAATGAATGCTCCCCCCTTCCTGTTAGCATTTATTGCTGAGCAGATGTCCTATGATACAGAATATCCCTTTGGTCAGTGTAGGTCAGCTGTCCTGGCTGTGTCCCCTCCCAAGAACTTGCCCGCCCCCAGCCTACTGGTGAGGGGGGAATGCTGGGGAGGCAGCCTTGATGCTGTGCCAGCACCGCTCAGCAGCAGCCAAAACACTGGTGTGTTATCACCACCTTCCTAGCTCCCAGTGCAAAGCACAGCACCGTGAGGGCTGCTGTGGGGAAAATTAACTCTGTCTCAGCCAGACCCAGTCAGATCGTGCATTTCAAAGAGTGCCTATCTGTGTCCCTACAAACCCACACCAAGCCAGTAGCTTTTCATGTCCCATCCTAGTAAGTTTGACTGGAGACAAGCTTCCCTGCTGGATTCTTCTCTTTATGGGATATTCCTCAGCACAATTTCTGCTGGCTACAAAGCAGCAGCACAACTGGAGTCAAACCAACCTGCACGACCTGAAGATTTGTCTTCCAGTGTGGGAGGGGGAAAAACCACTTTCTTTTGAGTGTCCTGTTCTTGTCCAGCTCTCCAGCACTTGTGAAGATTGGAGTTCAGTTAATAAATTCCTCTCATTGCATTCAGGAGAGGCTCATAGAGTGACTCAATGAATCAGAATTAGCTGATGATGGACTTTTTCTCTTCCCTCCCTTCTCTCATTTCTAAGTGCTGAACTTTGAATATCTTAGATTGAGTTTGTATTACTTCAGATGCATCATTGTTTTCAGGAAGCATACTTGCATTTTGCAAGAAACAGAGTGGTTTTTTGAATTGGAGAATCGGGTGTGAATTACAAGTTCACTGAATTCCTTTTCTAATGTGTTGTCAGGGGTTTTGGTGGTGTGTGTGTGGTTGTGGTTTTTGGTTTTTTTTTTGTTAACATATCCTTTACTCATCTACTAGTTGTGTAGTACTGGGGGTAGAAGAGGCAGGTAAGATGATGATAAAAACCATAAAGAATAAATTTAGATATGCTGGAAACTTCACATGAAATGAAACTTAGTTATGCTAATCCTCTTGGCCAGCTTCTGACCCTGTTAAGTTTATAAATGAAGGAGACCTGTGTACTGCCTGCTGTAGCCTAACCTTCCTAGTGTTTTTCCCGACAGATTTTTATGCTTTTTTTTTTTTTTTTTTTAAAAAGACTCAACCTGTTTTCGATAATATTTAGAAGCTGTTTCAACTTCAACTGTATGAACTAAAGTCCTTGGAGGATTTAATTAATCAACGGAGCATAGGATTTGGCCCTCCACTCTAAATGCTGACAATAACAATCGTATTCTGGCTAAACTAAGATGATGTTAAAGTTAATGCAAAGCTAAATAAATACATAAAAAGCAACAGCCCCACACCCCCCAACTTGTCTGGCAAGTGTAGGAGAGTGGCTGGATTGTGAGCAGGAATGCTTATGAACCTGTTTGTAGGCTGGCTAACGTGAAAACCTTTCTAATCCTGGTGATTTTAACTTGCTTACATTCCTTTGAAGGTCTCCCTTCTTGGTGAGTATTGAGGCTCTATTGCCATGATGCATTTTTATACTGCATTCCCCAGGAGTTAGCACTCGCCATGGAGACCTGCACTTTGTCTTTTAAGCAGATAAAAAGAGAGGTCAGTCAGATGTAATTCCCCAACTCCTCGTATAAACAATTTAACTGCTGCAGCAACATACTTGCTTGGAATTACTCCCTCAGATTCAATTCCCTTTTCCTGCTCCACTTGTAAAAATGGTTAGTGTCCTCTATAAACTGCTGCTCAGCCAGGTCCAAGGCTTGCTGTGGAGTTGTAGAATAAATGTTAATCTAATACAGGTTACTGGGTCAAATGCAATCACAGGCTTGTGGGAAAAGCTTAATACTGTTCTGCTTCTTCTAACACAGTAAACCTGGATATTATATGATAGGTTAAATACCACTGAACCATGGCAAGAATTTTCTTGAAAGTAGGATTTAGTACAAAGGAAGCTACACTGGAAGAGTGACCTAGGATTGACTTTGCTCTCTGAGAGCATTCTAAGAAGCTGAGGTATGCTGTAAAAATTATCTCCCTGAAAACACTAGGTACAAAAATCCCTAGGTCAGGGGATGGCCAGCCACAGCAAGGATGATTCAGCTAATAAAAGGCTGCATGTGTTTTTTTATACTGCCGCCTTCTCTCCGTAGGAAAGAGCATTTTGCCTTTTTTCCCCTTGCAGTGACTGTGAAGCCAGCGTGATGTGGCTAGCTCCAACTTCTGATATCTGAGATTGTGTAAATATACACTTAAAAATATATATCTTTATCACGCGTATGTGAGTGCTGACAGTTGCTTATTTCCTACAGGCTGGCTTGTGTTATCCCTTGCTGTCATGTACCCCTCTGTCCCACAGTGATGTCAGTTTGGCACAATATTTCACTGTCTTTAGTGCAGGTTTTGTTTGTACTCGCTACAGCTGAGGTCAGAGACCGAGCGAAGTCATTAAGTGGAGGTCTGAGGACCCGATCCTGCACACAGACCTGGCTCAGTATGTGCTAATCTGTACCAGCTGACAGCGTGGGCCAGCCATTTTCCACAGTGTATGTTGTTTGCTTCTCCTTGCTTAAGTAGTCATTTATAGTCCTGGTGTTTGATTACAGAATGAGGGAGAATGGGCACAAAGACAAGGGGTGCTGGAGCCTCCATTTTATATTTGTTACTTTAACCAACTGAAGTGATAAATTGGCTCAGCGGGAGGACTTTGGATGATACACAGGGAGAGAGGGCACTAGAGCATGCCAGGGCTGTGAGAGCAGTTGAGCACAGACATCACTTGGATCAGTCTGAGCTGTTAACAGGAATGAAGCAGTTACACTGGCACGGAACATGGCTTATGAACGTACAACTTCGCTAGTCAGTAAAAAAGCCCAATAAAACCCCGCTGCATCATAGCACCAAGCTGTCAGAACGCTGCCCCAGCAAGGATGCTTATATTCACAGAGCAGTGTTAAACTGTTACTAAGTTAAAAAGATGTTTTACATGTGGGTGGTGAGAGCCAGGGTCAAAACAGCCTGTGGCAGAGGCAGAAAGATGGCCGAGTTTTCTGAGGTTGTTTGGTTTTAGTTTTGTTGTGATGTTTTATGCTGAAGACAAACCTCCTGAACAAGACTGTATGGAGTGCCATGTACAGCAAGGAGTGCATACCTTGGCATGTCTCTCAAACATTGCTTTTCAAATTTTCATTCAAAAATGTGACTCAAGTCACTTTAGTCTTTGCACACAAGGTGCATATGAAGTGTGCAGAGAGTCTCTAAAACCGGGTTGGCTGCAGGCCCAAGAACTTACCTCCATTTCAGAAAAAAATGCAGGTCAACCCTAGCCACACACGGAGTTCCTAATTGGGGTGTGTTGGCCCTGTATGGTAGCCAGTTGGATGCTTCCAGCTATGTCCCCCCTGATTTTCCAAAGCCAGTACAACCTGGGCTGCTGAGATGCCAGGAGTCAACTTGCACTGCCATCATCTGAGCAAGAGCTGAAAGATGGTCGCCACACGTTAGAGATGGACAGGACTGTGCTCCCAGAGACCAGGAAAAGAGGAGGGACTGCTTCATGTGGTTGGTCTGCAGGGAGATGAAGGGGGAAAGATCTTGAGGAGGTTGAGGTTCAGGAGATCTTTAGAGCATTTCAATCAGAGGGTTTGAGCTTTCATCAAATGATGTCAGAGCTTTAACACAAATATGCTTTTATAATTTATTTTTTTTTACGAGTAGAATGACTGCAGATTTTAACTTGTCTGGGGAAGCGTAAGAGTCTACTGATCAAACCTGTGCTGAACAAGAGAAAATGCTTTGTCTGTGCTATTTCTTTGTGTTAGCCATGAAACCCTGTTAACCACTGGTCCCCAGGCTCTCTCCTTCATTTCATCTTCTGTAACCCCTTCAGCCAACATTTTGTTACATCAGACAATCTCCATCTGAATAGCCAAGTCCTCTCCTCTCCCAGGGTTACTTTTTCCCCCTTTTTCTCCCTGTTCCATTCTTCATTGAAGTGTATGCCTTTTTGCTCCTGCGTATTCTTCATCTGACCATATTTCTGTCTTCTGCCTATTTCTCATGTCCCTTATGCAGGTGTCAACACCTTTCTCATTACTGTGGCTCCCTTGTCCTGACAAATCTGGTGCATCTAGCAGATGTCCCTCCTCTGTGCTCCCAAGGGCTGCTCAGGACACACCTGCCTCCGTGCAGCTGAAAAGCTGAGGGGAGGAGGATGATGGTATCTGAAGTCACTGATCAGTCATCCCTTCCTCCCCCCTCTCCTCTTTAGAGCCTACTTTATATAACCTGATTTTATTCATTGGCCAGTCAATGAAGAAATATCGGCTGATTTGCGGGGTTCAGAGAGGAAGTCTTGATCCTGCTGAAAGCTAAATTCTTGCTGAATTTCACCTCTACTTTCTCACTTCTGTCATACTGTGTGGCACTGCTGTGCACTTTTAAAAAATATGTTTATGACCTCTTCTTCTTTGGAAGAAATGTCTCAAGAGTTACCAGACACTCACTCTGTAGAGCTTCTGTGTTGTGTTTCTTAAAAATCCTGTTTCCTTCCCCAATCCTTCCAGCTGCTCAGTAGCCCAGACCTTGGTGCACTAAAAGGTATTGTAATGTAAACTGGAAGTGCTGACTCATGTATAAGCAAAAAGTAAGCATCTGGTTGTTATTCTATTCCTCCCCCCCCCAAATATTGGGGTGTATGGCAGTTCTGATCAACCTTTTATAGCTGGTGGATTGGTTCCGTCCACTAAGATTTCTTCATGCTTCACCGCAGGAGATGCTCTTGCCATAGCAAGTGCTCCGTGTCTTGGTGAAGGTTCACAGTATTTCACCAGTAGCAAAGTGTGGTTTATGCAGCTGTGTCCCTTTTCAGGTCCTGAAGCTGATGCATGAAAGGCAGAAAGAAGGCCCCCCAAAGTGAGGACACTGATACAAGTGTTCTAGATGCTTGCAGGGGTGTTTCTTTTCCCTTTAAGGAATAATTAAAAAAAAATTGTGACATTTTAGAAGGCCATTTGCTAAGCTCTGCATGTTCTGTGTATTTTAGTGTGTGAACAAATTAGATTATGAAAGGTAATGTATTAGTGATTTGACAGTAATGTGGAATCTTGGAAGCATTAATCGCTAATGCATGTTTCATAATTTCAGCTAAATGATCTCAGTTGAAATGCAAGAGAGGCAATTGAAAAATTCCTCAAGATTGCAGCGAAACCTGGTACTATAATGCAGATTACTTTGATTTACGGCAAAATACTGCAAGGCAATAGGAAATTCACAGCAGCTGTGTTTAATAGTTACAGTAGAGTTGTGTGATGAAATGGTAAATTCATATATGTATTTATCCGGCAAAATAAATGTCTCATTCTTCACCTTCATGTTACATATTTAGAAAAACCAAAACTATAGGTTACAACATACTATTCTTCTCATTTGTTATTTGTGTAACAAAAATATTTAGAGACCCTAACTGAGAACTGGGCCCCAGGAATCTAGTGGCTCTACAAATATGTAAGAAGAGACAGTGCTTGCCCTGAAAAGGAGAATTTAAGACCTTAACCACACCCAGGTATTCATGAGCCTAGATGTTAGTCCCATTGCCTCACATCATTGCTGCAGGACTGGTGGCTAAGAGAAGAGTGATACCTGCATTTGACAGGATGGAAACCTCCCAAGTTCAAAGCTGATGTCCTGGATGTGACCTGTAGTCAGTTGGCAGATAGCACATTGTCTGTGGGAGAAATACCTCAAAATAAGCAGGCAGATGCTTTTCACTCTGGCTGCGGTGGGGCGGAACCACAAACTGGTGCACTCAGCAGGGCAGCAGGCTGACCTCTGTGTGGCAAGAATATGGATGACAGTAATGAGTAAGAAATACCTCTGCTCCTGGGTGATTTCTTCTAGTAGATGGGAGTGGAGGGGTGGTGTGTGTGGGTGTTCAGGTTACAGCTCCTTGAATAGGAGCAGTGTATTCATTTTTATCAAGGCTGTTACTTGCTTTTGTATTTTCATGTAAACACTAACCTGCTGAACGCCAGGATGGCAGCTATATTCTGCAAAGTTTTCCTCTGTCTCCGTGCCATAACAATGTGATGGTGGGTTGTGTGGATCTTCATGTTTTTTCTTCCCTGCAGGACTCATTTGGCAGTGAGAGTTGATGATGGTGGCATACTTAGGTTTCAGAGCTAACACACCAGCAAAATTAATTCACACCTCCTTCGCAACTCCCCGCAGACTCCACACCCCTCCTGGGGGTCCATCCTGTCTGTAAAGTTAGTCATGGATGTTCTTAATCTACTTGTTGGTCTTTGCAGTGAAGGGACTGAAAAACTTTATTTCATTTATAGTGAAAGGTAAGATTTTTTTAGGTCTTACATCTTAGCGACTGTGCGGAAAGACACCTGCTTACTGAGTCATTGCCAGGCTGTGGTGTTCACCTTCAATGTGAAACATTATCAGCTTTCAGCTGATGAATCCTGCATTGTGCATGGATTAAATATCTCTTAAAGCCTACTCTGTTGGTAACTGACTCCACCGTTAGTTAAGAGTTGATGCTTCCACAGTGCAGCTTTTCTTCAGGTAATCCTCCTTCTGCTGAGTAATCCTGGTGACCTCGAGGAGACTTTATTCCTGCCTCTTCTGCCTAATGTCTAATGTATGAAGTAAGGTTTATGCAGGAGAGTAAAGGTGGGAGGACTGGGCTGTGTTCCATTGGCCACAATGTTGGCTGTGAAGTGTTAAGATGATACCTGATTCCTCTTTCATCAGAAACAACAGAGTACAGCTGCTTAATGCATATTAAATAGTGGAGAAGCATAAAAAAGAAATTTCCCCATTGAAATGACTTTACTCAGTGTGAGGAAAAAGAAGGCTAGCCCTCATAATTCTCTTTTCAGAATTCAGAATTCTCTTCAAAGCAAGAAAATAGTGCACATCATGTTAAAACTACCATGCTTACCGTGTCACACTTCTAGCTCACTGAACTCTCTGGAGAGCCTGTGTTTCCCAAGTCAATTACAAAAGCCCAATAAATAAATGGACATCTACTGTTTATAAAGAAATTTCAGCAGAAGCAATGTGGACTCTAATTTCACTACAATGCTAGAAAACTGAGGAGTTTCTTTGTGTAAAACCTTTAAAAGGACTCAGTGGGCTCTTTACATCTGCCCAAAAAGAGCTTTTCAAGTCTGCCTATGAAATTATGATTGTCCCAGTGACTTCCATAAATGTCTCTCTGTATCACTGTCTCTTTTGACTAGTACTGCTGAGTCTTCAAGAAATGGCAGAATCTCTCTCATTCTGCTTATAAGAGTGGATGGTGGTTAAAAGAAAAAGGATTTCTCTGCATTTGAGCTGAAATACAGAGACTTCTCCGAGTCTGGATGCAAAGAAAGAGCAGAGATTTGTCTTCTAGTGCAACATTTTCAACACCTTATATATGATTCATTCATTATTATACTTGATTGGTTTTATGGAGCTCAAGGAAGCACCTGGTGCTTTTCAAAGCATGTAGAAGGCATCTTCCTTGCCTTGAGGAGTTCTCATTTTCTCACTGGGCGTGTCCATACTGGGTAATAGAAAGCAGCTTGGACTTCTGAGCTAGCAGATCCCTCCAAAGCAAAAGCAATACTGCTGTGAAGGACTGTGAATGTGGAGGTTAGTTTTGCTGAGGCATAAGGCCAAGTCCTGGCCAGGTGCCACACAAGCATGGCCCTACTACTTCTGAGCTACAAGTGAGTAGCTCCAGTAACTCTACACAGGGTGGATGTCATTGTTCACTTGGCAGTGATGTGGGCAGCTGGCTGTGCTCTTTCTTGCTAGATGTAGATGTACTGACATCTACTCAGATACAAAGTTTTATTGGATCAGAAGGGGCAGCCCCCTTGCAGTGAAAACAAACACCTCACTTGTTCCCACCGCTGTTGAGACTTGTTTATTTTTGTCTTTGTGTAAGTATTACCATTTGTAGCTGGAAAAATATGCTTTTAGAAGTGCTTAAAAATATTTGAAGTGTTTTTGGCATTAGAAATCAACTTTTAAGAGTGCAATAACAGATTTGTTTTTGTGAGAAGATGTCATTTTCAAATGAAAGTACAGAACGTAATGTATTTTGTGGCTTTTGTGAAGAATAACAGTTGGAGGAGAGACAGGTATCATAAAGTTACTTGCATCCTGAAAAAAACCCAATCCAAATGCCAAACCTAAAAAACCCACCTAAACTGGAATAACACAACATCCTGTCTTTTGCATGGTGGATTGAGTTCACCTGTTGCCCCTGTGCTGAAGGTTTCTCTCCTGAAACTTAAACCCCATGGGATATGGATGTCAGAGAGATCACTATATCGTGGCAGATGTGTTATAACAATACAGCAAAATTACTTAAACAGTATTATAGGGCTTGTGAATATGATCAGAAACATTTGCTGATGTTGAAAATAGGGTCAAGGTTATTTTTCAAGGCTGGCTGTATAGTTTATTTACACAAAATTAAAAGAGCAGCCAGGTTTTGCAACAGCTGTAACAAAACCAAGACTTTTGGAAAAAATGCAAAGTCAACGTAACATTTAATGAAAAGTTTTCATTGTAAACAAGTAACAAGCAATACCAGAAAATGGAATTGAAGCAAACTTTAATTCTGCTGGAAAAAACAAATACAGTGAAAACCTGGAAATGAGCTTGAAAAAAGTGTGTGTATAAATGAAAATTGAATGTGATTATTTTCTTTATTATGCAGCCTAATGTGGAAAGGACAGGAGGAGTAATGATAAAAAAAACATTATATAGTTTTATTCACATCTCAGTGTTCTTGGATTTAAGACGGAAAGTGTTAGAAAGATGAGCGCATTTTCACTAGTGTCATGGTTTAAACCCAGCCAGCAACTAAGAACCACACAGCCGCTTGCTTGCTCCCCCCGTGTCTGGATGGGGGAGAGAATGGGAAGAACAAAAGTGAGAAAACTCATGGGTTGAGATAAAAACAGTTTAATAGGTAAAGCAAAAGCCGCGCACACAAGCAAAGCAAAACAAGAAATCCCTTCACCGCTTCCCATCAGCAGGCAGGTGTTCAGTCATCTCCAGGAAAGCAGGGCTCCATCACGTGTAATGGTTACTTGCAAAGACAAAATGCTGTAACTCTGAATGTCTATCCCCTTCCTCCTTCTTCCCCCAGCTTTTTATACTGAGCGTGACGTTCTATGGTATGGAATATCCCTTTGGCTGGTTGGGGTCAGCTGTCCTGGCTGTGTCCCCTCCCAGCTCCTTGTGTACCTGCTCA
Source organism: Ibycter americanus (assembly GCA_035590275.1). Taxonomy (NCBI): domain Eukaryota; kingdom Metazoa; phylum Chordata; class Aves; order Falconiformes; family Falconidae; genus Ibycter; species Ibycter americanus. The sequence goes on from JAVJGI010000062.1 coordinate 88,565,826, forward strand.
CTGGCATCCCTTTGGCTGGTTGGGGTCAGCTGTCCTGGCTGTGTCCCCTCCCAGCTCCTTGTGTACCTGCTCACTGGCAGAG
>JAVJGI010000062.1:88566007-88597938 GCA_035590275.1 Ibycter americanus
ATCCCTTTGGCTGGTTGGGGTCAGCTGTCCTGGCTGTGTCCCCTCCCAGCTCCTTGTGTACCTGCTCACTGGCAGAGCCTGGGAAACTGGGAAGTCCTTGATTTATCGACATTATTCTCATACCAAATCTGAAACACAGACCTGTACCAGCTACTACGAAGAAAATCAACTATCTCAGCTGAAACCAGGACAACCAGTATCTTAATCGGCAGCTTCCCTGCACCTGAAAATGTGGTATGGATGTGGGATTTAGCCTTTCCCATAGAAAGCTGGGCTTTTGGCTGAAGTTGTCAGGTTAGGACATGAAAGACTACCTGAAAAGGTCCTGGGAGCTGTGGAAAGAGCTTCAGAGCAAATGAAAATATATCTTATGGACAGATTGTGGCTAAGCTCGCAAATGTCACTTGAGAGTCAGTTCAACCCAAAGTAAAGACCTTAACTTTCTAACTTCTCATTTCCTCCTTTTATTTGAGGAGATGCTCTGTAGCCTGTACCCTGCTCTCCCCACCGCCAACCACTGAGCAGGCGACAAGAGCTTTCCTGAAAACTGGCTGGAGCAAGCCACTAACTGACAGATTTGCTTCTTAAGGTTGGAAGCCTCATAAGCATGGTTCTAGCAGAAGGGTTTGCATGTGTAACCCGATGCATCTACCACCTGTTTGCCTCCATAAGTGGTGAAAAGATATTGGCAGCCCCCCTGAGAGAAACCCAATGCACTAGCAGCTCCCAGGTGCCTAGGTACAGCGACAAACATCTGGATTTTTATATCCAGACTGTGGGCAGAAGGACAATTGTAAATGCTTTGCTATTCTTTGTTTCCTTCTACTTGTATGTTGAGAAGTCTGGTATTTGGTACTTTGTGTGCCAACTTGCCCCAGTCACACTCTTGCAATACCTGAAGTGTACTCAGAAATGCAGAGGATGCACAGCTGGCGTAAGCCTGTGTGCGCCATCAGCTTCATCAGAATTGCACCAGAGAATTTTGCATGATGTTTCAAGATGCCATCTCCTGGGGACAAGTCAAAGAGCACAAACCGTGAAGTGTGCTCTTTGTGAAAGGGTGAAGCACAAGGTTAAATTATATTTACAGTGGAGAATTTTTTTAGTCAAACCTGTAAAAGGTGCAGTGGAGGAGGGAGGGTATACAGGCTATGTGCTGTGATGCTGTCCTGAGTCTTTTGGGTTCTGCCTTTATTTCCCCCCCAGCTACCTTTTCATCAGGCAACAGAAATGTTTCTATTTGTTCCTTGGAAAAGCAATTCAGCAGCTTTGTTCATTGTTTTGTAATGTGTCAGGCAGAATGTGAGGCCTAAACTGCTTCAAGGGAGAGTTTAGCAGTTTATACACACATACACAGGAGAAAACTTCTAAGACACTTTGGTTTTCTTTTTCAAAAAGAAGTCATTGATTTAGGAGAAAACAGCATGGCAAGGTCCACTTGTTGGATGTATAAAATAGATAAATTTAGGCTAAAGAAAAGATGAACGTTTCATAGTAAAGCAAAATCATCGGGAAGAATTTCCCAAGAGATGTGATAGATTGAATATTTAAATGAAGACTTTCTGAATGAAAGTCCCTGAGGTGGATTCTTTGGTCTAGATTAGAAAGAAGGTCAAACGATTATCTGCAAGATAAAAGGTCCCGTCTAGCCTTAAAATTCATGTATGTATTAAAAATAAACAAAACCCAAACAGATTTACAGCCTCATTTTCCCTAGTACTTCAGCAAAGAGAAAGCAAGCCAGCATCATGATACGTATATTCTCTCTTGGCACAGGAAAGGAGCAGGGCTGTCCTTGCCCCTCAGACAGCAGGGTTTTGTTGGTGTGCACGTGCAAAGACCTAACCAAAGGTGGAGCCTTTATTAGCGGTCTACTTAATAAATAAAAGAGATTATTGCTGAATGGTTTTTTTAGGCTGTCAGTTTTAGAGGTGGAATGATCTCTGTTACTTTACCAGTGGTTTACTGGCAGTGCAGATGATTTAAAAAAAAAAAAAGGTAAAAAATATATATGTATTTTTATATATCTGTATAAAACAAATTTGTGATAATTTTGGCTGCTTAAACCTGTAGTTTTTTAAATGGGTTTCCTTATATGAAATTGCTTATGTGATGTATAATGAAATTCTGAGAACTTTACAATATTCTAAGCTGAAGCAAGTAAACAGACACCTGACATGACTGATTACACTTAAAAATGTGGGCACCACCTTTTAGCAGAATCATAGCATCAAGTAGATGCTGTTATGTCATCCTCATGGGGAGAGCATCCCAGGAATCCGGTCCGTGGTCTGTTTGATGTAGGGAGAATACAGGGCCCGCTGAGGCTGCTGAAAACCCATAAATAGCACTGGGATCTGAAACATATTTCCAGACAAAACTTGTTCTGCCTCCCAGTAAGCAGTAATTTTCTACCAGCAGATTTGTGTTAGAGCAATCTGTATGAGATCCAGGTGTAGACAAATTCAAAGTTAAATGGTCATCTCACTCGGGCTTGATTTTAAATGAAGTGAAGAATAATGCATTAGCTCATCCAGATAACGTACCTTATAAATTGAAAACATTGCTGAGAGAATCTTTTAGGGTGAGTTTTTTAACTCTTTAACACTTAATTCCATGAAAGTGTCAGGTAGCTGCAAACCATTCAGGTTTTGATGGTTTCAAAGTGGACAGCGTCTTTGGTTGCCTAATTTGCTGCATTAAGTTATTCATGCTTTATTCAGTCTTACCTTCATACAATTTCAGTGGGGGCTGCTGCATTTAAAATAATGTACAAGGACAGAAATGAGCTTGTTCCTAGGTGACAATATCATATGATGTGGTGGTACTTTTTTATAATTAACTCTTTTTTTCCTTGGAGAGGAAAGGGATGGTGAAGGTGCTGGCCTTCTTTCTTCTTGTCTCCTAAAAATACCATTAAGCTGTGATAGAATGTATCGTGGCTTCTATTTTAATTTGGAGAAAGGATTTTTTTCTATGCATTAATGATCTTTCTTGCCTAAGAACTGGATATTTGAAGACCTGATCCAACATCCATTGTTGAAAATGGAAAGCCTCCTCCAACTGTAAATATAGCTGGATTGCCGTTTGCCTGTATTTGACAAGATTTGCTCATCAATGGAATGAATTCAGGGGTTGGCTCACAGTCATGCTCAACATGGTAATTTTCTTCTTTTTTGCTCTTACTGTGTCAGTTGTTGAGTATCTCCCTTTTAAAAGGATGTTTGAGATTTTAGTTTATTTACAGAACAAGTGTCAGACTTGAATCAAATTCTTAGATCTTCACTTCTCAGAAGTCTATATCAGAAATAGTAACAAACCCACCTGAAGCATCCATTCATATATTTAGAAATAGTTTATGGGGACACTGAAAGACACTGATGTTATCTTTTTAATATTGTAAGGAATAATCCTATTAAAGAAGAAACAAGGAAAACTGTTATGCCCACAAGGCAGAATTATCCAAAGTTGATTGGAGCAGCTCAGGTTACTCTACAAAGCCCAAGCTGTGTGCTGGCCTATCTTTCCATCAGGGCTTGGTGAGTGAGCAATCATTTGTGGATTCTGCTCATCTCTCTTTGCAAACTTTGTTCAGTGGAATTAGATACAACTTTGACAAATTAGAAGTGCCCCTTAGTCCCACTGTCCCTGCCACAGCACAGTCTTCCAATTGTGCCTGGTTTTCTGAAGTTCAGCCACATCAGAGCTGTCAGTGGCAGGCCTTCCAGAAGGCTACACTTTTTAATAAGGGAATCTGTCAGCACTGGCTTCGCCAGGTCTTGCAGACTTCTCTTAATCCGCAGTGCAAACTGCCCTTCCCGTTGCCTTCCCTCTGTTGCGATGTACTTGGACTCTGAAATAAATATCCCCTTTGTTTACAATGTGCCTGCAACAAAATTAACCTTTGGGATTAACTGCAACACAGAATGGGCTGTGTTTCATCTTTCTTTATAGCACAGATTTGGGATTAAAAAAACCTCAGCCACCTGCCTAACCAATGTCTGTTGCTTTTGTCACTGCATCCCTGGTTTTGCTCATAGTTTCTTAAAAGGTGGTGCTCATTACTGAGTTCTTCTGTTTTTTAGAAAAGTTAATGGAAATTTCAAATAGTGGCCTTCAGGACCAATACATCTGCAGATGACTTGGGGCGGAGGGAGAGCGGGATTGAGCAATGTGTCTCCCAGCTCTACCTAAAAGTCTGTAAGCAGAACTGGACCAAGAGGTTTGTGGTTCAGCTCAGGAAACAGGCACCACTGAAAAGGGTACTACCACTGATTTCAGCAGTATCAAGGGAATCAGTCTGGCCCAGGGTTTTCTTATCTGTATCTTGCCATATTTATTTACTTATTTCCCTCTTTGTTAAGAGTATTCAATAAAACTATCATACTGGTGGAACTGGAAATCAGCAGTGTGTGCTTTGTCACAGAACTGAAAACCACAAGTACTTTACTGTGCCCTGCCATTTCTTGTGCTCCGTGCCCACACCCCGCGTCAACGTGGAGGAGCTTTTGGCCCTAAAGGGATTGGGAAGTTACTTTATGGTCCTTGCCTGAACCTGTTGGCTAATATGGGTTGTTGTAACCAAATTAATGAAACTTCAGCACCTGCTTACTGGCCCTGTAGAGACTGACATAAGACAGGTCCTTCAGTTCTGTATGCGCAACTGAACCCCCTGCTTGGTTTTCATAACAAACTTGTATGTGTTGCCTTCAGCTTATGGTGTTTCTCCACAAACTGCCATCTGTATTCAGGTGTGATGTCCCTTGGTCACTCACTAGAGGTCAAAAGGTGAACTTGGTGCTCTCTTCACAAAACATCATCATTAGCTCCCCTCACTGCTACTGAGAGTAAATCTTCCTCATATAATCAACTGTTATCTTAGTTTAGCTTTGAAGGAAAATGAAGGTTATCTGCATTCTGTTTATATCCGTGCATGTGCCCCCCTTACTTTATATAACACTTTAGTGTTGTTCATTCTTATACCCATGTGAAATAAGAGTTTTAAGCTCAAAGGTAACTAAGTTCCCCTAATGTTGGGAAAATAAGAAACTGGATAGTGAAGGGACACACTATCAGAGCCTTTATTGAAAGCATGGTTTCAGCATGAGTTCACGAGTTATTTAACACCAGAGAATTGACACAGGAAGGAATCTCATAATACTCCTGGCTGCCAGAAAACCTTCAGACTCTTGCGCTGTCTTAGGTGCAGAAGTCAATCAACCACAAGAACCAAATAAGAAAGAAACCAGACTTCATTAGTTCCAATCCTCATGGTACTATTTCTTTCATTTATAGTTGTTCTGGAAGCGGAGATGGCTTCCCAGTGATGCATGTGCTCCACGCCTCCATCACCTCAGGGTTAGTGCTCAATGCTTGGGGCTGCTCTTGCAAAGGACTTGAGTGAATACAGCCTGTAGCAACCTCTCTCTTGAAGGTCACCTACTATTAGGCCATAAATCTTGAGCTTTGTGCTCTATTCTGGCTACCTGTTTATTTCAGGATATAATTCAAGGTGTTGGTTATGATCTTATTAAGCCCTTAAAGGCCTGGGACAAGGTTAGCTGAGAAAATTGCTTCTCCCTCCCACCCCCACTTCATGCCCTATCATGGGAGTTATGATCTGTTGGGTTCCTGTAATTATTCTCCCTGCAGTCAACACAGTTTTGTTGCTGAAGCAGAGTGTGTGCCTCTGAAACATGTGTCTCTGGTGGCCCAAAGAAGTCCAGTTTAGTGAATGCAAAAGGAGGCAAAAAACTTCAGTTAACATTTTGAGATTTCCTTGGCTTTTTTTCTGCAGAAGAATCTGAGAGCTCTGTCCTGTGGTAGCATACATCATTGACTCTTCTATCTGCTGTTGAGTGCCCCACTGTTGTGGTGTATATTTTTGCAAAAGCAAAATGGACAAAAGCTCATGCAAGTGCTAATACTCATTGTTTTGTGATGAAACATGGCAGATGAGATCATGCCCTATGATTGCTCATGCTGTAGCTTGGGGAACCTGGAGCAGTGAAGCCTGATAACTGAGCTCCAGAGACAGCTGGGATGATACTGGAAAGGTCAATGGAGAGTGCAGGAGGATTGACGAGCTCCTCAGTGAGGTGGGAGAGACCGAGAAAGGCATGATAAGAAATTAAAAGTAGTGAGGCAGTGAGAGGAGGCAAGAAGTGGGTGCTGAGACTCCCTTGGAAGCTCCCTGGAGGACCTTGTTAAGTGAAAGTTCACTGCAAGTCTTAGTGGGGGGCGGGGGGGAATACACCTTTTTTAGATGGTGCAAACATTTCTTCATGTTAAACCTTCAAGGTCCTTTGTGTCAACTCTTGTACACTTCAAAAGAAGTGCATAAAGTAGCAGTACAAAGTGAGCTAAAAGATGCAATACTTGTTAGCTCTTGCTTTTTAGTTTTTTTTATACACATCTATACCTCCTCACTGCTGATCTTATTGCATCAGTAGAGCCTCCTTCTGCAGCTGTTCTACAGTTAAGCTGATTTGCTTGTGTTGGGCTGCTATCAGAAAGGAAATGAGTAACAATATTTTACATTTTAAAAAAGAAAAAGTTGTATCCTTCCCACTCCCTTTGTGCACAATCTGATCCTAAAGGTCTCACTGAAACTGGTGTTATAGATACAGATTTCACATCATTGGGTTGTCTTAACTTACACGCCACAAGTTTTTTAATACCTAGAGCTAGCAGAGTCAGCAATAGATTTTCAGTGTGGGGCCAGCCAGAGAATGACAGTGTTTGCAACTACTTGAGGTTTTAAAATATTTATTTTTCTTCATCATTAGAACAGAGGCAAGGGCTCCTGAGCATTTCACAGGAGGGAATTCTGTGAAAGAAGTCAGGTTTATGATTTCTTTCCTTCCCATTGACAGAGTGGTCTAGCCCAGGCCTCAGAGATCTTCCTTTTGAAAACTTCACTGAAATAGATAGCGCTGTGAAATGTTCTCACTTTGACAAAACCATCATATTTTGATCAAAAAAATATTTTGCTAATAATTGTTCCAGGCAGCTCCCCTCTGAATGACTTTGATCACTGTAGTTAACTGTTTTAATTCAAGTCAGTTTTCCAGGGCAGCAAGCCGTCTGTAGCGCAGATTCTGCTTGTGCTGGCAGAGTGGCCTTTTCCTTCCTTCAGGGCGACATCAAGAGCTGTCCCTTATTACATTTACAGAGGGAAGAATTTACTCTTCCAGTATTCCATCAAATTATATAAATGAAATAGTGGTGATAATTCTAGCTCATCAATAGCAATACGTTTACTCATTATCTATGCCAGACTGAAGGTATTTAATTAAACTATATGAAGGACCTTGAAGTGATGTTAGCATTTTAATACAGAGAAGTAGAAAAATTCACGGAAGGCTGAATCTCGATTTGTAGTTTTACTGAGCTCACTGCAGAGCCTGTGACCATGTGCGATATTAGCTACACTTACAGATACAATAATGAGCCACACTTAAGTTCAGCTAAAACCATGTGAGATGCTGGCAATCAAACCTGCAGGCACTTGCAAAGAGGCTATTAGCAACTCAAAAATGATTCAGTGCTTAAGCAAAAACTGTGGTGTTACTCCTGCTTTTCTAAGTACTCTGCTGAAGGAGCTTTGACCCACTTCTGATGTTCATGAGATCCGTTTCAAATAACCATGAGCATTGAAGTCACACCAAATTAGAAGTTCTGTGTGATATTTTAATGGGAAACTGGTGTGAAACTTGACTGTGTTGTCCAAAGATTGCTTGGAGAGTTGGGACTTGTTCTGATGAGAAATGCAAAGTAGAAACTCAAAGGTTGCAAATCCTTGCGGATGGAGGAAGGCGTTCACACTGAGTTCAAATCAAGTTTCGCATGACCATCGTGTTGGGTCTGGAGTTGGCTCTGCCGTAGGCTTTCTGGCTCCAGGGTTTTTCAAATCCGGAACTTTAATGCCCCTTAATAATTAACTGGCTGTTCAGCCCAGTGAGCTGAAACTTTGGGAGAAGACTTGGAAAAACCTACCAAGCTAACTTGTTCCAGCACTAGGTTAATGCACTGTGTAAGCTGATTTTGGGGGCTTATGCAGAAACTCGGCGACCAGCAGGCTTTGTGCTCAGTGCTAGTTGTGCATCAGCCGCGTGATGTATTTGAAAAGGCCAACCCCAGCCATGTTCCCATCTGAAATAAACGGGAATTATGTCACTGACAATGTTAAAAAAAAAAAGAAAAAAAAAAAAAGTTAGGCTCTTTTGTATATCATCTTGTGTTGGCCTAAGTCTATATGCAGATTATGTGCAACAATAAGGATCAGTATTGTTTTATACTGTAGATGTACTCTGTGGGAATAAGGCTTTCTTAATTTACACAATATGAGGGGGAGATGATGTTTCTTCAGTGCCTTTCATGATGAGACCTTCAGACTATACTGACTAGGAGCTCCAAAGAGATTTTGGCTCAGGTGCTGCTGTCCCTGAGAGTGAGACTCCATGCAGTATTTTCCTGGTAGTGATAACAGCTTAGATCATATTTAACCTAAATGCTGTGTCCTGGGTGTTACTGTTGTTCTTATTTTGCATGGTTATTTTTAACCTGCTGAATTCTCTGGCCAGCTCTGTAACAGCAGTGTGGAAATAAGTTATCTCAAAGAATTGCTGCTGCAGAAGATCACTGATGTCCAGGCACTGCTTTAACCACTGAAAGAAAGGCAATGTGCACCTAATGAAATGCAATCTTGTGGTAGCATGTTCGGGGATACTGCTGTTTCAGGTAGCCAGGGTGCTCCCAAACCTGCTGGATTGTCTCTGCTCCATGCTGTCCCTCTCCACCACCCAGTGCCTTGTGCTGAATTGTCTCAGGAAACTGATAGAGCCTTTAAAACCATCATTTTATAAACTGGAGAGTTTCTCATGAATCTGCAGCATAAGGGAGAATGGACTTATTATACCTGCAGTAGCTTGGAGGTGGGGAGGGAGAGCAATATAGCTCCTAGTTGTTGTGCTGTGTCCTTTATACAGCTGCTCATGTGCCCTTCTTGGGGTACAATTCTCAATCTGCAATTGCTTTTACTCTTATTTCCTTCCATCTTGTGTTTTGCAATTCAGGTAAACCACTGAAAATTATTCTTCTCTCCATAAACCATGAATTAGTCCAGCAATAAGCAACATGCAGGGATTGTGTAAAATTGAGGGCTTTGGCTCCCCACAAGGGAGGAGATGAGCATTTCCTCATGGAAGCAGCATCTATCTTGCGATGGAGTCTCTGCGCTGTGACTGGCTTGTGTGTTCAGTCTTTGCCTTGCTCAAACGGGTTTCTCTGGGTGGCAAAGTGAGCTGAGGGCCAGGTGGTGTGGGACGGGGCCAGCACAGGAGTGTTGGGCATTGCTCCACAGAAAGGATTGATGAGTAGGGTTATGTTTTTGGGAGAAGTCAGGGAAATTCTCAGTACTGATCTCTCTGCCTTTGAACTTTTGATTATTCTTCAGTTAGGGAAAAAACTATATCCTACTGTTCCATATGTTTTGGGGGGTTTTGGTTGGTTGGGGTTTTTTTTGGGGTGTGTGTGGTGATATTTTGTTTTTTTTTGGTAGCTGGCATTTGATATACTAAATATGCTGAGCTGGACATTATGAGAGCTGTGACAATATACTACCTGGGGATGTGGTCTCTTCTCCCATTTTACAGTCTGTATTTCTGAGGTCTCTGATTCCCCAGATTAGGAATACTACAGATGAAACACGTCACCTCTTCAGTCTCATCTGTACCATTTTTTCACTCTTTTTATGCCAGTGAGCTTCTACCCCATCTGTAAATGCAGGTTTAGAAGCAGGAAGAACTATGGTAGTTGGAAGAAATACTAATGACAGAACAGTGTTTTTCTTGATTCACAGTTGCTTACAAATTACTGATTGCTTTGAAATATCTTTGCATGTTGAATTTTAAGAAACGGCTCACCATATGGGTGATACGAGTTGAACTGCCATGAGAAAACTGTGGTGAACATATTGGGGAAAATAGAAGCATTTAGTCTTTGAAGATTCTTTTTTTTGGGGGACAAGATTCATCTGAATCTACTGTATTCAATATTTTCCTTGTTCACCCTCTGTAGTTCTGCAACTTCAGAACAAATACGGGATATTGCATTTCTGGCCAGGCACCACTGTTCAGATGTGATCTGAGGTGGCATATCTGCAGATACCTGCACTTCTGACTTCCCTACAGCTGTTCATCAGGTCAGAATACACCATATGCCACGGCAGAATTGTCTTATCTCTGTGCTGGAGATTCTAAGTCAATCACATAGTTTCTGCTGTGACTTTTGACTGATGACAGACCTGTCTTGGACAGAGCGTACCATTCTTGGTACCTGAGTTGACATATTTAGAGTATGTTCTGATATCTTTCTGTAGCACCACACTGTGCCACAAAAAAACCCCTTAAAATATTAGTTTTGCAACATCTGGCTGTACAGTTGCCACTCTAAGTTATTTCCCCAGATGCAGAAAGTGGCAGCAGTCCAAGAAAGATCCAGTTTATTTTAACAGGCTTGTGAAATCCTTCTGTACTCTGCTTTTCAACAGTCCCAGTGCATCTTTCAGTCATTTGTGAGTTTTAGCTTCAAAACACTCCTGTGAAGTTTGCGCTGTTTGCTAAATCGAGAATCGAGGCACGGGGCAGAACAACATGAAACCTGCAGGTAGGCACAGACATGTCTGAACTCTCTTTGTTCATGGTCCTGGTTAGCTGGCGGGTGCCTGCGCCTTGCCATATAGCCAAGCTCTAAGAACACAGAGAATACAATAACGTGACTCAAATCCCAGTGGTCAGGGCTTTTCTGCCAGACAATACTGCCTGGCAATCTTATGGCAAACGTATCTTCCTTAAAATTTCATTAAGAAGCTGTGCTGCTTCACCTTGATTTAAAGTCCTGCAATTTCTGCAGCTTTCCTTGCAGCCGTGCTTGTGTTCTGAAACCCCTGCAGAACATGGCTCAGGATTTCCCACCTTCCCAGTACTCCTGGACAGAGCTTTCCTTCCGCAGATGGGTTACAAGTGATCGCGGGTGTAGTAACTCATCCTTCTGAATTGCCTCGGTGACAGCAAGAACTGGCGATGACAGCCTGATTTAAAGTTGTCTGTAATATAATGAGCATAACCATAAGTAGAAGAGAATTAGCCAATTACTGTTGCTTAGGGATTGCTTTGTGAGGTTACTCCAAATTAATTGTTTGGGAGCTGAATTAGCATCAGATGCCACCAAGGGACAAGTGGTTAATTGTAATGACTTTTTGTATTATGCCACTCCCTAACAATAAGGCTGTTCTTGGGAGCAGGACACTTTATATGTCAGGAAAAGGTGTCCATTATTAATAGAGGTTGGAATAAACTCAAGCTCTGGTATTTTGTTATTAGAGGTAGGCTAGAGAGAGAACTGAAGAAATTTCAGTGTATTTAACGGAAGCTTATCAATTGCTACAACGGAAAGTGTTGTGAAAACTTTTAAAGGAGGGAGATTGCCCTCCCTCCACCCCCCACCCTTTGAAGGCTCTGTGTGTGTGTGTGTACATAAACCCAAAACATACAAATGTCCCAGTTGATGTGTTGTGTTGTGACAAGTCATCTCAGATTGTGTCAATCATATTGCCTTATGCTATATTAAGTGACATACTGTAATGTGATTGATACAACATGAAATGACACATCATTGTGCAAAATATCATCTGGAAAATTTAGGAAACTGCCAAGGAGCGGAAGCTGATCTTAGACTCTGGCCTTTCAAGTTCTGAGGCAGGAAATCTGAAGAAGTAAAAGAAACTCTCTGGAATCAGACCATTCTGCTGCTGCCATTGAGAATAAGGTCAAGTGTGCTCTACTACCTGAATATTTTCATGGATAATTAGTGGGTCGGTTTTAAAAAATGCTGTCGTTCCTTGGGGACTGACAAGTATCTGTGGGTCTGAATTGAATTTCTCTGAACCACTTGGCACATCATTAATCATTAGTGTATCTGCTTCATACAAACAGGGCTGCAAGCTAAATGCAACCAGTTTCAGTTCGGGGGAGCGGGGGGGCGGGGGGGAAGCACCCTTTCAAAACAAAACTAAAACAGACTTTACTCCCTTTCTCCATCTGGATTCTGCTTTCCTCCCATCCTCTCTCTTTTTTTTCTTTTTTATATAGTGACTGAAATGGTGTCTCTAGACCCCATCACAAAGTCCAGTAGGGTCTGGAGTGTCCTATTGTGGCACCTCTGAAACTCAGCAGCATCAGTGGTGTCTCCAGCAAGTGCTGTAGAGCAGCTTCTCCTTGACAGCATGGTGCAGGTCTTCCTAACCTGTGGCGCTGCCGTGGGTGGACACCCGGCTTGGAGCTGGTGGGTGAATGCAGGCTGAGAGCTTCCTCCCCTGTGCCTCCATGGCATGGCCCCTTGCTCTTACCACCTGCAGGCACCTGAGCAAGGTACCCTTGGGAACCTGTGTTTGTAGTAATGTGTTATACTGACTGCCGGAGCAGTTACTGAAGCAAAAATTGCCTGGAAATGGGAATTTCTCTGAGATGAGAGCATTAAAGTGAACAGGAACTTTTGAGTTAGGTTGGCTTCACAAGTGGGTGCTTGCTAGTGGGATTTAGGGTTTGTTTTCTTACTCTTGTTGGGAAAAATGGTCCAGGGACAAAAGTTTAAACCTAACAAGGTGCTGCCAGTGGGTAATAAAAGGTAGAATAAACCCAAGCATTTGAACATGAATACCATAGTCTAGTACTCTAGATTTCAACAAAAAAGTCATTAGATATCTTTTTATCATACTAGAAAATACAATAAATAAAGTGGACAGTAGTTAAGCACTTAAAGTCAGTTATTCAATAAGTTTTTTATTTTAATGGCCTCTCATCCCTTCCCTTTTAGTGATGGAGAATAAAGGGTTTTCCCTGATGGGAAGATAATAGCGGTCAGTTGTCCTTTCCAGAGACGGGAAGGTTGCATTGGAGCTGTTGTTGTTGCTGCTGTCTCAGAGCCTAATTCCCACTCCTGCCTTGCGGACAGGACAAGAAAAACAAAGACAGAGAAGGACAACGAAGCTGGGGGAGCCACTTCTCTGTTTGATGCTGAGTCTTACCCACAACTTCATGCTACATGGAGACTTGGATGGACTATGCTCTTTTTCCTGACCAATTTGTATCTGCTTTGGGCTGTTTAACATTGCTTATGTGTTGTTTCCAGCAGTCTTAGCAAGCCTAGCAAAGCTGCTCTTAAACCAAAGAGAAAAGAGTAGAAATTCAAATAAATAAAAAAAAATAAAAGGGAAGAAAGAAGCATAAGGAGGGTCATTCCAGGAGGTGCTTTCATTTGCCATTACAGATGTCTAGGGTTTAGCCAGCATCGGGGGAAGCAGTGAAACCATCTCTCTGGGACAAAGAAAGCCCAGCAGTGTCATGGGGAAATCCACCAGTTCTCAGTATAGTTATTTGAAGAAATTGTAAAAATATTGATATTTGTTTTGCTTGTGGTTTATGTTAACTGGTAGATGCAACTTGAGTAAACAGGTCGAAATGGGTCTTGTTAATTCCAGTAACGTAGGATGTATCTGACTGGCCCAGGCCAGATTTGTTTTGTGATCATGTCATCCAGGTATGGAACCAGATGTGCAGAGTATGGGAGAGCAAGGCATTTAAGCTCAGCACTGCTTCAAATAGCCATCTCTACAGCTCCTGACATGTCTGTAGCCAGCTCTGAGCACAGATGAGTAAATTTGTTCCTTCTGTACCATCACTATAGGCTTGTTGCAAAGAGATACAGTCTTTGGACGCAGGCGTATGGGTAAGATTAAATGTTAGTTGAGCCCGTTTATATGCTTGCAGGTTTCTCAGGCAAGTCACCAATAGCACTTTTATTCCTTGTGTGACTGATCTTGGTCCAGGTCAGATGTGCCTGGAGGGTACAGGCTAGAGGTGTGGGTGTTGCAGAGCCATATGACTACCAGAATAGCAGTGTGATGGTCTGAAAAATGCTAAATGTTTATCTAGAGTTTATAAAAAGCTTTTTTAGCTTGTAGTCAGCCTAGAAACATTCATCAGGACAGTTCTGGGACAATTCTGCTGCTTCGTGGTTCAAACTGGGTCAGAACTATGGCCTTTCCTAAGGTATGTATCACTAATGCTTTTCCTGCAAGGCAGAGAATGTTTACAAGGTTAGTGCATAGTCAAGGGTTACAAGAATAACAAAAATCAGATTTGCAAACAGGTTTGTACGCGGATCACGTTGGTTCCTTGCCAGTGTTTTGCTTTGTCCAACACCAGGTACCATGTCGCTGAATACTGCTGAAAATATTTGCAAGTCCAAACAGTTTCACAGTCTGTAATTGGAACTTCATTACTAATTCAATACTGAACATTATCATTCCCCTGTTAAAAGCAAAAATAAAAAAAAAATAATCAGTCATCTGGTGAAAGAGTGGGAAATATGCTGCATAAGCAGTCCTATGACTGGAATTGTTACCAGCAATTAGGCAAAATGGAGCCTGGGAAAACTATGCAGATAATTTGTGAACTTAGAGACTTAAATATACAGCCAGTTTAGTTAAATAAATCCAATTTCACCAGAGATAATAAAACCAAAGAAAATCCCAAAGCAGGATAATTTTTTCCTTAACCCACACTTAAAGAAAGAGGAAAGAGGGGGGAATAAAGAGGTGCCACATCCGTTGAATTAGGAAGTAAGTGCAGTCTTTCATATTTCATCCAAATCTCTTCTGAATTAATGGTTGCTATTCTGTAAACGGCGGTGCCCTCGTGGTCAAAGCACAGCAGAGTGCTTGCATTGATGTGTCATGTGGTAACGCTGAATGTAGAAATTCATGCCATTCATAAGAAAAGGCAAATGAGTGAAAGGATACAGGGCACTTTACAGAGTTTGAACTACAGTGCTACAGCCAATTTCTCAGCTGCTCTAAACTAGCGAACCTCAGCAAGCTGTCATGGAGTATTGTAGAAATCTGGCCTTAGTTTCTTTTTGTTTTGCTCATACAAGATGTCTAGTGCTTTGTAGTAGCTATTTCTGTTTGCTCAGTAATCAGATGCCCACGTGAACTAATTTAATAAATGGATATAGTCTTTTGTGGTTTTTTTCCTTCTCTGCACGTTGGTGCTCTTTTTCTGAATGGAGTTCAATTATTATTATAGCATATATTACTTTGGATCATTTTACTGCGCAATCAATACACATATCTGTATAATAAATATTGACATTACTTTAATGTTCTACAATATTCAGTATGTCAAGACTATTTCAGTCAGAAGCCACCCATTACTGCTTGTTTCTAACATTTCCTGTCCATTCAATGTGAAAAAATTTGCTGCTCAAGCTTGTCTTCTGCCCTGGTTTCAAAAGATAAATGGAGGTGCCCTGTGATTAATGTGCTGGGCAGGATGAATTGGAATCTTTTCCTCTAACTCTTGCATGTGTCATTTGGTCTTGTCTGTACTTTCTGTTTCTCCTTCCAATCATGTTTTATCTTATCTGTTAGAATTGGTAGGTACTTGGGACTGTCTCTTGAAGCATATTTCTACAGAACACAGCTCAAGAGGGCTCAGATTTTACTTATAACTCACCTAATGATGCTAATACATGGGCTGCTGTGGGAGCAGTGATCAACACATGTTAGAAGGAGCAACACCACATGCAGGCCCATGAAAGATGAGAACAGCACGGTTTTGTTACTTCTCTCCTGTAATGTCTTCAAGAGTAAAGGAACTAGGGGAGAGATGTACCATAAACCAGTTAGATGTTACACTACCAGCAGCACAAACTATCAATTGTGAGAAAAATACAGCATCTTTTTCAGTAATCAGAGGCAGATTTTCTCTTGCGTTATTCACATGCAACTGCAGGGATTTCAGTGGGTGCTGGTGGTGGTATCTGGCTCAGTGTGTTCAGTGAAACACATATGGCTAATCGTTCAAGTCTGAAAACACTGGATCACGATGCTGTCTGTGTTGTGAAAGACATGGCAAGAGTACTTGATGACTGCATTCAAGTTGAAAAAAATTGCCACTTTTGGTGTTTCCCATCTGGGAGAATGTTGCCTTATTTGCCACCAAGTCGTCATAATATCTGTCTGGCATATGTACCATGTTAACACAAACACGTACATCTATCTGCATATGTATAATGAATTATCTACATTCCACCTTCACTATTGTACGGTATGGCAGCATGTCAGTAACAAATATGAAAAGCATAATGTGTTTACGTACAAACACATGGATATTTATGTCCATGAAAGGGAAAAGCCATTCAGGTTGCCTGATCTTCTAGGTTGCTGGTTCCTAGCTCCCTCCACAGCCTGTGAATTGAAGTAATTGTGATGATGTAAGGGAGGCATTTACAGTAAGGGACTAAACCCAGCCCAGAGTCACCAAGCTGAAACTGGAGTTGAAAGACAACTGTGTTTAAAATTGCTAGGAGATCACAGGCGCCTTGGAAATACTGTTCCCAGGTGGTTGCTAGAGGAAATGCTGCAGTAAAGCATTGGCACTGGAAGTTGAAGGGAGATCTCTTGCTGAGTTGAGGATTTTGGGGCTAGCAACCCTACTGGCATGGTTTCTCAAGTCTTTCCCATGCTATGCCGATGCTTACGGTGTAACGTATCCTGGACAGTTGTTGTTTCACCATTGCTTATAGTTGTTAGGTTTTTGTTGCTCATAGCTTTGAATTGTCACAGGGGTTTTTTTTATGTGAAGCTGATGTCTGTATTGGAGTGAACACTATTTTGTACGGTTATCGTTCATTTTCCATGTACTTCTCATGTGAAAAAAATACTAATTAATTGTTGCTGTGATGGAAATATTGCTAATAAATTTTATAGGGGAGAAAAAAGGAGTTATTAGTCTATGTAGTAAGGCACTTGGCATTGGAGACAAAACCCCAAATGTTATGCCGGTTTTTCAGAGCAGAAATCTCTCGTTTCATTGTATCCTTTTTACAATAACTTTAATTGAAACATTGCACTTGCAAGAACAGCTACCCAAAACAGTTCCAGTTAGATCTGATGAGTTCAAATGAATGTGCATTTGTATCTCTGTGTCCCTTATAAAACCCACGCTCTGTTCTTTTAATAAGGCTTGGATGAAAGACTACAAAGGTTGCTGGAGATTCCTGAGTTAACCAGGAAATGCCTCTTAAAGCACCTTGTTGATCTCATCCCTTGATCTGACATTCAGCTCACAGCATCTGTCTCTGGCCTCCACTCTTGTGCTTAGTTAACTTTATTTGGCATTTTGACTGCCCCCAGCTTTTGTGATATCTAGTTCAAAGGGTTCAAAACATTATTACAGCATTTATTGCTAGGCCGGCATTACCTTTCGCCCAAGGAACAAGCTGATAGGGACCCTACTGAAGGCAATGTCAGGAAGGCAGTTATTCAGTGTGCCACAAAGAAGCCCGAAGTCCTTTTTTTTCTCCTTTTAATTTTATGATACTCCACTCCAAGGATGCTCAGGTTATTCTCTGCTCCCAGAGAGACATTTTGAACTCAATCCTCTTGAGTTGAGGCATTAGCTGTTTTTTTTCTAGGCAATGCTGATCCAATACTTCCTTTTAACCAAACTTTGCTGACATTGGTGCTCAGAATCTGAGAAGGTATTTCCGTTTTTCCAAGGCAAATGAAATTCTATGGACTATTTCTTCCTTCCTAAAAGCAAAGGCCGTCAGAGTTAATGTCGCTTCTCAGCACCAGAGAAAGTGCTGACCCAGCTAGGGGCACTGGGATTCAAAGCTGGGTCCTCAAGAGCAGATGGTTTAACAGGCTAGCCCATTAATCAACTCTGCTTCCCCAAGCAGTATGTTGTAGTCTTTTTTTCCCCCCTTTTTTGGCCATCAAGTGCTGGGTAAGAGAAATGTACCTTTTTTTTTTTTTTTTTCCCAAGAGATGGCATCCAACATGCACATGCCATTATATTTCTGTTATTTACACTTACTGAGCTAAAATGCAACAGATGTTTTTAAGTGATTACAACTAAATTCTTCAGTAAATATGCCGAATGAATCCCATACATCTTCAAATGCTCTGAATGCTTCTCAGTGTGAAAAGAGAATGTGTTTCAGGTGGACAGAATAATCCAGTCCTAGGATTTACTGGTAGTTACCAGAGGTAAAAAAAAAAGTCAGCTAACAAAATCTTTAGCGCAGTCAGACAGGTAGAGGAGTCCCAGAGCCTCTTAATACACATAACCTAAAATGAATTACTTTCATTTCTGGTTAAGCCCCTGAATACTTGTATAAATGCTTGAAAAGGAATGAAAAGATATTGAAGGAACAGAACATTTCTATTGCTCCCTGTGAAGGATCTCTAACTGAATGGGAATGCATTCCTGCCAGGCTGCCTGGCTGTAGAAGTAAGCTCTTGTGTGATAATTCCTTTACATTCACAGCCAATAGCTCACGGACCCAAGGGAAGAAATGATATTTTGATCTGACTTTGTTCTCTGTAACTCCTCTGCATACTAACACTGCATTTGAATGCCTACAAGCACGCTGTTCCAGGGCAAAGTAGGGTAGTGCTGTGGAAACTTGTGTGAGGAGTCCCATGTGAAAGTGTTAAATGGCACTTTATTATTCTTATCATTATTAATATTATTATTTATTATGAATTATTTTACATAAGTGTTTAGAGTTTGTGAAAGGCAGTGAATCAGTGGTGGGGTTTTTTTGGATCTGGTGACTCCATCAGGTTCTCAACATGTGCTGTCTGTCCAGCCGACCCCAGTTTCTCGCAGCAGGAATACATTTCCAAGAACCAGAAAAACCTCAAGGATGTCCCTGTCTTTGCCCCCTCTGCATGGACAATGTCATGGGGAGTATGAAGTGAAGACATTCTAGTTAGTGCTATCTGCCTTCACCTGCTCAGGAGGAGCTACCTAAGCAAGTATCAGCATATTTTATATATATATATATATGTAGACTGGATTGGTCTCGGTGATTGTACAACCCTGTGCCATGTTTATAGTTTTAATCCACCTCTAGTGAAGCTTTTTTTCCACGCAGGACTGCATGCATTGTAGTGACATGTGTATCACTGCTCACATACTCCGTCAAGATGCAAGTCCTCCACGTGTCGGATGATGCAAATAAACGTTGTTGGCATCTCCCCGCATTCCAAAGAGCTGTGATGTGGGCAAGAGAAAGAGCTGTGCCACAGCGGGGTTACATTTATTCCCCAATGTTAGGAATAAATAGAATTGCTTCTGCAGTTGAGGTAGAGAAGTAACTTTTTGCTAAAGGGCCACACTGACTACCTTGGGAGTCTTGCCTGCCTTCATTGAGTGTGTGTGTATCCTCAGCTCCTGACTCAGATGCCTGAAGTTAGATAGTAACTCTTTTGAGTGTAAATTGCATACAGAGTCCTTATTAGAGCCAGGTGCTGCACTCAGGTCTCCGAGCCCTAGTGCATTAGTATCTGGCTGCTCTTTTATAACTAAGATTAGACTGAAGTGAGTTATCATCTGAACAAATAGCTGGAGTTCATTTTTCAGAGTAACTCTGTGCTACTGCATGTAAGTTCTATGCAATATTTTCGGTCTGTTAGATTAAAAATGCCCAGGGCTTCATACATTGCTGTTCATGACTGACTGACTGCGTGGGTCACTTGAATATTCAAAGTAGATGAAAAGTAACTCTGCAGTTGTACACAGTTTCATCACCAATGCAAGGCTGAACTAAGGTACTCCAGGCTTCAGGCAGTAAGTTATCTCAGGCCATATCATGAGCCAAACTCGCCTTTAAGAGCACAAGCAGTGAAAACCTGACTGACTTCAATGAAGATGTAGCCCCTCTATCAGATGTCAGTTTGACCCACAACGTGTTTGGGGTTGTTTTGATCTCTCCTGTTTCATGCTGTTTCCATTTTTTCCCAGTTTCTCTGCATGGTTTCACGGAGCAGAGATGAGTTGTAAGAAGCTACTAAACCTGAGGTCTTCCAGGCGCTCAGCAAAAAAAGAGATTAAGCAGATGGGGATTTTGGAAAGGTGGTGTGGTTAGGATGGGGGACAAGAAGTAGGAGAAAGTGTGTGGGATATGGATGCGACTTGATATGTGAGCACTTTGCTGCTGCTGGAGTTTTATCCCATCATCCATTGTTTAAGTGTTCCTTGACTTAGGGTTTTATCTAAATATGTGAATAAAATAAAGATAATTTTATATGAGAGGATTGGGATGGAGGTTCATTCCTTAGCACAAGAAGTACACTAGGTAGTTTTAGACTTGGAAGTTCAGCATGCAGAAGAAACACAGACCTTCTGAGAAAAAATACGTGAAGTAAATTGTGACCCTACTAAAGAGGTGCTCTATGCAATGAGTGGCTTTGCATGGGACACCTCACCTCTTCAGTCCTTGTAGGAGATTTCCTTTGTTGCTATGAAAATGAGTCCAAGCCTACGTAAAATCATCTCAACTAACCTGCTGAACACTAAGCGTGGCTGGCATGTGCAAGCTCTTCCTTGGAGATCTGTTAGTAAGGCTTCTTATGTGAATGCCAAAACAGTAATCCAGCTGGCAGCAGGTGAGGATCTTAACCTGTACATCAGAAAAAAAACATAAAAAGAGATTCAAGAAGGCTATCTGCATAAGGCATTTTTTTTAAAGCAGTGCTTAGTCTTGAAAGGCAAAAGGGAATTCTCCATTGACTCAGATGACAGCAGACTTTCTCTCAGTCTTCAGGTGGCTTGAAGCCTTTGCCAACAATGTCCTGAAATACCATTCTCACTTCATTATGGAGTGGGCTTTGCAGCACTGTGATGCCGTGGTGGAGACTGCTTCCCCTCACAGCCCCTGGAAGCCAAGATTGTGAAGAAACTAGGCAGAAATCTCAATTTGGGTCAAATGACCTGTGTAATTTTAATATTTACAATAGATTGTAGAAAACCATATACTAATGACTTTATATTTCCTTGACTCAGAGACAGCCAAAGAGTATTTGTATTTGAAATATGGCATGAAATATTCCCAATAGCTGTCCTAAATAAACACGAGAGTGTTTGCATTACCTTTTCACCTGTAGCAGATTAAAGTGCTCCTTAGCCATTGGCCGTGAGTGAAACCAAGATCAATTTCTATAATTCTACAAGCCATCATATAAATATGTTCTGACTGTTTTTATACATTAATCACAGAAGATTATGAGGCACATGCCATATTGTGCATATTTCTTGCAAGCAAAACAGAACTGTCTGCAGTTCTCATTGCAAGATTATGGAATGGACTGAATCATAAAAAAAACATAGAGGAAAATCTGCTATTTCAGGACAGCTGTTCAGTATTTTTGGACAGCTGACACTTTTTTTTTTACAAAAATAAAGCACGAGTTTTTTTGGTTTTTTTTAACTAGAAATAGTGATCCAAATTCATTAAGGGGATAATTTCAATTCACAAAATAGATCATTTCCTTTCTTCCCAAATCTTGCTGAGCAAACAACATTCCTTATTGCTATTTGCCAGACTTTTTTTTTTGAGTTTCCACATTCAGGCCCAGCAATATCCCGTTTTCAGACATAAATGGCAAGGAGGAAGAAAACAGCTTGCTACAGTTGTAACACCGTGTGCTGTGACTCTCTGTGCTCTCTTAATCCATCACTTCAGACACCACCACAGCGGGTGGACAGTGACCAGTGTGCTGACGGGACTTGTGGTAATACAAGCAAGTTGTGCGCTGTCATATAATGTGTGGAGAAGATCAGTAGTGGAGATCATGAATATAAATCATTGCGGTTCAGGTTAGAATCTAGCTTCTAACAAGTGAATTTTTAAAAAGTAAATTAATCTCTAAGAATGTATGCTGTTAGGATAGTTTCTTGAAGGAGTAATTTTGTGCTTAGATGTGGTCTTGAGGGACTTATGTGCTCAGATTCAATTTGAGTTTGTGTCACTGTTTTGGTGAAGGTATTGGGTGTGTTGACTTACCTGTTTTTCTCACATCCTCTGTTGTGTTTTATCAGTTCAGGCAAGGCAGGGGCTCCCCCTTCCTCTGTGCAAAAGAGAAGAGGGGTTGGAAAATAATATTGCTGAAGATAGGTATGCTTAGAAAGGGATTTTAGCAGTCTGAGGAGGAACATCGGTTAGGAGGGTCAAAACATATGCTTGCAGAGATCTTGTTGCCTTAGATCTGTAAGGAAGTGGCGTCAGCTTTCTGCTGTGTAATAGTATCTAAGGCCACAGGGGAATAAACTCTTAACTGAGACGTGAGGCCCTGTGAGGATACAAGTCATATTGTGGGAAAGAAGGCAAGGAAAGAGGAGGATGACATCTGAAATGTAGGAGTGAAAGACTTGAGAACAAAGGCTCTGCCAGGAGGGCAACAAGGTATGGCAGTTTTCTTCCACTGGCCAGTAGCTTGTTCTCCCTCTCTCACTCACTCTCTGTCACATGCCACCTGATCGTTACCTTAACCAGCAGACAGTTATGCTACATTGCACTACTGTACTGTGAACAGTATCTGGGATATTAAGATTACCACAGTGGTTTTATGAATTAAATCTTGGAAACTGCAGTACATCTCGGTTACTGGAATGTGCCTTGCACAAATTCTAACAAAACACTTTCAGAATCAGATAATTAAGCAATATGGAAATGCATGTTTAAAGAGAAAAGCATATGCAAGGTTGTTTGCTCAGTGCCCGGTTCTGCAAGATAGTAAAGGTGTCTAAGTACCACCTGCTCCCTTCAGGTCATGGGAAGCTGAGGGTACTCAGCACCTTTGAGTATCTGGCTTTAGCAGTCTGAATAGTACATTGCATGATTTCTTCACACGGTCATTCATAACGTTACTGTGGGACTTGGATGCAGACGCTTGTACAGAAGTTCTTGACAGCTTTTTTTTTTTTTGTCCTTAGAAAAGCACGCTGAATGTTCTCAGTCCAGTTCCTAGCTTGTAGGCTGCTTCAGTGCCAAAAGAGCTTCTCCAAGTAGTTGAAGGGCGATTCCTATGAAGTGCCTCTGATTATTGGTTTTGGCATTCAGTGTTATCGTGAAACCCTCTTGGAAAACTGAGCCCTCTTTTAGTCAGTGCTCTTTTGCATCCCATCAAAGGCCTCCCTGTTCTTTGAATGTTTAGAGTACAAAGCAGGAGTATGGATAAGGGCTGAGGGAGAGGTCTTGCTATTACTACTGATGGAGATCTAGAGGCCAGAAGGTTTCAGTGTTATTGCCATAATAGAACAGAAAACCTTGTAATTTCATGAGTTCCAGACCAATAATATTCCTTTTGCACAATAAAGTTTCCCCTCTGTTAGTTAAGGAATGGCAAATGTTGTGGACTGCTGGAATCCAATCACTGCAGGAAGAGGTGGAAACAACTTAAGCACAATAGAAGAAAGCTATGTCTGGTGTGTGTGATAAGGTTTGAGAAACAGAGGAGTTAGGATTGCATAGGAATTTGACTCTGTAAATCTTACACAAAACAAGGATGAGGAGGAGAATGATAGAGGGACAAGAATAACACAGAGCAGTCACAGTGCACTCTTCAGGGCCTGGAAGAAAAATAAAAATAATCCTTGGTGCAAAGCAGCCTTTCCAGTAGAGAGGGTATGTGCAGGGGCCTCTCTTCACCCTCTTGTTCTACCATTTATTGCTGCCTCCAGAGCAAAGCCACAGTACGGTGAAGTTGAATGTGGCTTTGCAGTCTTGGGATCACTTTCCTTGTTCTTGAGACTGTATCAAGCTCGGATGCAAACTAGAGCTACAGGAGAAAGAAACTGCATGAATAAAACTAAGGTCTGGTGAGAATAATGGGCTTGCCCGGAGGGGTTTTGTGGTGTTGGCATTGGTCCTGGCTGTAACGTTGTATGATACTATGGTTTCCTTGCCTTTGTACTAAGATCCTATTTCTGTGTGGCTCAACTGATGTCGCAGGCATGTTGTAAATATGTTTGAAAGGTGTCCAAACACATCTGCAGGAGGTTTCCAAGGTAAGCTACAGTGATGGGTAGTTCATCGACTACCTATTAGAATGAATTTACCATCTATCACAACACCAGTGAATCACAGTCCAAAGCCCTTATAAGCTATTTGGATACGAATTCTTAATAGTAACCAGGAACAGAAAGTAGTCTCTGATATTTTTTTTTAAACTTCATTTTAAAATAACATTAGCTTCTTTTACAAACTGTAATTCCCAGTCACAGCCAGCCACTTGGTTTGGTTAAAGTACTTTGCTGGAGCATACCAAGAGGCTTTGCCTTAGAGGGATTTTATTAGAGGATGATGACTTTCTGGCATGGGTTAGATTCAGCATCAATTTAATGTCTGCCATATTCCCATCAGAAGGGTAGGAGGAGTGGAAGGAGCCCGTTAATCCATCTAAACTAATAATGCCTTTTTGGCCTTAAAATCTAATGATCTAATTCAGTGCTTTGTCCTTGTGATCTGAGCACTTCAGTGAAGACATTTTTCTCTTGTAAAACCATTTTTCCCACCTGGATGTCCTTGGGAAAGGCTTTAAAGCCCAGGGCTGCCACGTCAGGTGAGAGTTGTGTATTGCATCATTGGCCTGTCCCGGATGCTTTTTGTGTCTGACTCTGACTTGTCCTGTGCGAGACATCCATCATGTTGCAGAGGACTCCTGGCTTCAGCATGTCAGGTAGTGCCAGTTATAATTATAGCCACTAAGGTCCACACCAAAGGGGTTAAAAGGAGATGCTGTAAACTTGGACAACCTTGCTACTGTTTCTGAGGGCTAGATTTATTCTCTGGACTACTTCAGTCTCCCTCTAGAGAGTTCATTGTGTAAGTCAGTATGACAGATTTATCCATGCTCACAGAGACGGAGGCTGTTTTCTCACTAGGCAGGTGGAAGGAGAAAGCAGCATAAAGACAGCTGCCAGCTGAGAGGTCACAATTGAACTCATGCCATGGAACGGTCATAAATTATAAATCTTCCAAAGAGTTACAGCTTCTGCTCTTATTTCTGTCTTGTCCTAAATTTCTCAGCTGCACTTCTATTTATTTTAGGCATGTCATTATCGTCTGCAAAGGTCGCTGAGTGATTGCCAGGCAGAGTTTCACCCGAAGAGTACAGAGCACAGCCCCTGGCCACTGATCACTGAAGTTTCACACCATGTATCTGAATTCTCCCTGTTGCCCTCCCCACACCTGCACCGCATATATCTGGCACATCCAATTGCACTTGGTATCAGCCCATTTTACTTTCATGGCCTCAGTTTATGTGCTGATTGGGAGTGTTATCAAAGCCATTCCCAGAACACTAAAGCCAGTTACTCAGTGGTAAGTGGGGGAAGTGCTGTAGATGATGAGACTGGATATGCTCATTGAAAGTCCGTACCAACCCTTGGAGCTGTTCAAAGGTCTGCCTTTGATGTCAGTGGGATTAGGCCCTGTGCATATAATCCTGCATAGTGAAAAAACGTTCCTGCATGATGCAGAGCTCTGAAATCTCATTGCTAGGTGTGGAAGGAAGCAGGTAGGGGCTGGATTTCAGCTGGTATAGATCAGTGTAGCTCCTTTGAGGAACTGGCACTCAGCACCTTGCTTGATTGTGCTCTTCAATCAGAAATATTTTTTTTTCCTGGTAGCATCTGTGCATATCCTTCAGTATTTACCACCTTTGAATACTTGCACACTAAGTTTAGAATAGCCATTCTAAACTTCTACGAATAGCAGCTGCCCCATTGCTGCTCCAAGTACTGTCTATTCTTAGTGTAGCCAAATTCCCCACAAATTCTTTTAGGGCCTGACTCTCTTTGCTTAAGTGCATGTCATTGACACCATCTTGCTCCAACATTAGTTCTTCTGCTGCTCTGTTTGCTGTTTCCATTTGTATGATACACATGCTATAGGCCCAGTTTAATTACTGCTTCTTCACTGGAGCAGTAGCACATGTACTGAGATGGATGGATGTTCATGTGCAGTTCTACTGGCATCAATGGAATAGTTACATGGTTAAAGCCGAGCTGGTGAATGCAGTGCCAAGTCCTTTAGGGTCAGTATTTTTTCCGGACTGAGGTCACTGATCTTGCAATTTAGTGTGGATTCCCCATGTCTTTGGTAAGGATTCTCTTTTCTAGAATTGTTTTAAACCTTCAGTTTAAAGGTAGAAATGCACATTGGGACCAAGTGCGTGTGCCACAGCAGGGGATTTGAGATACGCTGTGGAGAAGCATGGTGGCCGCACAGCTCCTCAGGAATATTCCATGCAGGCACCCTTTCTGTTACAGGCTGACTTTGCAAAAAGCAGGTGGTGGAAAGGAAACCGGGCAAGCAAGAAGGAAGCAAAGACGACTGGCCTTTTTATTGCTAGTAAAATTTCCTTTACTGCCAAAAGGTCTTTGAAGCAAAAATACCAGCTTGCTGGGTGGCATCCACAACCTGAATTTAGCTTTAACCATATGGTAGCACAGTGTCAGATTTCTGCTGGTGCATACGGCTTCCCGCCAAGTGCTTTCCAGGTTCTAAGCCTCTCTGCAGTATTTCTTCCCCTCTGCCTTAGATTTTGGGATACATCACATTTGTTAATGCAATTTTTTCCCAACATTCCACTTTCTTGATCACCAGCACTGGTATGATCTTGATTTCCTTAAGCATTACTCTTTCTCCTCTGGGAAATTTATGTCTCTTTCTGGCAGGTGTCCCCTCTCCTCTCTGCACACTCAGGCAAAGAATTAATTTCTTTTTTTTTTTTTTTTTCCCCTTAAACAATGCCCTTACTACTTGTGTCAATAAATTACCCTTGCCATTTTTAAGAGGTCCTTCTATCTCCTTCACTGCCCTCTCCTTCCATATGTACTTTAAAAATGTCCTATTTATCTTAACCCCTGCCGTGATCTTGTTCTGTTCAGTTTGCCATCTTTGCCTTTCTTATCACATTTTACACCAACTTTGGCCTCTGATCTTTACACTCCAGTGCTGGACTCCATATTTTATACAGAATTATGCTATTTTCTTACTTATAATTAATCCCATTGAATCATGTGATTTGCTGTAAGTACCTTCTTCACTACTACTGTACTTATTTGAGAGTAACTGTACATTTGTCTCTTTCTGGCTACCACTCTTCCTTTCTTTTGTCTTACTTGGTAAAACAAAAGTTAAGAGCATCCATCTATTAGTTTCTCAGAAGTTTTCAGGTTTAGATTTTCTGCTTGGTCATTAATTGTAAACTTCATTACATTACAGATACTGTGTTTAGCAGCTTTTCTGTTCAGACCTGAATCTGCAAGGATTATCTGCGGGATAATAGATTATCTTCTTCAGATACTGAAAAAGTCTTTTTAAGACTGGAAATGCCCCTTTTTTTTCTGTATACAGTTCCTGGAAGAGCAGGACTCTGACCCCTCAGGAAAGACTGAAGATGCAACTGGAGTGCAAGGAGTTACCAGGGATACCGTACTATAGTCTTATCCTCCATGTAAGACAGTCAATAGCTTTAAAATTGAGTGCATATGATAATTCACCCTTATGATCTTATACTTTAAAAGGGCAGGGTTATCCAAGGGAGCAGAGAGAGACAGGAATAAAGTGATCTGCCCAAGGTTGCTCAGATCTGGCAGTGTAACGTAAGTCTGTGGAGAACCAGTTCAGTGACACAAGGCCTTTTAACTGGGGCAGTAAAGGAGCAGCTTCTGCAGCCAGTTTTCCAATTCTTTCCTTAGTTAGGCTTTCCATTCCTCCCTGTGTGCTAAGCAAGCATCACTGGCTATCTTTCACAGGTGTACCTAGACTGTTTGCACTGGCTCCACATGCAGTGTTCCCCAAAGCCAACGTCACCTGCCTGCTGAGCCTTTGCAGGATGAGTATTGTGTTATCTTATGTGAAATCCTGGTGATGCACCTTTGCAGATGTCATTTTGATTTTGAGCATTGCCCCAGAAGGCCTTGCTGCAGCAGGTGGACCTATTCACGTACTAGCTTCTATGACTTCAAATGGATCTTGGTCACAGACTGAGAAGGTTGCAGTAATAAAGCATGGGTGTGTCTAAAGACCTAGATTATTATATGTAGTTATCTATATATCAAAGAATCTTTGAGTTCTTCACAGACTCATCGTACCTTCTACTCTTTGATTCACTTTTAAAACTGGGGTATATTTCTCTTCCTTAGAAGAGGACACAAGCTGCAAATGATTGAGAGGCTCAGGTCCTGAGGTAAGGCAAAAGTGGGTTAAAATGCTTTTCCCAATTCTTCTCAAACTTTTCAAATGCAGTGTGAAATACCATTGCAGTGCATAACAGATCCAGTGGTTAGCCCTGATGGCAGGGAAATCCGTGGATATTTTATCGTGTTTTAAGTGTAACAGTCCTTTCGCAAAGAGATTTATGTATGTTAAATCCCTTAATTTACAGACAGAAAAGAAATGGCGTCCAGAGCGAACACACATGTTTTTTGCCTTTTACATTTGAAGAAAACACGACAGTAGATTCCTTAGTCTAAATTTAACTAGACACTTGGTTTCAACATGGGTCTCCCTTGATGTCTCCCAGCCGTGAGTCCTTCTGTGATGTAATACCTGTTACGCTGCAGCCATGGAGTCCAGACCCAAAGCTAGACATAGAGTGATGGCTACACCAGGCGATAAGCAGCTGCTGTTGCTGTCAAGAGCTATACCAGGCAGTTGAAAGCACTGTGGAACAGAAGAAGCTGAGAATAGTTTTGGGTTTGTTTTTTTTTTTTCTTTTTCTTTTTTTTTTTTAATATAAGAAATAGTTGAGGAAGACTTTAAATGGTCATTTTAATGGGAATTTAAGACTTATGAAGCAAACCTAAGCACTTTTTAATACTTCGCAGGTGGATATAGAATTTTAAACTAGTAACAGGTTTCAATGAAAGGACTTGGAAATTAATATGAAACATACTACAAGCAGGTTAATTGGGTTCGCTTCATGAAAGTATATTCTAAATTAGCTAACCTTAGTCCTTTTTTTCTTGACAGAATAAAAGGTCTTTGAAGCTACTGCCATTGAGCTTGGTGCTGAGATGTAGAAGAATCAGACTGATAGCCCTGGGAACTGGGAGGCTGGTAGTTTACATGTGGATCACAGGGGATTCTCAAAAGCATTTGTTGTCTACGGAGGATGAATCAGACAGCTTTGACAAATATTTCCAGTTAAATGAATGTCCTTCCTGTCTTATTCTACGATTACTGCTGGATAAGTCTTCCATTTATTATAGGCCTTTCGTGTTTTCATACAAACCAAGCTTCTGACAGAGACATTATTTCCTGTGGTACTGTTACACACATATTTTCCTTGTATTCCAGTAACATGTTCCTAATTAATTTAGTTTGATGCATATTAACACACTGTACAACAAAAGCTAATGACCCCAGAGTAGAATATTAGTCACAAATTGTTCTATCCATGCATCTTCTCTATACATGTAATCTATCTACATGAATAATGATACCTAAATATGGTAGAATTTTTTTAGATAAAGCACACCAGGTACAGCACAGAATTAGTTACAAACTTAGATTATCTAAATACTATCTAAGAAAACAGAATGGCACCAACAACAGAGGTAAACATTTAGCTATCAATATAAGTGAATTGTAATACTAGGGAATCATAGATCACCTTGTTTTTAGAATTTGAGCGTGTCTGTGTAGAAATTACATGCTCTTAGAAAAGAGTATGAAAAAAAATCCCTTGAGAACAAGATTACAGTATTTAAATAATAGTCTATAGAGGGCACATAAAGTGCTCACATAGTAATCTCACCTCTAAATAACTAACCCATGTCCTCAATTCAGTTTTAGGACACTTTTCTTGATTGTCATTCCCTCATGTGCTAAGAAATGCCTTCCTGGTGATGGCTGATGTCCATCTCTTTCTCAGTAACTGCCTGTTAACCCCTTGCCAGAAGAACCTTATTGTCCCAGTGGCAGCTTGGTTTTCTGTCAGGCTTTGAAAAAATGCAGGAAGAAGCTTGGGGAGCTATTTCCCTTCCTTGTGGGGAAAAGGCAGAGAGAGATAAAAATGATGCATGAGCTGAATTTGACCTCAGGCCAGGCTGTACAATGCGCTAGATGGTCTTCCAAGCATATTGAGAAGACAGCTAAGCACTGTAAATATAAAGATCAAGATTCTAAGCATTTCTTGTTAGTAATATGTGATATTTTTTAGACATTTTGAACACCTAAAATAAGTTAATGCAAAACCAGAAATCATTGCCACCAACCATCAAATATTTGAGGATAAGCTGAGCAAAAACATTCTGCTTGCACCATCTCTTAATCAATTTCTGCTGTGGGGTTTGAAACTACTTGATTCTGACAGAAATCTGAGGGACAATAGAGATGGGAGGGAAGTCAGGCCTCAGGAATGAATCACTGCTGATCACAACAAATATCTATTCCTTTTTCTTCCAAAGCGTAGGCTTTGTAGATGGAAATTGCCTAACCAAGGGCATGTAAAACCCAAAGTTACACTGTGTGATTCCTATCAAGTCAGATTTACAATATGAATGGAGTCTTTTTCTGAGCTTATTTAGGTGGAAAATTCACATTAGACATAAGGCTACTACTTTCCTTAAGCCTTTTCCTCCATAGCCAACAATGGATGTCTCTGTATACCCCACCCTATGCTAGACCTTGCAATATAACTTAATTTAAATTGATTTCATAGTGCAGAAATAGCAAAAGAAAATTTTGGGTTTTTTTTTTTTGCTGAATTTTATCATTCCTAACATACAGTCTGTGGCAAGTCATAGGTCAAGGAAAATGTTAAAACTTAAATGGCTGGCGTAATCTATGCAGACTTGAACGATTACCTATTATCTAGAAACAACAGAATAAAACAGGCTTTAACCTTAGCTATTTGAAAAACTGTTCCCCCAAAGCCAATGCATGACAGTAATTAGGAAAGCAAGCACAAAGATTTCATTTTGTGTTAAATGAAACAATTTATTAAAAAAAAAAATTGGTGGGGGTGGGGGTGGGGGGGCATTTGGCATAGTAGAAGACACCGTTACATAAACTGGCTTTACCTACCGAATGCAGAAACTGCAGATAATTTAATGGAATGTCATTTGATTACAAAACTCAGGATTCAGAACAATCAACCATACTGATATTTAGATGAAAGTATAAAATTAGATTAGAACTGTGTCTGATCAATAAGAAAGTGATTGGATGGGTCCAACTGAACTATCTTGCCTAAAACATACAAAGAAGGTCGCCGTCACAGGACTGCAACTGCGGGCCCGCTGGGATATCTTCTGCAGAAAAGATAAAAACACTTAATATGTCAGCTTAATTTTTCACAAATCAGGACTAGTGTAAGTCCAAAATCAAAATCATTTAGCCAAATATTCCTTTTTTTTTTTAATCCATAAGCATGGAAACTAAATATTCCTATTAGTTTCACAATGGAGGGGCGCTTTCTATTTCTCTCATCCTCACAAGTATTATAACTACAAAATATACCAGGAAATATGTCCTTGTTATTTAGCTGTTGTTAATAAAATATGATTCTTCTCAAGATTAAATAAAAAAAAAGTATGGAGCAAGTCAGTGTGGAAACCACGAGGGCTTTGCAGAACTAAGAATGGATGTATTTATTTGCTTGGTCAAAAGTTCTGTATGTTTTCCTTCTCCTTTCATTTTGTCTTCATTGTGTTTGTGACATTCTTTTCTATCTTGGCTCATGAAAAAATGCATTCACCTCATAGCACCTAAAGACGTATTTGTAATTGATTTAAAACCAGCCGTAAGCACTTATTAGCCTTCAATTACCTTGTTTCCCTCCTATGTAAAACATTTACTGCTGTTTTCCTTTTGAGTACACTAATCATAAAAATTCCCTTAAGAGGACTTGCTATTTTTCGTTCCAGATCTGCCTGTAAGCTTCATCACCAGGCTTTTCTCAGTCCCATTACGTTTGTGGTTGTTCAGCTTTTACTACAAGTTGCAGTGGGCGCAGGCCCCCGGGCGGTGGCAGGGACCCGCAGGGACCCGCAGGGCCC
>JAVJGI010000062.1:88601597-88677755 GCA_035590275.1 Ibycter americanus
TAGTGCTGTCTTGGGGCAGGGGGGAGGGGCGGGGAAGGAGGTTCAGCAGCTTAGATTCAGAAAAATGTTGCTGGAAGAATTACATTTTTATATCAGTGGGTGAAAATGAATTTACTTGTAAAGGGTGAGAAGAGCAGCCAAGCAAAAGCTTGTCCTTCGGACGGAAGACTTTTATGTGGTGCTACCCCCTTTGCCAAGGTTTCAGGATCTTACACTTGCTGTGCTCCTTGTTTAGCTGTGTTTGGTGAAACTGTAATTGTCACATGCTAATAGAGAGGGGCATGTCGGTTCATTTCCTTCCTTTCCTGGTTTTTGTAGTAGGAGGATGCTTGATTTTATAAAATGTAATCACATTGACTGCTCTTGTTATCAAGATTGATTGTATTGACTTGAGTTGCACGTTATGTTTTCACACTCTTGCTTTGAAATACAGTTTTGCTTTTGTGGGTTTTTTCCCTCCATTTTTAGATTATTTACAATACATTTTGAGTTAAGGTTCTTCTGCATGTGATTTATCAACTGCTAGAATTGCTCTGAAATGCCGTCAAAAGTATTCATAGTATCTACGTGACAGTAACTACTAGAACCAATTGCTGTTGACCCCAGCCATGTCAACCATCTTAACCTTCCCTCAGGTTAGGAGGTTAAAGCCAAGAAATACATTTCAGCTTCTTATTCCTGTGTGTCACGTCCTTATTGCAATCCATTTCAATTGTTCATTAGGGAATTGGGATGGTTGAGAATACCACAGTGAATAAATAATAGCCACTAGATGTCTGTAGAGAATGACACTAGTAGCAAAATGCAGGGACTGTGCCATTGAGCCCTTGAGGTGAAGGAAATTATGAAGATTTCATTTTAGATGTGGTGGTGATGCATAAGTTATTTGTGGAAGCGTGTATTTACTTGGATACGCATGAGAAGTGTGTGGGGGGGTTAAGGCTGACATTTTTCAAACTTGGGCACTTAGAATTAGGTACTTAACCCTATATATAGGTACATCAATGGAAGTAGTCTGGTTTTAAGAGCTGATGAATACTCAAATTATTGAAGTCTGGAAGTACTCAGTATCTGTGAAAATTAGGCCACTTCTGTTTAGCTGTTCAAACATTGTTTTGGGATATGATTTTCAAAGACATTTTAGAGAATGTAAGAAAATGCCGTAGCCTCTTTTGAAAACCTTTGCTTGAAGTGTCTGATTTTAGCTACTTAGGTGGAATTTGAAAATTTATGCACATTGTTGTAACTTTTCTCTTATTTAAATCAGTGGGAGAATTACCACTGATTTCTGTGGGAGCTGGATTAAGCTGATACATGCATAAAAACCTGACTTCGAAATTTGGCTTAAATCTTACAAGCCATATCCTCTCTTTGTGAACCCAGCTGATGCTGAGTTTAAGGAACATTTACCTAGATGGCTTGCAATAGGAATATATAAAAGCTACTTATTAAGCTTCCCAGCAAACAATGCGTTAGCAACAATAATTGAGAACTTTGCTTTTGTATAGTTTCTGGCTTTCCTTTCTTCACGTTAACTTTTCACCCTTTCTCCCACTTCGTGTTCTGTAGCATTTTGAATTCCTTCTCTAAGTTGATGTATTTGCAAAGACTTTGAGAAGAGATCTGAAATGCCTTGGAAGGAGCTGCTAATAGCCTCAAAGACCAGATTAGAGGACATATACATACCGTCTGTGTCGTATTAGGTCTCAAGTAAAGTCTTGTTTAAAGTAAAATACCAACTGTCTTTTGAAATGCCATCATTCCCCAAAGTCCTGTTACAGAGCCCTAAATCCCGAATACAGTATCTCTACATCTACAGGCAAAGGACAAAGGGTCAAAGACATAGTTTCTCCTTATTTAAGATTCCTCTTTCATTTTATTACAGGACCCTGGGGTAGACTCTCTCTTCAAGTCCAGTCTTCACCAATCACATGCTAATAACTTCAGCTGAAAGAGGGCTCTACCCTAATGTCATTATACTCCCAAGCAATGATTGATTGTGTTATAGTATGTTTTTGAAACCTAATTACTGTCTCAGTTTGTATTTGAGCTCATTAATCTTCTAGCCTGTAAATAAGTAAAATTGACTAAATAACTGAATTTCTTTAATGATGGGTTCAAGTTATCTTTATACCTACTGTTTAGTGTTAACCTTTTTATTGCCAGAAATTATTTTGGGGTTTTTTTTTTGTTAGTGTTTTCTTCAGTTCTCATAAGCTTGCCTGGCTGGCAATGCACCTGTTTCTAACACTTGGCTCACTGAATGTATCACCAGTAGTGAACAGGCAGACCCAGCCTGGCCTGCAGCCTCCTAGTCCTCCTCAAGACAGAGGGCTGCTTTTAGCGTCCTGTAAGAAACAGTCCTCCCTACAGCTGTAGTCTGGCAAAAATTAACTGGGGAAGCTGGTAGGAAGGTACAGAGCCAGCTCTCTATTTCCCTTAAGAATCAGATGAAAGAGTAGTTCTTCAGAAAACTGTTTATCCTGTATTGCAAGCATATGCCTTTGGACTGATCAGCAATCTCCAGCTCTTCTGGGCACCCTGGCGATGCTGGATGCCCATAGCTGTGACTGGTAAAGAGATGGTCTGTCCTAGGGCAAGGCCACAGCAGCCTGCTGGTTGAGCAGCAGTGCTTAGTCTTTAAGTCTAGGACCTTAGCCATTCATTCTACCAAAAAGCATCATCAAGTCCTTGTAGCAATGGGGCCTTACACAGCCTGGAGCACCTCCTCAGCAGGCAGATTTCAGCCGAACACTTCCCCTGTGTGTTCAAGCCCTTGGTAGGTTTGTCCATAGTTACTTCAGAGGTCAGCGCGCTCTGCAGTCCTTTTTTCTTACAAGAGCCTCATCTGCTGGATCCTTGCCACTGCTGACAAATAAGTGAAGGCCCTGGCAATAGCCAGACTAAGCTTGTGGAACAAATTTCCAGGAAAAACAAGCATGACCACTAGCTTCAGCACAAGCAGAAACATATGGCAACTTCATCTCCTCGTTTTGGTGTCCTCCAGTAAGCTGATTTAATCTACAGATACATGCACCTATTTAAATCCTCTTTCTGTATGCCAGTCAGGAATCCAGGAAACTGTGATTGATTAGTTTCATTTATTGGGAAACACGCAGATAGCCTGGACGATGGGGACTTTATAAGCACCCGGGTGGACAGGACATCTCAAACACTGTTGCGCTTGTCAGATGCGTTAGCTGTGACTCCAGGCCCTGATGAGAGACTTCAATTTGATCTGTGTCTTGCCGGAGCACTTAAGCATATGCTTATCTCTAGATATATGAATAGTCCCTTGAGAATGCCCATGTGCATTTAAGTGCTTTGCTGGAGCAGGCTCCTAAGTCTTTCTGGGGATAATTAAGTCATGCCGAAAGCTATTTTACTGCCACATTTTCTTTCTGGTTCACAGGATGGGAAAATCCATTCTCATCAAAATACCAAGTAGATCATTTTTAACCTGATTATTTGTTAAAGGATTCATGTCATTAAAGTGAACTTTTTTGCTCCTTCCTTCCATTCAGTGGGTGCCTATATTTTTAATACGTTCTCTTCTATTGCTCAGCAATGAGCTATGCTGTAATTGAGCCAAACTCTACTTATATACCTGGCAGTGCTAATGAAAGGTGGCGACCTTTGGCCACTCCTCCAGTAATGAACCTCTCTACAGTAGGACCAGATGGTGCTTTCACTTCCAAGGGTGCAATATTACTGAGGTTATGCAGGTGCAAGTGTATTTCTGGAAAGGTTTGCTGCCTGGGGGAGTGACGCAGTGGGATTGGTAGCCAGAGGCAGAAAATAGCCTTTGGGGGACAAATGTAAAAGAAACATACTCAGAAAATGGAAAATAGTGTTTATGCAATGGGCATTACGCAGCACAGACTAGATGGTTATGGCCATAATGCTTCTCTGTGTGCTGTAGGTAGGAACTTGTATACCTTTATGGTTCGTGGGCAAATGAGTTTTCTCTTTCACTGCTTTGAAAGGTAAAAATAAAAATCCATACCCAGCCAGTATGGTCACACATGTAATGCTTTGGGATTTTCTGTGCAACCCCAATTAAGGTAAGGATTCAAGGAAGACATAGGGAAAACTCTGGGCTGAGAATCTGAAAAGGAGCATTGGACCAGTCTTGGACTGAAGAACATGCTTTGCACAGATGTCACCAGAGGCGATGGAGTCAGTGCCCAAAGCATGAAGTGGGGTGAAAGGAGAAGGGGAGCCACACGTCTCCCTGTGTCCTCGGGCGCTCCTGGGTTGGGTGGTTCTGCCTCCAGCCTCCCAATAAAAACAAGTATGTTCCGCTTCATTTCCTGTTTCGGAAAATGGGGGTTGAATGCTAAAAGGCTAATTGCACATTGTTTTTAAAAATTAGTTTGATAATTCATCATATTGTAATTAAACTAATTAGAACACTATTCATTTTCAACCACCTTAATTAGGCCTCAACTTGGCAGGGAGCCCGTGAGACCAAAATGTTGCAATTTGTTAAACAATTGAAAGACTTTGATAACAAATGACTGTATTCAGCTACATTTTAGTTAATAAGATTTATATATTAATCTAGTTATACTTTGTTCCCTCAGAATTTGGCAGAGCTTGCCGGTCTTCTGATCCCCCTACGAAATTCCTGAAGTCTGAGTTAAAATAACTGGAAAATTTTCCCAATCTACCAGAGACTCTCCTGAGTTTTGCACTGTCACAGACGTTCATAAGGCTGTAATGCTTTTTTCTCTTTTATTTTTCCCCTTCTTCTAATCGGGTAAACAGCTTTTCAAAGAGAATAGCTAGCCTGCAGAGCAGACACCAGCACAGGCTGCGGGCCGCAGTGTCGGGGTGTCCGGCTGCGTGTGGGTTTGCTTTTGGGGGCGCTGTTGGATCAGGCTGCGCTGGTTCTCCCGCGTGGCACAGGAGGCTCCGCTCGTACCGTTTTGGACCCACAGCCCTTGTCATAACACTGTGACAAATGCTTGGCGAAGGGCATGAGCTGGCACCCCGATCTCATGCAAGAGGTGGAGGACTTGTGTGGCGTTTGGTTCATCAGTGGTGAATTTCCCCACATGCTCTCTTTGACAGCGTAATGAAGTGATAATTACCTAAATGAATAAATGTTGATGGCTGAGATAAATATCCACATTCCCTTAATCTATTTTCCTCTGAAATTGCTAAAGGAAATTTGGCTTTAATGGGGGGTATATGTCAATTTTTAGAAATGATTGTAAATCTGTTTAGAGAGAACTTAGATGAGTCAGTCTCGGTTTCAGCAGTAAAAGTTATTGATGTATGAAGGCATAAGATGGACCAAAAAAAATTGAACAAGATATTGTAATAATTATGTTTCTCAGTGTCACTACCTTTTGCAACATCTGGTTTGTTTCTGTTCTTTCCACATCCTGCAGATGTTGCTGAACACATGAAAAACACTGACAGGAGAATATTTTAGCCAAGAAGCAATTTCAGTGAATAATATAAAAGGGTATCCTCTTAACTCTCCAGAAGTCGAGTAAGCAAAGACTTCTAGTTTCATTGCTAGTAAAGATCAGACCAATAAGAAAATGGGTCAGGGGCCCTCTAAAAGTGTCAGGAGTAATCTGTTGTGAATGAAATAGAAAAGTATCTGGAAAACAGTATGAAATAATAAATCCAGATTGAGTCTTATTCTGACACCCTCCCTGAGCCTTGTTGCTTGAATAGTCTTACTGACATTAGAGGTTTGTGTTCAAGCTGCCGATATGAGATTTCCTTCCTTGCCCATCCCTGATTCATATGGCAGAGGAAAGGAAGATAAGGGAAATGTGAAAAGCCTACGTACACACTCTTTTTATACTGTGTTTCAGGGTTATGTAGCATAGTGACGGATTAGGTTTTGAATTCTGTCTGCCCATCTACATCACCAGGATACATGCCGATCTGCTGGACAGTGGTTTGTCCAGACAACAGGGCACAGGACAGTGTGTGTGATGGCTATGTGGTGCACGGTCTCCTGTTGCCGCAGGGCTAGGAAGAGGAGCTGGTTCTGTGCTTTGCCTTTACTGCAGCAAAGCTGTTTGCTGAAGCTGCCCTCAGCTCTTAAATAGTCTTAAAATAGTCAGATTGGCTGAGGCTGCTGCCTAGTTTTCCATCCTGATGACCTGCTGCATCACCTGATTTCTCTGCTGATGATTTTTCTGTGGGTCTAGTCACCTTTCTGAGCCCTGTGAATCTCCTGGCAAAGGCTGCTCCACCAGCTTTGTGGGTGGAAGGCAGGGAAGTTGCAAACCATCATCCAGCAACAGCGTGGTTTTCTGCTATGGGTTTGGTTAGAGCAGCTCCCAGGGTTCAAGAGGCAGGAGTGCAGCTGCTATTCCTTCCCCCACCCATCATTTTCATGGGGTCTGCATGTACTCCTGCCATACATTTGTGCTGCACAAATGGGACTGCACAGAAGCCTAGCTTTTGTCCCAGAAGTAACTCATGTACTATGATCGATGTCAGAATTGGGACAGAACTTCTTCCTCTTGCTACCTCCTCAAAAATATAGATGGGAAAAGAGAAATCTTGGGAGCATGCGAATTCATGGTAAATTCCCACTGGTTTGTGAGTGGCTTGGTTTTCATCTCACACATTACATTCTGAAATGAAAAAGACTTAGGGTGATCAAATGGGTGACTCTGAGGCAGTCCTTGTCTGAACACGTGCAGAAGCAAAGACTGTATCTGAAACACTTAAGTAAGGAAAAGGCTACTGTATGTTATAGCTCTTCGTCAGGAGAAAGTAGGACATTGTGAGGGAAATACTAGAAAAGCTGTGCGGGAACTTAGCAACCAATAGAACAGGAGTGAACAGAAAATACATCCAGTGTGCCTCGGCCATTGGTGTAGTATCTGCAACTGGTTGCAAAGTCAGTCTGAGGTGGATTTAAAAGCATGTACCAGGGACATGGGCTGAGTTCCTGAAACGGACACCAGCTGCCGTTGCTGCTGTAGAAAAACCTTCAAAGTCTTTTCGTTTTATGCAGATGGGCATGAATTGATGGTTGTTTTTCAGCAAAGAAACAGTGGTAGATGGGAAGGTGCATAAGCAGGTGCATCGTTTCTCTCCTCCCCTCTTGAGCAGCTCATTTTAATATACACCAGTTATTGCTGTGCATAATAATGAACATCTGTCAAACGCTTTCCAGAGTGTGTGAAAATACACCTACAGAGCTACAAAGCCAGTGACTTGCATAGTAGCTGTGCTGCTCACCATATTGCCAGTGAAGCTTCTCCAAGTTGAAATCTCTCCTGTTCACACTCCAGACCTGTGTTTTCTAGTGAAATAATGTTATTACTCTGCACAAGACTTAAGGAGACTCCAGTGACCACTGGTGTCCCTGATGTAGTTCCACAGAAATCTCTGACTCCCCGGAGTGAGAGGCCCTAGAGAGGCCCAGTTCCCGAGGTGACAGGCTCCTGCCAGGAAAGAAGGAGGTCCCCTGGGTCAAATTCCCCCCCAGATAGAGCCACTGCAACCCTAATAAAGGAAATGAGGTTGCCAGGGTGTGGTTGGAGACAGAATTTGGCCATATTTGAAGTGTGTGGAGTGACTCCAGGATGAGATCAAGAACTGGCCTCTCCCCCCAGCCTCCCCTTTAAGATTAGCTCTTTATAAAGCAGCATACATTGCCTCACGCTTGCATTCCTGTAGCAGAGGCTGGGTCCAAAGCCCTCTAAAGAAATTAAAGAGTTTTCTTTTTGGAGGC
Organism: Ibycter americanus; assembly: GCA_035590275.1. Taxonomy (NCBI): domain Eukaryota; kingdom Metazoa; phylum Chordata; class Aves; order Falconiformes; family Falconidae; genus Ibycter; species Ibycter americanus. Next base: position 88,609,318 of record JAVJGI010000062.1, read on the forward strand.
TAGATCAGGTTACTAGAGAAGACACACTATCCAACTGCAATAAACTGGTTCCTTAGATGTACTTTTGTTCAGACAAATTTCAGACTTAATGCTCAGAGCTGAATTTGAAAACTCCTTTTTGCTTTTACTTTGTTCATCAAAAAGTAAAAAGGAGATGCAAAAAATATCCTCCCCGAAAACCCCAACACTCAGCTCTGTGAGCCTGTATTTGGTTGGTGATGCTTTGCAGAGGTCACAGGGATTAATGAAAAACACAATTAGAACAACATCAAGCTGGGGGCCCCAGTTTGGCACGGAATGATCCATTTGGGTATATCATATTGCATTATGTGATGTAAGAATGTGGGCTAGTGTAATCAAAATGTAACTGCAATCCTTACCAAAAACACCTGTTTAACCTCAGCTAACCCGGGAAGAGAACTTTAGACTTTTTTTTTTTTTTAACTTCTGCATCAGAGGCGTACCAGTGAACACACAATAATGAAGCTTCTGTTCCTAAGTCCTGGAAATGGAAGTATTCAGAGCTTGTGGCCAGTCTGTCCCAAAGTCTTTTTTATGTTCTTTAGCTATGTGCTTACTCAACTTAGTTGTGTGCTTGGGTAGACTGATGAAGTGAGGGAGATAGAGGCTGAAGATCAAAATATTTCAGCTGTGATGTGATAAATTGTGGCTAGTGGCAGTATGAGCATCTCCCACCCCAAGAACAGAGGACTGTGAGGTACCAAATGCCCCAACTTGTGGAGGCAGCGAGGCCTTTTGGCAGTTTTTGAGGAAAAACTGGTTTGAAAATGGAAAGTGAGTGATGAATAATGATCAGTGCTCAGAACCCAGATCTGAGTTGAAATCGCCAATTTTATCGCTTTGCCCACTGAACCCTTGGAATTGTTCCCTTGGTGATAAATGCTGAATAGATGCCAAGGCAGGGTGGCTCAGCAGCAAGGAAGAAATGTCCTGATGGTTCAAATATGAATGTGAGACTGGAGAAGAGAGATTCTTGTCTTCCACTCTGCTGCAAGCTTTTTATTTTTTGTGAGAGTAGGTAAAACTATTTAGGGTGCAATTAACATCACCTAATTTTAGCTGTTGACGATTTAGTTTAGTTTTTAGTTCAAGTGAGTCACTGAAATTCCTTCTTTCTTCAGTGATTCATCCTGCTAATGCAGTCACTTGAGTATTGGATGAATTACCTTCCGAAGACATTTCTTTCCAACAGTTGCAAATGAGCACGTACGTAACTATCTGAGATGAGATGCTCAGCTTATAGTTAACTGAGGTGAGATGAGATGACTTATATCTTTACTCACGGCACTCCAGTTGACTGCTTCTGTGGAGCAAGGGTACTCACCCTTGTTTCATCAGTGTGAGTACTTATAAGAATAAATATGTTAAATTTTAAAAGAAACACCTTTCTAAGAGCATGCTGTTTTCTTAACCTGTAACAGATCAAGTGTTTCAGGAGTTAGTGGGAAGCACTCACTTGGTTTTTCATATTTCCCAAAGAAGGCTAAAAATCCACCACAGATCCTTCAGAGATTTATTTTTTTTTCACCTCTGTGTTAGACTAAAGCTTTCCTTCACTTGCAGTGAGAACTTGGTGTTGAATTGCTGCTTGTACCTTGAGCATCCTTACCCCCTTTTGCAATGTTGTGGTGATAAATTTGGGGTGCTCACTGCCTTATATAAGATCGGGACTCCTCAAGGGCATTTCAGGTGTCAGGCTGTTTGTTGACCTCAGAGCTCCAGTGCAGGATGCAGGTGGCTCGGTGAAGACACATGGACCTGCAACTGAGGCTACGTCCTGAGCTAGCGATAAATCAGCAAGCTTTATTGACTCCAGCAGAGCTATTGCCTTGATTCCAGCCCAAAGTGTCTAGTGGATATATGGTATTTTTACACTTCCAAACAGAATCCTGGGTGAGGTGTCAAAGCTTTTGCAAGTTAAAGGTGTAGTTTTGGAAAACTGCTCAGTGATGGAAAGCCAAAAAGGGATTTCTGAGACAATGTCAGACAAGTGAGAAATGTGAGCTATGTGTTTTAAAGATTTGGGGAAGCTGTTCTGGCAAAAGGGCTCAGAGCTGAAAGGCCACACACAAATCTCTCATGTGGGGCAGCAAACTCCAGTGTGCCCAAATCCCTGGTTTGCCGTACCCTGATTCTGATGGGTGACCTCTTGAGGCATTTTCTGCATAAATACATCATGAGACTTTGTACAGGGTAGGATAGGAAATAAAAGCAGCATCAGCATAAACTGAGTGAGCAGAATACTGGTACCCCCACACCACCACCAGACCATACTGTAGGGTACTTCCTATTATGTTCTGGCTTTGGTATGGCAGCAGTTACAGGGCCCATGATCATTGCATGGAGTCTATGCATTGCCTATCTGTGCTGTGACTGATTTAACCAGCACTGTATGAAATACTCATTCCTGTAGGCGTTAAATTGCCAATAGTTTTTTAAACAGCTTACCAGTTGTATTTTTTTTTAAATCAAAGCAAGGTGAAACACTTCCCATGCTCTGCTGAAGTCTTGTTTCAGGGAACGAGTTTTCTGAGACAGACAAGAGTGTATCGAGTTCTCCACAGGCTTGTCAAGGCAAATACTTGTCAATGGCCTAAATACTTTTGTGAATATCAGGGAATCATGAATATTAGGGAATAATCTTGCAAGAGGGATAAGAGCACAGGATCCAGCTGACCCCTCCCACCCCTTTCATTGGCCCACAAAACCTGGAGGGATTAGTTACATTTTGAAATAGATGCCCCTATAATTAGGGAGGAAGAAACATGACTGACTGGAAAAGACACCTTTGGGTAACATATCAGCAGACCCACAGATCCATTATGAAAGTGCAACCTGACAAAACAGCTTAAGGTCTAAACTTGCTGCTCGTCTTTCATGATGGCAGTTTATATCAATGAAGATGCTTCATAGTCCTTCAGCCTAGAAAGGTTCAGACATGGGAGGGCCTGTGGAAAAATTTACAGCAGCCAAAAAGCCCAGTACTGAAATTTCTTTAATCTGATCAGACTTGTTCTTAACCCTGAGACATAAATATCCAGCACATTACACCTTTGATTTACTATTATGCATGTATCAGAGCAACAGTGGTCCTTTTGAATTATGCATTCTCTTAACAGAACATTAAACCTTATGGGGAGATGGAGTGGCCCAACACATAACTATTATCCTGACAGAGGGGAGGGTGAGATCAAGAGTAATGCTCCCAAGCTATAGAAACTCCGAGGTTTTGTTGGATTGCTTGAATGAGCATTATAAATAGCACTTTGTTCTTTCTCGTTAATAAATAGTGTTTAGATTGCTCACAAGAAACCTGATAGATGGCTCATCAAGAGAAAGGGGAGGGATTATTATTTGACATAGAAGAATAACAACATCCCTAAGTCCTGAAACTTGCCCTGAAGCTGCTGAAAATGTGCAGCAGAACTCTGGCTGGACTTCTGAGAACAAAGCATACCTTTTAATATCTTGATAATCCATTTGTTATTGGTTCTTCATATCAAGTCATGACCAAAAGTTACTACAGTACTACAGGAAATCAAGTTTGATTTTGTAATATAGTCAAACGAGTACTTTGGAGTGCCATGTCTAAGATCAATAAGGAAGTAGTAACTACATTTGCTGTCATATGATGATATTGATGTAAAAACATAATGGTCAAAATTATAAAATCAATTTCATAATTTAATCAGAAATGTTTATTGATACTATTAAAACTGAATTCAATAGCTCCTGGTATGCAGTTAATTTCTTACCTGTCAGAAAAACATATTGAAATGTTCTTTGTTTTAAATGCTTGGAGTCAATTCAGAGAAAAAAACCAGCAGCGACCTATGCCTGGAATGGGCAGGGGACCGTTGTTAGATGGGGAGATGGGCGGAACTTTTCTAGTGGTTTATATATGCTTTGCAGAGCGCTTGTGTTTTATGTGTGCTTACACACACACGTATAATGTAACTTTGGCAATAACAGTGCTAATAACTGCAGTGTCACAGCACAAATCCTGACCCTGGTGAAGGGAGTGGAAACTTCTCTGTCAAATTCAGCAGAGCCAGGACTGGCTGTGGGGTCAAGGCTCCAAGATATTGCTCCTATTCCATGACTGGGCATGAGTGGTAGCAGTGATCTAAGCAGTGGATCCAGACTGCGTTGTCTTCTTGTACTGCTTACTCCTGGGACTGTGTAGTGACTCCTTTGCAGTAGGCACTGCGGACTGAAGTAAATATGGATATAAGGGGGGAAAAAAAAAAGAAAAAAAAGAAATGGTTGGTTTTGTCTTTGCTCCTTCGGCCCAATCTAGCCTATTTTCAGTCTAAATCCTACAATGTGGTGTGCACTGCAGAAGCAGTGAAGTAGGCAGAGGTGGCTGCAGAGCAGGCCAGCAGTGTGTGCGGGGTCAGAATTCACGGCTGAGAGTAGCCTGTGCAGGTGGAAGAAACGAGAAGGCAGAGGGGAGGTATGGTAGGTATATGGTAGGTACCTACATGCTAGGTAGACATGATATCTATCATGTGGCTCTGAAATGTTTTGTTCTGGGCTGTTGTCTTCATGATGCTCCTGTGAAGAAATCTCTGAGCATACAGTGTAAAGTTACTGCAGGGGTTAGGAAAGACACAACCCCACTGTAGAAATCAGGGGATCACCACTGAGATAGATCTTTGGGAATAAGGGGAGAAAGGGAGTCTTCCAAAAAAAGTATAAATAAATGAGAATTGAGTTTGTCGTGTGATTGGAATTGACTAACCTAGAGAAGATTTCGTGGACCATAAGTGGCAAAGAGCTGGAGAAAGGGTAGTTAAGACTGCCTAATTCTCTGCAGACTGTATGCGTAATAGAATAAATCCATTAATCTCAGGGAACAAGACTGAATACATACTTCATTAGTGAACAAAACCTGAGCTGACCCACAGATCGGTTATTTTAATGTATTTTTTTTGTATGGTACTTCTGGTATTTATATGCTTCATTTTAAAGGAAGCTGTCTGGTGAGAAACATTCTCTGTTATCAGAGTATTTTTTCACTGTAAAAGAAATGAGTTGCACTTGTACTCCGTGTAATAGGTAAACCATAATATCTATTTAGGTCCTATTTCTCTGTTTAGGTATGTGAGATTATAGGTCTTACATGTGAGGATATATTTGAAATTGATCAATATAAATTATTGGTATGGGGAGGGGGTTTGTTTGGTTTGGTTTTTTGGTTTTTTGTTTGTTGTTTTTTTTGGTTTTTTACATAGCTAGTCAAAGATTAGTTCTTCTTTTAGAGCAGTGCAAAAAATTTTGTTAAGATTTTCTTACTGTGATGGAAAGAAGTATTTCCATTCCTTGAAGTGAATGTGAGTGATGTGTATGTGTCTTGTACCAGGAACACATCTAGGTATGCACAGGTTCATTTATACTGAGGTTGTGTTTCTCATTACTTTAAATCCTGTGTGAAGCTACTTTAATAGGCCAGAAACCAGCTCATTCCATGTCTGTGGGCCAACTAAAACCAAAACATGACTGCTAACCATGCCTTACTGTGGCTTTTAAGGCGCTCTGCAAAGATGGAGACCACATTTTGTAACTGGCATGACTAAATGTTGAGAAGTGAAACTATTTGTAGGAGGCAATGTTCTGGTGGATAAAATGTAGCTCTGGCTACTCCTAAATCCAGGCTTAACACTTAGCTCTGCTACAAGCTTTCTGCAATGCCTCACGTGCAGGAGGTAGCTTGAACTGTCTGTTCATCAGATAGGAATCTTACCACAGATACTCTGCATAGCGGTTGTGAACTAGAGGGGCTTATCACATGTGTAAGTCTTTCTTTTTTTTTTAACTTTTGTAAAGTAGCAGAGACTATTTCGGAAGCCAACAATGAAAGTCTGTGCCGTCATCTTTTCTTTCATTATATTTATCAGTATGAAATCAAATAATCTTTTCTCCTTGCTACCCTAAACAATGATAGGTGGAAACTTAAGAAACCTACCTGTTTCAAGGTTTGTGGAGTAAGGTGTTTTTAATATGACAGGTGAGAAGATAGGTGAGGCATTTTTCAAAGTGGAAGTAAGTTTAAGTCACTAAGTCACACACACACACACACAGAGCAAGAGTTCCTTTCTCAGACATTTCCAGAAATTCCTCAATATCCTTGAAATGTGACCCTAAAATCTGATATTGTGAGCATTTTTTTTTTTTCTCTGTAGAATTACGTGGAGGATTTATGTTCAACTTGGTGAGTGAGACAATTTCTTGAGAACATAGGCTCGTTCTTGATTTGCACAGGCTTGTTTTACTGGACTTGAGCCTTCAAAAATTGTGTGTCCAAGTCTGCTGTGTGCTGGAAGTACCTGTTCAGCCCCCAGCTAATGGAGAGGAACTGCCAGAAGGTGCATTTCACATCTGACCACCTGTTGTAGGATGGGGCAAACCTTCCTCAAAAAACTCTCTCTTTCCATTATGGAAAGAGCATGGAGAATGAGATTAGTCTCAATTCTGGCTTTCATATGGTTATAGGAGAACCAAGTGACCATAGATTTTGGAGGCATGTGAATCCAAAGGTGTGGTAAGCTGACAATAAATGAACTACAAAGTTCAGAAAATTCTGATACCTATTCAAATGGGATTGTCTGCCTCAATGTTTAAGGCTTTCATATGAGATTTAACTGAGGGAGTGCAGCTAATTAGTGAAGGATTAGACTATGGACTAAAGGGGCTAAGATCTTTTCCTTGCTCAGATGTTGTTTTTCTGAGTACTAATTGCTTGTCTATATTTTAATTTTTCTTCAGCATAAATAACGACGATAATGTCTAAATCATAATGGTCTTCTGTAACTGAATTCAGGAAGGATAGTAACTGCTGTACTATTTTGGGTTGAACTGCATTTGAGAAATGGGAATGACAAGATTTGTTTGCATAAGACAAGTAGCTGAGCCTTTGGCATCTGATTTAGAATATTTGTCTATATAATACATATTAGTAAAGCAATTTGTACCCATTTGTATCTGAGAAGCTGGCATATTTTATGACCGATATAATTGATTTGGAAACTGACTGACCAGATTGTCCTACGTACAGTAGAGAGGAATGGGGCTGCTGTACTGTGCCAGGGCAGGGGAAGAATGGAGACATTTTCTTGGACATGTTCTGACGTTTTGGAGAAGCATTTAGAGAAGCCACAGGAATGCCAGGATTAAGAGCCCGAATGCAGAGTATAAACTTAGATGGTGATGGATTGCTTAGTTCTTTTATTAAGACCCCATACTGTGCTCTATTCAATATAAGTTACCATCATTTCCAAAAGATGCAGTCATATCTGAGAAGGGACTGCTTGATGAAACTAGGTCTAAAAAGAATATGAAGACTGACTAAAAATTTTAAGTCTTCTAAAGGAATATTTTATGTGGCTCAACTAAGCTATATAAAATCTTAAATCATATACTCAAATCTACATTTCTATCATTGTGTCATAAAGCCCATAATAAACATTTGGTTCTTTGTCTACCATGAAAATGCAGTGCTGGTGCATTTTGCTGGGAAATGTGGTAGACTGAGGTCATGGAGATATTATCAGATCTTTCATCACCATGCATCCAGGCAAATAAAATGTGAAAATCAGTTTTCAAAGCCTAAACCTCTAAAATGTCATAATGGTTTCTGAGTTTTAAAGCCTGAAATTGCAGCTCTTAGTGAAATGGCTTGTGCCACAGTGTTAACATTTGTTAGATGGCAGCAAAAAGGCCACTTAGAGCAATCACAAACTTTGCATTTGTTTTCACCTTCCATTAATCTATGACAAAGTAAAAAATTTGCCATTTTAACCATAACTACCTCATTAGATCTGTTGTCTCTTCCCACAGTTTATGTGGAATTCTGAATTCAGAGCAATGCCCGTCTAGACAACAGTTCTTGTCCTAAACCAGATGATAGAAACTCCCCAAAGAAAAGCGTGTATGTGTCTAGAAAGCACAAACATAGGGCAGTGAAAAATTTGGTGGTGTCAAAACATCATACCGAATATGCTTTATGACCAAACAAGATAGACTGCAGAAAAAAAAAACTAAACCCAAAACTTAAGCAGTTAAATAGCACCTCTGTTTGTTGTTTTTGTTGGTTTTGTTTTTTTTTTAAAAAGTCACTTTATCATGGGGGAAAGCCAGGATACGTAAACAGACAAAAGAATGTTTAGTGTCACAGTATGACTTGGGAGTGTTGCTAAAGCTTAATCAGCCATATAGTTTGCAAACTTTCCCACAGCTAAATTGATGGCCAAGCCTAAAATAACTCAGGAGTTGAGCTGAGATAAATTTGCGGATACTTACGTGGCTTGTCTCTCTCTTCCTAAAAGTAGGAAACAATCAAGATGACATTTTGTCAGCAAAGTCCTGCAACTCTTTTGGAAGAGCTGAAAAAAATTGCAGGAATGTTTTGGTAGGGTGTTCAGTTTCTGGACCTGTAACGTAAGAAGGTCTAGCAGAAGAAATGTTTAATGCAAGATTAGTTTGGCAGCTTTGATCTCAGAATAAAAAAAGACGACATCTGATTCAAAAGATTGGCTTCAATTTGGGGTTGACTTTTGAGTTTCTGGGGAGATTTTTCTCATCTAACACAAATTAAGCACCTAGGAATTAATTGTCTTTAACATAATGATAGAGGCTCTGTCTGTCGCTGGTAGGAGAGAAATGATCATTTCATGGAATGATTAATCCGTATTGTTCTTGACAGTTATTTCAGGATGGGCTGAATCATACCCTGAAGATAGTTATCCCTCTCTGCTGGCTATAGGCAGCTTTGATGAGTAGCCTAGACTTACATACCTTAAGTTTTTGATGGCTAATGTGAATGCAGTGTGTCCTCCCTCAGTGACTCTGTAAATCCATCTCTGATGCAAGACACCTGCTTTTAATAATCCAAAGTAAAAAAAACCCTCCCCTTCTTAAGTATTCATATTAATTAGGTGTGAAAAATTACTTTTTGCATCAGTTCACTAGTGCTTCAAGATTGTTTAATGACCTAAAGCATATTAACCGAGATAGAGCAAGTGGGAAGAGGGAAACAGAAGTACCACTTTTTGAAGTATGAAAGAACAGGATGAAAGTAGTTGCTTCTCTTTTGGTTTTAATATTTGCTTTTGTTCATCTCTTGAACTTGAAAATCTCATCAAACAATCTGTCAGCACCTGTACGGTGAACAGAGCCCTTCTGCAGGAACAGTAAAAGGAAACCATCAGTAGTTGGTCCTGCTTGTAATTTTAAGCATATCATTCAATCCACTTATGCCGGTAGGACTTCTCTTAACAGTCATTGAATGCGTGCATGTCTGTGAAAGGGCTTTTTCCTCTGTAATTATGTAAATGTGAGTAAGCCAGTGGAAAGTAGCTATATGCAGGTGGCCTAAATTCCAGCTGTGTCCCCTTTACCTGGTCAGTGCAGAGAGCTAGCTAGCCTTGAAAAACAACTTAGGTCTACATAGAGGTACTGAGCAGGGAGCTGCCTCGAGCTAATTAATAGGAAACACTAGGTAAAATAGTGAATTAGAAGAGATTTCCAGCAATAAGGAACAGTTCTGACCAGGAACAGGTTGAGAATAGTGTTTCAGAAATAAATTGGGAAAAACAAAAATATTATACTGGAGTTGCTAGCCTGCACTCAGTACACTCTTGGATCCTGCCGAAGGATGGATTTAGTCCTGATACTTGATTCAAAAGAGTGATACCAGCATCATGGTGTGGGGTATCAAACAAATAGCCCGTATGTCTGCCAGTACTTCAGTTACTGCAGATCTGTTTTGCAAACACTTCGTAAACCTCTGATGGTGTGGAGCTGTTCTGGTGAAGTACTTCCAGGTCAGCATTGCGGTAAATAATAGTAGTTTACAAATCAATTTAGTCACTGGTAGGGAAGGGGGGGAAAAGATTGTGTACTGCTTCCTTCCCTGGTGCTTTCTGTGCCTGAATATCATAAATCATAACACATTTTAGCAAGATGGCCAAATGATTTTGCTTAACTTGAAGTTTGCTGAGCTTTTCTGTTTGGTGGGGTAGTCCTTAAGATGACATTCTGTTTCTCTTGCTTGGCAATCTTACAGTGTTTGATTGCTTAAAGGGTATTAACAGTCTTCTGGTAATGCAGAATTCCTCTTGCTGTGAACCTAAAAGATGCTGATTTCCTGGAAAAGGGTTTACAGTTGTCACAGAATTGATTCCCAGGAGGTGCAGGCAAAGCAAATGCTTTGATTCAACATGGGGTTTAGGATCTTGGGGATAAAAGTCACCCAAATGACTAGATCATTTAATCCAGTCTTCTGCCCAGAGCAGGACTGATTTTATCTGTCTGGGTACATGCTTGTTGAACTTGTTCTTACAAATCCCTAGTGCTGAAGACTTCATCATGTGCTGTTCTTTCCAGGCGATCTCATTCGATTCTGCACTCCTATGATCAGAAACTTGTTGCTAGTGTCCAGCCTGAATCCCTGAGATGGTGTTTTATTCCCATAACATCTAGTTTATCCAATCTGGACAAAAACCAGATTTTGCTTTTTTTTTTTTCCTTTTTTTTTTTTTTTTTTCTTAATCCCTGCAAGCTCTCTGATTCACAAGGTGATCTTAACTCTTTTTTTGCCTGTGACTACTTGACTCCTCTTTGTCCAAAGTCAGAGTAATTCAATATTAGATACTCAGTGTCAAGGATGTCAAACGTTTGTCGATGGCTCTCATGAAATAAGACTGTTCCTGTCTCCTTATTTGTCTGGCACAGAGTGGTATCAAGACCTGATTCTGCTTTTTGCTGATAAGCAAATGCAGTACAGTTCTAGAGATCTAAAGAGAGATGTGGCGAGGATTGTTTTTTTCCTGCTAGAAGCCTGCCTGTCTATGGGTGAATCTCTGCCCAGCAGATTGAAGCATGAGGCTTCTGCTCATGAAAATATGATCCTTTATGAGAAAGAAAAAACTGTGATCTAGTGTTCTGGTTTTGTGCTCTTTTTTCAGTTCCTTTTGATTGGCAAGAAACGAGTACACACTTTAATTACATCTGGCCTTTTTACAACATGGCTAAGCTGTCCAACAGATGTCTGCTTTGGGTCCGAACAGTATGAACATATGACAGGGAGGCAAACAATAATCTCGGGGAGTTTCATCCCTCTTGTTTTTCACACAGATTTGGTCACACTATATTGAACACCTGTGCAAGTTCTTTATTCTTTTGGAAAGTAACGTTGCCAACAAGTAGCTTCTGAATCTGGTCTTCTCTTACAACTTCCAAAGAATAAAGCCCTCTCTGGGAAGATATCCTCAGATCGCATCTAATTGCCACTCATAACCTGATGATGTGCACAGGGATCGAAGCTTTATAGGCCATGCTCCAGCAGAAATCCTTAAGGAGGACTAGGAAATGGATACCATCAGGCCAGATTTGGAGGACTGGAAATAATTTAACCGTAACTCTTGATTTAATCTATCTGTCTGTTCAAATTCATCTCTCATCTAATCAATCTGAACAAGAGGACTGAAATTCTGGAAATAGTGTGTTTATTAGTTTTAAAAAAATAAATAATAAAAAAAAAGTTCTGGAAATGCGTGTTTTAACAAGTTGTTGAGTTAGCAATTCTTTCTTACTCTACAGCCCGGCTCTGCCACACATACTGTAACTTTCATCTCCAGCCAGAAAACATCAAAGTCCTTCTGAGGTCAAGGGCAGGGTGGCAACATGTATTAAATCAAGAGTTCCCAGATCAGTGTACGTTCTTGCATGTGGACATGGACTGCAATGTACGATGACATTGTAGAAACTAGAGAAAGCTGGCCACTTGGAGAGATTAATGATTCAGTGTTGTACCAGCCTGCAGAGCTGACAGGCTTGGGTGTTCGGGCTTTTTTTGTTGTTTTAACTCCCGTGATTTAAAGAGCAGAAGGCACGTATGTGACTTCAGTATATTGTTCTGCACCTTGCTTTAGTAGACCTACTCATTGGTGGAATTCATGTAATGGTGCTGCACAGCCCAACTGGTAAGCAGCATCCTCTCAAAGCAGGGCAAGAAAACAGTCCTTTTCCAAATGTAGCTTTATCAGAAACGTAATGAAACCCTGGTTTATAAGGTGAAACAGTCATCCGTAATAATAGTAAGCTTGCAACGATGCGATGATTTGGTTGGTTTTGCTCCTAGTTCTAGTTTTTGTTCCATTTCATATAATCTCATTTTCTGTTCACAACCATCATGTTCTTTCCGTCCCGAGAATGAAATGCAAGCTAGTCCTTGCCTGGTGTGTTTCTGCTCAGAGCAGTGTAACACAGGGGCTTAGCTTTATTCGTCAGCAGTAATGGTTGTCACTTTTCCTTCATGTAGGTCGGAAAGAAACATAATGAAAAATTTACCTATTTTGCTACAGAAACAAAAAGCATTATAGTAACTGGCAAGAGTTTACACATGATCAGATGAATTAATATTCTGAAATTGTCTTCTTTAACCTTGGAATTACCAAAACTCATGGTGATAAGGAAAAATTTTCGCAAAAATGGAGCTGCATTTGAATCCACAAAATAACACATACATAAAGCCTGCTTTCATCCCTTGAAAATACAAACACTTAAATAAGGTTTTAAATAAGATTTTCATTACTGCAGATTCCCTCTAGACTCGGTAGAGATAAACACAGGGAGGGCAGCTTGGCTTTTGGGTGGATCGAATTGTGTTTTGAAATTGCCCATCTGATTTAGGTACTTCAGTGAAGTGCAGGTAGTTCAGCATGGTGGGTTTAGCTAAAAAAGTGCACAACCATTATGTACAGATGATGTGGAGTACCTGACTATCTGCTTTGAGTGTTCAACTACACGCTTTTAATTTTTCATAAAATTGCAGAAAGGGTAGGGAAGAAAAATCTTCACAATGTTTAGGTGAATTTGCATGCATTATGTTCCCAATCTTCCTACAAATTTTTTAAGGTGGTGTATCTGTATACTATACATATTTAATATTTGCTTTGAAAAGCTCTTTCTAAATCCCACTTCCAAATTCACTTAGAAATTGTGATTCTCAGGGTGAGCTTAGTTAACTAAAGAGAGAATAATAAAATTAATTCACAGGACCAGTAACTCAGCTGCAGTTTCAAATATCCAATCTAATTGCTCCAGACTGCCAGGTAACTAAGTTGGAATGTTGATTTCTCAGAAAACCTCCTTCCAAATGAATCACCATCTTTGCTTCAGGCAGAACTTTGCTGTTTTTCAAGTTTCCCATCCACCTCTTGGCTGCTCCTAATTTGGTATGGGTGCCAATCTGTCATAATTAAGAATGGGAATATGAAAACACAATTCAAGGGAAATTAAATAATATTTCAGCTAAAGCGAGGTTTAGGTTTTCAGCCTAGATACAGGTAGTTTCTATTTTTGCCAAACAAATTACCTCATTGCTGAATAAAATGGCTATCTTGCTTCATCAGCATTGCTCTGTGAAAAAAAGAAATTAATCAGATTTCCTGCCGTTCCATAAGCTGTTTTTTTTGTTTCATTTAATATTTCAGCTGCCTCCAGAATGATTTTTCTAATACCAAAAGGGCTTAGTCAATTTTCAGGACTAACTACTTGCAAAATGTCAGTTTAATAAAGCAGGTTTATTGCTGGAACTTGGCACAAAAAGAAAAGCTGAAGCAATGTAAAAATGTATTTTGATGAACTTTAAAAAAAAGGCGGGGATGGGGAGGGCAGTCCTGGTTGTTTCTGAATGCCCTTGATTTCTGTAACAACTGAGTCATTTGAGGCTACTCAGCATTTTTGGCATTTGCATTCTTCACGTGCAGAAATCAGAAGGAACATCGGCATACCTGAAATAATGGACCGAGCGGTCAGTCCTCATCCAGCCCATCAAAACAGCCCAGTGTCCAAAGCAGTTTCTAACCACAGTGCGCTAAAAGGCCAGGACCACCACAGTCAGCAGAACCATCTTTACAATATTATCCAGCTCTGCTTTAAACTTAGATGGTTTAAGTCTATCTGTTGATGAAAGGTTTGGATATAAAGTTGAACACAGTTTTCTCACGTGTTTCCTGTTGGTAGATAGGGAGCAGGCAATAGCTGTTATTCAATTGCTTTATTTGCAGGGATGAGAAAAGTTTCAAAAGAACTAAAACTGTTCATACAAAAAATTACTGAAAAAGGCAGAATCTTTTAGATTTTTTTTTTCTGAAATAAAGTTTCAAGTCCAACATACATCTAAATTAAGTATATTAAAGATTAAAAAGGCAAAAATAGAATCAAACCAAGAAAATCCCTCAAAAATCAGACAAGGAGAGAAATGCTAATGTTTCAATTAGTTTTTTCAATGGATTTTGCTTTTTCATTTTATGGAGAAAGTCCATTTCATTCTGGGTCAGCTCCAAAATAAATTTCTTTTCATCCGTTTGTGGACTGTCATGCTCAGGTACCCATCTGGTCTGTGTTGGCCACTGCTAGAGCACTGAGTAGGGTAGGAGTGTATCGATGCCAAGCCAAAGGGCAGGCAGCTCCTTTTCAGAGCTTTTTCCCTCTTTGCTTTTGCCCCCCTGTAGCCAACCTGCTTGTGTAAGGTGAATATTTAACTTTCCCCAAAAGCCTTGTCTCAGGCTTCTTTAAAACTGCTAAATGAAGGAAATGAAGATGGAGAATTCAGTTTCGCATGCGTGTTGGTTTGGCATGAAAAACTCTCTCACCTGCCATTCATCAGAAATAGTCACCAGCTGCTCCCAGGCTAACGTTACAGTGTCAATGGGAGGTCTTTAGCATGAGAGGGAGAAAAAGGTCTTTGCCAAGATGTTAAAAAATGGAGTACAGTGAAACTGGAAACTTCCCTTGATAGTGAGCACATTATCTAAGCATCTTATTACAAATTACTGAGAGCCCTTTTAGCAATTTTGTTTTATGTCTTAAGGGGATTTAACTAATTAGACACAAAGTCTTATGCTTGGGATTTATTCAATCATATTTTTCACTTAAGGTATGGCAAGTTGTCTGTTTTTTTCATGTGCTGGTGGTCATTTGTGGACGAGGCAGATTTAGCTGAGAGGAACCCAGCTACAGTTACTAATAATGTTCAGCGGCGCTGACTCTGTGCTTGCAGTGCACAAAATCCCGTTGGAGTCAGCTGAAGACCCACGTTCTTGCTTGTGTGCAGTTCTGTCCTTGCTGCTCAGATTCACGCTGTCACGTAGCATCGGTATAGCTATAGGACTAGATTTTGAGCCTACAAGGATGGCAAGGTTGGGTCATCAATGCTGACATTGCTCACCTCATTTAGAGAACAGGAGCCCCCCACTCGCCTGATAGCACAGACTTGGTAGTTCTGAAAATCTCCAAATTGGAGTGGAGAAGAAGCAACAACTCAAGGACTTTGACATGCAACAGACAGACAGCCTTTACAAAACAGCTTGGAGTATCTCTGTTAGGGATCTTTGCCTGGTGCTTAGATACTCGAAGTAGGCAGTGTGGGTAGCTCAGTCTGGAGTTGGACTTTGTTGAACATATCGCCTCTCTTAGTAGTACTAAGACATGTGCATAGAAACAATGACTAGCCCTGGACTTCTGCGTAGAGTCCACAAGTATCCTTAGACCATGTAGTGACCTATGAAAGGTCACTAAGAATAGGAGACCTATTGTCTGTGGATTTAAATTACAAATTCTAAATGTATAGAGCTCTGTGGATAGATTGAAAACCACTTTTAATCTGACAGTTCCTGCTGTTTTCGTTGAGACCTTTGTGATCTCACAAGCATTTCCACAGCAACTAGCAGTAAAATCACTGAGATCTTTGTATTTAGAGTAGGACCATACAGCACGAGAGAGTAAAGGATATACAAGAGAGTCCTGTGTGCCTTCAGCCTCTTGGACCTGCAGTGGGCTGGGAGAAGCAGCTTTGCAGACTCTTATCCGAAGTCACAAAGACTGATCCTTCCTTGCTCTGTAAAAATCAGCACTGTGTTCTGTGTTGCAGAAATGCAGAAATATAATTGATGTGTGACATTGTTTCTTGGTAGAATTTGTTGCCATCAGGTGTTACTTAGCTTATAACGGCTTTTTGAGAAGCATTTGTCCTTAAAGAGTCAAAAATATGTTGCTATACTTCCATTTCAAGGTTAGCTCATATAAACAACTTTAGAAACTATCAATGGTCAAATCCTTAAGTTTTTCTAGAGTCTTGAGGTGAAATTGGCAATTGTTTTTTGATGAGGCATGGACTACTTTATTATGTAGGAAAGTGTGAAAGTCTTCCTTTCGTTCCTGCCTGTTGGTTAACTCAGGAATCCAACCACGTTTATCCAAACGTTGTCTTGCCTCCATGCAGCAAAACTTCATCCTCTTGCATATTGAACTTGGCAGTGGTGGGGGCCATGCGTAGGTTTCTACAGACCTTCACTTCATGTAAGGTATAGGGAGATGTTGCTGGTGTGTGCATTTAACCCACACTTTTGGTTAATTTAATTCAGAAAACCAAGCTGCAAAAGCACTAAAATCTCACTACTCTTTGACTTTTACTGAACATGTTGCATGATATCTCAAACAACCAGAATCATCTGGCACCAACTATGTTTGACTTACTGTCGTACTAAAAGGTGTATAGGAAAAATCAATATCTGTTTTGTTTCACGGTAGAAGACCTCAGCATTTTGCAGCCTAACATATATTTTAGTGGTTTCATTGCACTACTAAAGGTCAAGTACCATATCTGTGCCTGTGATTTCCTGTACTGCTTTAAAGCACATCCAGGGCCTGTAACTCTTTAAGCTCTTTAAGGGCACAATCCTGTTCTACTGAACTGAATGGAGGTATTTTTTGATGGCCAAAAATGAAATGTAAAGAAATAATTTGTGCAGTATTTTTGAAGCTTTTCTTCAACTTTTTCTCATTTTCACATGTAGTATCTAGCAGTGATTCTATAAACGATGTGCTTAGTTGTAAGCACGTGGCTAAGACCATACTATAGATGAAGAGACCAGGGACTTGGATAGCCGGGATGAGATCTGAGTGGTAGCAGATTGTCTTGGTATTACATATTTCATGATTATAAATGTTGCAGTGCTTTTTATGGAATTTCAGATCTTGCGTATTTTCTTAGTGTTGTTTCCTGACTCAATTTATATTCCATTGTGCAAGCTGCATTGTAGCTCTGGTTTGTAGTATTTGCATTTTCCACCTCTTCTATTTGTCTGTTAGCTTATATGTTGTATTTTCTTATTAGGAACTTATCTGGTGAAATATTTGACACCACAATATCCCATACAGCTAATTCTAGGCAAATTTATAAAAATCAGATAAACCCCACTCTTGTTTACTAACCACTTTTGCATTTTATTGACATTTCTGGTTCTGCCTGCTTTCATTCTTTATTTGCTGTGATGAAGGTTTTACGCTCCCTGATTTATTTGGTGTAGAGTACCATTATACATATGAAAGGTACAATATAAATCAATCAATAATAATAATAAATAAAACAAAGTTAACATTTCACTTTATTATTTTTCTAGGCATCAAAACACAAAGTCTCTGTTGACTTTCAGACATTAAATAAAGCACTACACAAGCACAACCTTCACACACCTCTTGTTACTTACTTGATGCAATTAAACTCCAGGCTTAAGGGTGGCCTCACAAGAGTTTATGACATGTCTTTTGTTGTCCTATCTTTTACTTTTAAACTGTATCTTGTAAATCAATTTCTATTATAATTCTCATAAAAGAGTATTTTGTTCAATAAAGTTTATGCCATGGTGATATCTCATAACAGTACCTGGCTCCTCTTAGCTCGTTTGAGCCGTGTAGGACATGCATATCTCATAAATTGCTCTCCCTGTTTGATGATGCATCTATGGCTGCTTGCAGGAAACTGTATTTTTGTTACGTTGAGAAGCCTGCAATTCTTAAAGTGATCCCTGAACCTTATTTAATGCTGCAAAACACTACAGGAAAGGGGGCTGAACTTTAATGTCTGCAAGGGGGAAAGTAATAACTTTCCCCATCTCTTCTGTAAGTGACTTGGGCTACGTGATGAATGCAGAACCTTCACTCGCAAGGTTTTCCTGATATTATACACTTGTAGCAAATAAGGTTAGAACCTTTAAAATATAGCATTTAGTAATGTACTGGAAATAGCTTCTTCTCGATTCCTTTAAAGGTCACTGCATTTGCTTTTCAGTCGTAATTTTAGTTCAGGCCTCTACAGAGTAGAACTGAGAACACGCTTGGCAATGTTCTCTCAATTTCCCCAAGACTGAAAATAAAATGGTATGGGATATTCATATATAGTGAACAAGTGTGTATTTCATGCGTGTGTATGTCTGTGTGTGTTTGTATGTACACATACAGAAAAATTCTTCAAGTTTTGGAGTAGGTTACTAGACCAAATAATCCGACATAAACACAAAACACAGAGATATAACCAGCTTAATATCCACTGTTCCCCTTAAATCTTCCTTAGCATGACCTCCCTCCACCACCCAGCATCTCCAGCCTCCCCAGCCAAAGAACAGGCCTGTTCCTGACCTTGTAATCACGTTTTGCTTAATGTGAAAAAGAATGAGAGAGATATGTGCATTTCTTTAATGATTTGGTTAAGGCATCTAAAATGAGGAAAGACATTGAGGAGTGGCTGTAAGGTATATTATTCCTGTTACACTTAGGAAATTCTCTATGACTAGGAGAGCAGTGTGTTTCGTAGTTGGCCTAAATTTGCCAGCAATACTGCTGTTTACTAAGAATTGAAGTTTACTCATTAAGGATAGGCATGGAGTGTTTGGCTAAATTTTTACATGTTAGAGTAGGGTTAGGAGATGGATGTTAGGAGCATCAACAAAGTATAGGCTGGGGGAAATAGTGTTTCACCTGAAGTGGCACAGAAGAGAAGCAGTGAAGATGGGGTTGTGTGGGAAGGCTTTTGATTCCTTTTTCTGGCTGTGGAAAAGTCACATAGGCTCAGATCTAACAAATACTGAGGCTCCAGACTTACAATTTCAGTGCAAAGATTAGGAGCCATAGTAGCTGCCCGGAAAGGGGCTGTGATGCTAGAGGTCATTGTTTCAGTACCTGATTTTAACAGATTTCTCTGAGCAGATGCTGTGACCCTGAGTTCATGTGCCTTTTCTCTCAGCATGGGGAATGGTTGGCAGCTGAGAAGAGGATGTAATTTTTTTGCTGAATTAGGTCCTGAGTCGTAATATTTTTTACACATGAACTTGTATTTTAAGGCTCACCCTAGCCTTATAAAACAAATGCTTTTTTTAAAGCACATAAATCAAGTTGGATGCCAGCTGGATTTTCCCAGGAGAATATTCATATTCAAGGACTGAAGGGATTTATTCTCTGTTTACATTTATGAGATTTGGCAACAGTTAATGGAAGTAGGAAAGCCGGCTATCTTCCTTTATAGCAGGTAACTATATCTCTTTGGCTGATCAAGATTTACAAACATCTTCCCAGTTGATTTATTCATGTTAACATTACTACTGGTCTATTTTGAAACTCAGGAGAATGATGCCAGTTTTCATTTTTGTAAATGAAGGGGGAGAATTGGTTTTGTCAGCTACCAGCTAATAACTCTCCAACTAGTACGTTTGGGGGGTTTCGCTGGACCATTTGGAAGATGTTTGGCCTGTTTTGTATTAACGGAAGGACTCAGAGCTGCATTTTCTAAAGTGAGTGCTGAGAATACCTGATAGTTTGGGTATCCTGCTGAGACATCTGGTTTTCAGCTCTCAGGTGCTCACTGTGTGGAAATCTACCCTCGTTCGAGTGTCTCTGCTTGAGCTCCAAATCGAAATCGTCTGGTCATTAGTTATCCTTTCTATTAAATCCTTTCTCTCCTCAGATATTCTCTTTGCTCTGAAAGCATCTGCGCTTGAAAGCCGTGCTGGACACCCTGCAACAGGGTGCTTACTGGAGCTGAGGTCTTGGATGCAGTCCTTTAGCTAATGTGGATGGGAATAGACTGGATCAGGTTGCATTTCAAAACCACTTGATCCTAGCAGTGTGGCATGTGACTGCAGGAGCTGAGGAACAAACCGCACCTGAATGTTGTGGAGGGGAAGCCTCATCCTGAAAGCTGTGGCACCCCATAAAAAGCTTTTCTTTTTCTCGTGCTTGTGGTGATCCAGGAAGACGGTCATCCCCAACCACTTTAGATCAGTGTCGGATCCTCAAAGATCTTGTGAAGTGACATGCGCTGCCATTTATGTAAAAACACTGTATGTTTCACTGTCTGATATGTGTTTATGGACCCGCTGCAGAGCATTGAAGGAGGCCTTGTAGACAACAAGTGGTCCAGGACTACACTGTAGGAGACCACGATTTAAAACTGTTACACTTTCCTGGCTGGTTTACTCTTTTAAGCTCTGTCTTGGTTTACGTGCTCTGCATTCAAACCTAACTTGTGAATATACCTGATTAATTACCTCAGTGCATTTGCTGGGCGAGGCATTTCACAAATATGCTAAAGCTACAATTACCGCTTTAAAAAGGCCCTAAACCATTGATCCTGCCCTTCTAAAAAACACTCTGTGCCACAGCCAGAGCATGAGCCACTTTGGAGATTGAAATACCATAATATAGTCTCCTTTGTATCTAGAAAGGCCTTGCAATCTGAAGACAAATTTCTTTTCCAGCTTCTCAACTGGAGGAGCTAACCCTGCTTACCATCCCTCACCATGCAGAGTGCTGTCGGCCTCCCAGCACAGAGGGGCCATAGAATATATTATTCCATTAACACTTGTCTGTGTTCTGTACTCTGCATATTAAAGCAACAGAGGAGATCAGTTACCTTCAGCTGGGGGTACTAAGCCTTATTATGTCTTTTTTTAAATGTTTATCCAGAGTGCTATGAACTTTCATTCTCCAAAGGTAGCAATCAACAAAGATAAATTGAGTGGCAGAAAGCAGTTACTTAACTAACCGTTTTCTATACTCGGTGCAGGGGTTTGAATTCGACAGAGGTGAGACTCTAAAATGAAAGCTAAAGGAGGGGTGGTGGGGCAAAAAACAGCCAGTTGAGATCACAGAGAAAGAGATGTTAATGGCAAAGATCACACGCAACAAAACCAAACAAAATGAAGCAGCTAAAGACAGTGATTATATAGATCTGAGCAGACTGTTGACTATGTGGAATTGCAATTATCTCTCAGGCTCCTGGGACCTTGCTCAGGGAATCATTACTACAAAACTAAGAAGATTGTTCTCAGGTGCAGAACATATTGATTTTACTGTTCTCCAGCATCCTGCAAAGCAACTGACCATGTCATTTAAGTGTTCGTTAACCAAACACATCAATAAACATAAAACTTTCAAAAAAGTAAAAATCACCTCATAAATAATTATAAAGGAGTGAATTATTACCTAGGAGCAAGTGTAATTGATGTCATTATAAATAAACCACAAAATATATCCTGTCCCAAGCTTAAAAATGTGTGAAGGCATCCATCTACCTTGTTAAAAAATGATAGTTTATCTTGCCAAGAGGACAGCTTTCATAGCTGCCTGATTGGAAGAGGTGTGTGCAGAGAAGAGATTACATTGTAAATATTTTTTATTTGCTTTACTTTTCCTTTTTTTTTTTTTTATTTTTATGTGAATTCAAAGCTTATAAAGAGAAGGACAGATAACATTTGTTACAGCCAAGCTGCAGGGAGGGAAAGAAGAGTTCCTCTGCACAGTTCCCATCAGCCCTGACCTGCAGTGCTCCAAATATTGTAATCCTTGACCTTTGAAGAGCAGCTGTCAGTAACAACAGGCTTTTTTCCCCCTAGTTTTTTTTTTTTCTCTGACCCAAGGACTGCAGGGACAAGCAAATTCATTTTGAATGTGTGATGTGAGGTAATCGGTAATGGCAAAGCACTCGCATCCTCTGTTTTCCAGTATTGCCTATTCACCCATAACTGCAATTAACACTAGCGAGATATTAATGCAGGAGGAAATGAGACCCTTGGCTCTGTGTTGACCGGTGTCCCAATGTACCTCTTAATCAGGGATCCCTTCTTCTCCAAATAGTGAGACAGAGACAAACCCGCAGGGTAGGTCAAAGGGGTAAAGATGAAGGCTTTAGATTTTCGCTGACTGGTAAGTGAAAGGGACAGATGAATCCGTTTGGTAATGATGGTCTTTTACCGCATATTATTTCATACATGAAAGAAAACGGTTGAATACTTTCTTTGTGTGTGTGCTCATTTAAATAAGCACAAATCTGGGGCTGACCAGCTCCCAGAGAAGTCAGTTGGAGACTGTCACTTGGATGTGAGATGGGGCTCACGTGTTCCTTTGCAGGAGAGCTTCTAATAAACTTGAAAACTTACACAACTTGTCATCTGAAGTGGATGGGAGAGTCTCTTCATCCCCCTTCCCCTGGATCCTGCATGGATGCGTGCAGCAGCATGCCCCCGCCAGAGCTGCCGGATTTGGGGATGCTGTTTATAAATTGTACATAAACTAGAGACGTGACTTCGCATAGTGGGATTCTGTGAAATGTGATATTTCTTATCTAGTGGGCTGATGTATCACAAAACAGTGTTTTCTGTTTTAAAAGTCTCAGTGAAGAATCAGAAGGAAAACTGATTTTGGGTTTTTTTTTGTATATGTCCAGTGATATGTTTCTTTTTAAGTCAGATTAGCGCTAGCTGGTGGCTCTGCTTGAACCCGTGCACAACCTGAGAGGTTTTGGAGTCAAAAGGGGCTGTTGGTTGTTTTGACTTCCCAACAGTTGTTGCTTTCAGTTATTCATGTTTCTCTTCTCTCCTGCATTGCATCCCCCTGGTTTCTGTGGGGGTCTCTTTTTACAGCTGTATTTTCAGAGAGAGTCTTGAGGCTCTTGTTCACATAATAAAATCCGTGTTTTCTCCAAGAAGATATTCTGATTTGTTTCACCCTGGTTCATGACTAAAGCCGATGTCAAAACATCGGACTTTCACACAAGGATTTCAGCAGTCTTTGCTTCCAAAAGCCTTCCATTAATTCAGAGTCCCATTTTGCTGTCAGTTTTGGGCAAGCTTAGGAGCACACAGGCACAGTTTGGGAGAGATGAGAGTATGAAAAAAACAGAGATGGAGGCAGGGTAAGGGACTGATACAGAAAGTCCCATGAAAATGCTCCTCTGGTAACTCCTGGTAGCTCCCCTGGTAGAAGGTAGAGGCATGTAGAAAGGGAATGGGGGAAGAAAAATAAATACAAAATGAATGGAGAGCAAGACTAGGGGAAGTTGGTGAGCTGCTTATTAAAAAGAGACTCTATTTTCTCTTAATAAAAAAGGGATATTACAGGTTGGCATCACCAAGTTTATCCTGCCCGTGCCTTTGTGCCTTGATTGTTTCCATGTCTAACACTGGATTCCCGGGTAATGCTGACCACGCAGTCTAGGGACAGTTCTGGAGGAGCTACTGAGTTAAAAATAAATAAATAACAATAATAGCAAGAATAATCCCCTTGGAGATATACCAGACCTGACGGGTCATCCACTGATCTCGGACACATAAGTTTTTCTCTGAAAGGGCGTTTTCTGTCTGCGTAGATTGTTCTAGTGCAGATTACTATCTCAGCTAGCTTTTTAGACAGCTCATTTTTAGTATCTGAAGTCAAATCTACTCTAAAAGTCATATTCTCTTCATAGAGGTCACAACCATGACAAGCTTTAAGTTTTCACTGCATGGCACCATATAGCTTAATTAATAGAGTTGGCTGATGCAAGGTCTCAGGGGTCTCACTCCTACTGGATTTGCATTATTGTAACAGTAATAATTTAAGCGTATTTGCAATCTGCAGAAGAGGAGGAGGGGATGGAGCACAGCTGTCAAAAAGTAAATTTGGTTCATTAAAAAAAAAGTGATCTGATCATTTGACTGATTTATCAGTTGACGTGAAACAAAAGACAGTGCGAGATTGCAGCTAACTTAACGCAGGAAAAAGGGTGAGTTCTGGCCTAACCAGCACCACAGAGACGCAAATAGAGAACTGAACACTTTCAGATTGCAAGCCTGAAGTTAAGCAGTAGATTATGCCATTGAAAAAATAGGGAGTTGACTTGGATCTGCAAAGCTTCAGTTTTGAATTTGGAGCTTTTTCCTTTGCTTTTCTAGACTGTCCAGCACTCCCTCCAGCTCCCACAACATTTCCTGGCACTGTCTCCATAACCCTGGTTGGAGGAGCTTATCTAAAGCTCTCCATTGGGGAATGGAAATAGAACATATAGTGCAAGTTCCTTGGCTCTTCTTTCGCTCTGACAACAACCACAGCAACAACAAGAAGCTGGACTTATTTTTACTACTTGGCAGCAGAACAGCTTTGGGAAGAAAACATTTCTGAAATTACATTTTCATTAAAATTTGAGAAAACATTTGAGGGGGAACACAAGGAGGTGTATTTAATGGTATGTTAAGAAACCTATTTTCAGTTAAGCAGAGGCATGCTTGGGAATAACATTTGCCCCTGGACAAATCCACAACGCAGCAAACTAAAACTGAACCTGCAGTTGGATTCCATATCCACAAAAGTTATTAGCAAATCAGGCCAACAAAGAGAGGAGGGCAGCCTTTGAAATATGACCTAGAATAAATTTCTATTTCAGCTATCACATGTCAGTAAATAAGTCATCATTTTTTACCTTCTAGTCATGCAGAAATCTTTTCTATTAATTTATATCTTTTATGTGATAACGGGAGGTTCTGTGTTAAGGAGTGATACTGTGCTGACTCACAAGTTAGATATTTCTGACTGACTAATTACCTAGATGAGAAGTATAGTTCCCACACTTTGGAATCATAAGAGAAAGGAGCAAATTAATATTTATTAAGTGTGTTTGAAAAATTATTATTCATCACTTCTTGCAGTTAGCACTGTATTAATTATCTCTGCTTACTTCATTTGCTCAGTTGCACCTAATGAAGACAGCAGCTTCTGGAAACAAAAACTGTCTATTGAGAAGATTAAAATTCTCGGAGCAAGTCTGAAATTCATTCATTTAAGTCTGCTGCCTGAACTTTTTCTAAAAAGACTTTGTTAAGCTACAGGATGAAATCCTTTTTCTCCAGATTTGCAGGCCTTTAAATGAGAGCAGACTCTGATATGTAGGTTTTCAGGATTTCTTTTATGTGGTGGAACATCTTGGTTCTGCATAACCCAAAAGTTGGCTGGTTCCCACATTCCTAACGATGACGTGCAGGAAGGAGTTCAGCATGTTGGCTGTTGATTTGTCAATAGCTTAATTCTCCATGACAACCTCCCCAGAGGAGTGAGAAAAGTCAATAGCACAAAGTTCACATCACCTTGGATAGCTGATGGGAGGCAAAACACAATAAAGAAGATAGAGGCCATAAACTGTGATAGGCAATGATTAACCCATCAAACTGGAGAAATATAAAGAATCATTAAAATGACAAAATGCGATGAGTCATTTGGTGCTGATCTAATTAAATAATATTCCAGTGTAAATCAGTGAGTTATAATCTGAGAGCTGGGGGAAAATGGCATTTGGCCTAACTAGTGATTTCTGAAAAGCCCCTATAATTATGTTCCTCTGCTTGACGTCTTTGTCATCTACCTGTAGCTCATTTCGTTGAATTTGGGTTTGATCAGAACAAGCTTGAATCCAAGCCAGGCAGAGGCAGTGGAAAGACTCTGACTCATTTCAGTATGCTTTTTGGCACAGCCAAAAATTGGTTGGTGATCAATTTGGCAGAATGGAATTTTTTTCCAGTTGGGCAGGAAGATTATTTTTTACCCAGAGCATGTGGTTAAGTCTCATTGTCGTTTCGGGGTCGGCATGTTCTTTATTTCTAATGGTATTGGTGGTGGCTGTTGTAAGAATATAGACATTCAGGTCTGGTTTTGGAAGAAATTGAGATGAGAAGAGTGATACGGGTTTCAGGTCTATTTTACTCAGGCCCTGGGGCTCTGGAATTCCTTTCTTTAGCAGGAAAATTGGGGATGATTTGTTTTTGCCAGGACTTCATTAGTAGTAATTTGGTTTCATAACATGAAACCGGGCTGGTTTGGTTCAGTTTTAAGTTCCTTTTCATCTGCGTGATCCAAGTCTGAGAATGAAAGTTCTTGGGCATTTTAAAATTGTATTGATTTCTAGTAAAAATTAATATTTATGACCTTATTTCTTTGGAAGAAGTTGAAAAGATGTGGATGATACAGACTTTCTATTTTTCGCTTTGTATTTGAATGTTGTTAGTCTTGCTGGTGTGCGTCTTCCATCACTGTTACTCCCTTACCTGTATCCACTCTGGTGCACGGGGCTGCCATATTTGCTCCCTGCAAGGTTAGCAGCTGATAAACAATGGTATGGAGACATATTCTTCTAGTTTTACTTCATGCAGAGTGCTGGCATTTCTGATTTTGCTGCTTTCATCATCTGTATTTAGGACAGATATTAGGTAGCCATGAAACAGGGTCAAGAAGACTGATGACCAGCTCTTAAGGATGTTTTTTAAAATGTCCTGCTTTAATGCAGCTGGCCATATTGTTCACAGTGTGTGGTATAGTTTCACATGAGTTCATGTCACTATGTTCTTCTCACCAATTTATTATTCATCTGCCATGGCTAAAATATTTATAGGCTGTAAGGTTTGTTTCTTCCCAAGCACCTGTAGTGTTTATGCACAACAGTAACTTGGGCATCTGTCACAGCAGGCATATTTGGTGGTTTTGGCTGCTCTTCCACCATCGATGACCCAAAAGGCTCCCTAAGTGACCTAATTATGAAATGATGCTGACCAATAGCACATTTACATTGCTCTGTTAACAGCATTATTTTTAGTGTAACTCTTTCACTTACTATCCTTCTAATCAATTAACCATGCCAGCATCTGCTGTAATGAATGTCAGGTCCCCATCAAATAAACCTCTCTTATCCATTAGTAATTATTGGCCATGGCCTTCATCGAAAAGAGCAAGCTGAAAGTAAATGTTCAGATGGTATTATTTGACTAATGTACCACTTGAATCTGACCTCTTCTTCATTGTGCAATATAGGCTGATAAGGAGTCTTTCAGAGACTTTGCTCTTTCTAGTGAAACATAATCTCTTTCATTAAAGTCTGAGTTATTGAATCACATCCTTTTCAAGGAGGCCAGCTTTTCCTGCAGTCCAGGAAAAGACTGCCATTGTCAGGGGCTGCTTCAATCCCCCCAAACCTTCGTCGTCTTTATTCTTGGTTTGGTTTCCATACAAAGTCCTTGCGGTTTTATTTTTGCTATTTTCAAGCTAGTTTTTCGTTCAGTAAAGCTTTCCCTCATTGCACCTTCCTTACATGTTAGCTATTGTCACTCTTCCTTCTGCCTTTCTGGTGGTGCTGAGTTTCAGTATTGATAAGGCAGGTGGGTGTTTTGCAGGCAGTTGAGGGAAATCACAAAAGTTCTGTTGTTCCATGGATGAACATGGCTTAAGGCCTCCTCTCTTCACAGGTACAAAGTCTCTTGCTGCACTTCTCTCTGTATACAGTAATTTTTATTTTAGAGTTAGGATTGTACGTGTTTGCTGGGAGAGTAGGCTTTTGCTTTTACGTTGCATGTAAAGGAACAAGTTTGCAATTAAAAAATGGAGAAGGTTCAAAAAGCTGCAAGTGGTCACAAGCTTTACCTAATATTACATATATTTTTAATTTCTAAATTGCTTTTTTTCTTCAAAGTGGTCTGTTTTCACTGAAAGTATCTCACTTCTAGTTGCAAAGTTCTTGATTTCTCCCCACCACTGCCCCCCTGCCCCACACCCCACCCTTCATTCTGGTTTTTTTTTCCTTTAGGTATAGCTGGTTTGTACTTTTCAGTGATACTGGGAAACATCCTGAATGTTTTCAGGAATGCAGTTATTTTACAATACTTGCTTGTCTGTCCACCCCTGCTGCTGTTTCCTGGTAGAGGTGTTTTTTCTATATGCAGTTGCACATTAGGGAAAGAAAACCTCTTTCACTTGACAAGGTGAACACTCCTTATTTTAAAATGTGTCATCTGAGCATGTGTAGGTGTTTACTGCAAACCTGACATGGTCGGTTACCATTCAGACAAACATGTTCTTCTCAGTAAGCAGGTAATTTAGAAGCTGTATCTTCTAAAACACACTTCCCAAATTGTGCAAGCTTGATCAGCTGGAAATTAGCTGAACTTACGGCAAGTGAGTTGATATTGCTGTTTGATATTGGGAGGCCAAACTTACTGTTCATGGGTTTATTTCTAGTGGCTCTCATTCCCGTAGAGAACCCTGCAGATCTCTCACTTTACTTCTCAGCCAGTGCATTACACACACAGAAAGACTTTGGCCTTTGTTGAGTCTCCCCTCCTCAAGAACATTACTACTAGTTGCTTACTTTGAGTTATATCCTGTTTTGCCTCCAACATAAGGGGAAAGGAGAGTCTGGAGTGTGATCACAGGCTCAAGCTTGCACAAGTATGTTAGGCTGTGGTTCAGCAAAGCTTTTGAAGATGGGCTGAACATTAAAATCAGCTACAGGAAGCATGGTTTCCCGTGCATCAGATCAGATGTCTGTTTTAGTGGCATCGCTAGGTGAAGACCTAAAGCCCTATGACTTTGCTTAGCAAGGGGTGAATGATTGTATGTGCATCATACCTATGCCTGCCGATCAGGTCGTACTGGAAAAGAGCTCCACAAAAGACAGCCTTATTGTGAGCCTGAAATTGATTCCAAACCTTAAAACTGCAATGACCAGCATCAAAACTCTCAATTTTTCTTTTTTTCCCCCACTGGATGGTCAATAGTAAGACCAAAGGCTTTTTAGAGACCTGAAACCAGTAAAAATCTGTAGCAGCCGTTTCATGCAGCAGGGCTGCTTGTGCTGTTGTGGTATCTAATGCCAACCCAGACAATTTTCTTCTTGGTAATGGAGAGGAGTTGAGAAGCAGTGATTTAGGGCTAGTGGGAGGGACAGATGCAGGAGAGTAGCAGTTCTGGCTCTAACACTGCACAGCCTGTTGTGTAAGATTAATGACTGTGGACTACTCTCTATTTTTCTCTCTCTACAACTGTGAGCAATCACCTCCAGAATCAGCCTGCTGCTGGCTAGCCAGCAAATAGATAATAAGATCCCTGTGTGTTAAATATGCACAGCTGCACGTCTGACATTGCTGATCCATCTGCACTCCCAGATACCACGTGCCAGCTGCCTTGCTCAGGGTGAACGAGGAAGGGATCCATTAAAGAAAGTCCAGCACTTGCCACTCGCTGCCTTGCTGTTCCTGTGCTCTGTTGCTCTGGGTTCCTGGAGTCTCTGTCCCCTCCCCATCCTTCTTTTGGCTACAGAGGTTTGAAAGCACCAGACGCACTTACTTTACTATTTAAAAAGCGAGCTAGGTTGCCAGGTGGGTTTTCCCTGAGCTCCTGCAGTGCTAATTTTCACCTCCCCAAGGTGGTGGTTCAGAGGAGCTTGGCCAGTCAAGTGAGTCACAGTGGTTTCCTGCATCCTTCTTTTACTGCCTGACACTTTCATTCAGTAAGAAAACCGGACAGCCTTTTCCTTGATGTCTTTCTGTCTCTCTCTGTCTTCTGCCCCTCCAAGTAGCTTTGTTTCTGGCTCTCACTTTGGCAGCTAGGAGAGAAGAAAAGCAGTGTATTCCTGACACTCTGTGCGCTGACAACTGCGCTGGCCGTAGAGGTCTGATAGCAACTCACTGAAGGAAGGGGCATCGGCTCTAGCCAAGAGTTTCAAACCCAGCAGCCTTCAGCATTGCTCTTGGGTCCGTGTTCAGGCACCAGACAGCGTGGGCTGTTCCTGCTGTATGCTTCTTTTAAAATCAAGCTGCTTTGATGTTGGTGCCAAGGTAGAGAAAAGTTGTGCCTTCCTGTGGCTCTGTTGCCTCCTCTTGCTCCCCAGGGCTGCAAATCCTAGCCATCGAAGGAAGGAGAGAGTGGAGGGGGGAAGAACAACTCCAAAATCGGTATGGAAGCCACTGACTTGCACTAAGGAGTGTTTTGCGCTGCTTACGGGCCCAGCACCATGGTAAACACTGGTCTGTGGTTGCTGTTTCTGGGTGAACTAGCTCACATCTGGCCATGCTGGATGACAAGAACACCACACTCATGTCTACATCCAGAAGGCCGTGTAGAAGACCGGTTCTCAGCAAAGTGCCCTTCAGGATCCTTGCTGGAGAAGGGAACAGGGCATGGAATAAAACATGTTATCTGTCTACAGGGGCTCTTATTTGGCCTTATCCTTAATCTTTTACTCGCAGCCAAAGCTGTGTACCACGCTTGTAAATGAGGAATGTCATCACTGCTTTACTGACAGATGTATAAATCCTTTAAACCATGATTTTATTATGTAAACTCTCTTGCCACTGGCATCCTGTCAGTACTCTAGTGGGAGGGCTTTCCTCCCCAGGTGTAACTGTGCAAACATTATGGTTATGGCACAAAGTCCAACTTGGTTAGATTCTGTCACATAAATATACATTGAGTTAAATCAAACACAGCTTGCGTCCTGTTCAAAAAGCCCATTCATAAGCAGTTGTTTGAGATCCATAAGATAACCCAGTATGTAAAGATAGCTAGTTCCTCCAAAGCATTGTTCCTGGGAAAATATACAGGTGGTGAAGATCAGTAATTAAACTAAAGCTAATAGGTGACCAATGCACTTGGATTTTATATGTCTGGATTTCCATCAGTCTGCCTTTTTTTAATGTTTTCTTCTTTGTGGTAAGAAACAGCTCTGTAAGGGAAGGAATACCCAGAATCTGGGAGGGAGCCCTTCCAAAACAGACTGTTACAGACAGTCACTGTCTGGGAAAAAAGGAAATTATAATACTTTGGAACATAATGACATTTTGTATATAAAATAATGGAATTGGCAAAAGTATCATACAAGTGCACGTGCTTTGGTTTATTGCTAAGTGAATGTGGGAATGAATCCCCTCCTCCCAGTCACTCCTATGTTTTAAAGTGCAAAAGCATTAGCAATATCTAAACCCCAACTGGTACAGAAAAGTTTAGCAGAGTAAGCTAAAATGGATATAAACAATTGCTGGGGAAATTAAGTTTCTCACAGTCTTTTGGAGAATTGGGTTTGCTATGACTACACACAGGATACTGCCCAAAAATACAAAAAACAAACACAATACCCCATTCGTGCTTGAAATATTGTGGAATCTGTGGTGAGCAAGACATTTGTGTTCCCTTGATAATAAAGACAGCCAAATAATGTATCAAATATACTTGCAAGGATGTATCATCATTGTTAACATTTTTCTTCATGCTTTTCAATTTATTTTGTTAGATAAGTGTACTGGGCCTGTTCCTGATCTCAGCCAGATTTTAAATGGGCATGAGTATATCAGCTCCTGATTAGCATCTCTGTAAGTGAGAATGGAGCCAAGGCAGTACCTAGGAGTGAGTTTGAACCCAACTTTGGCATCCATGTGATTGATTATTTATTTTATTTTTTTTTTAAAGACCCTTTGGAAAAGCAGCCCCAGCTCTCTGAGCAGAACAAGACCCTGGATGTGAACGGATTTGAACATATTTAGGGCTACATTTCTAAAGGAGACCTGATGAAGCAATAGGTGTCTCAAATCCTTACACATATTTAGGCATCAATATCTCAATAAATTACATTTGACAATCACGTACGTGTAGATTCATCCCATCTCACTTTTTGCAGTTAAAAGGTGTGCCTAAATCCCAGGCACCTCTATAATGGGTGTAGAAAGGAGGTCTCAACTGAAATAAATCACCCTCACAGAAAAAGCCACATTGATTGTAAAGGCAGTTTGAAGTGACTTAGGCTTCTGAAGTGGGCACTGTGGTTAAGTACCCAAAGTTAGGTGGATCGATGACCTTTTCTGAGGCATTTTCAGTCCCTGGTCTGCCTGGTTCCCACCATATCTTCAGTGCCTAGCAACTCTATCAGATCCGAGAACATACCTTGGACAGGAATGTTTGGCCCCTGCTTGCACACAACAGCGGGAGATGCAGTTTAGAGTGAAAATCATGATTATTATAATTTTCTGTATCAAGGTTTGTCATCTACCTATACACACTAAGTACTGAAGAGTGTGTATGTAAATGAGGTTGTTGAACGCAAAGGGGGCTAAATAGATATCTACCGGGTTATCTGACAGGCATAACTCAGGGCTGATTTATGCCTGTAGTCATTGTAATGGAATGTGCAGTTGTTGGGAGGCCAGAAAAATCGGAGAGTTTCTTTTTGACTTCAGTCAAATTTAGGCTAAGCCCCCTGTAAGTAGTGCATTTCTTCTGCATTCCCAATGGAAAAGGCTTGACTTCCCTCTTCTTTACCAGAATTTCCATTAAGATAGAGATGAAGAGGATATAACGTATCTCAGCCTTCAGTGCTAAGGAAAATGGAAGCACTGGAAACAGGAAAATACCTTTGAGAGTTATGAAACCATAAAATGTTTGCAAAAAAACAGAGAACATATGAAAGTAGTCTGGTCTGGGGGTTTTGTTAAAAAAATTGAGGCTTGGCCAAGATTCATTCAAACATTTACAGGGTGAACAAGGCAACTTGCAAAAGCAAAGTGCAATTATCTGCCAGGATTTTTTGCTTGTCTGTGGTACTTGTTCTCCTAAGACTTTCAGATATGTTCTGAAATCCAAATAGTAAACATATCTGCGTCCCTCGTGAACCCAGAAGCCAGATCACAATCCAGATTTCACTACAGCTCTAAACATCTCCCTTTTTGGCAGATCTGCTCTTCTTTGCTGGACCCATTACTAGCTGAAATCAAGGAGCAAGCTGTGTTCTTGCTTCAGTCTATGTAGATCTAAAGTAATATCTTTTGACACAGTGAAATTACACTGGGATAAATGAAATTTGAACCTGGCCTTAGAAGCGGTGTGTTCTGGAAAGCCATGAGAAAGGTTAAATCTACATGTTGATGTGGCAATATACCACAGGAAAAACTGTTATTCTTGATATATTTCTATATGGCCTGAAATTCTCATCAGAGTTCTTGTCCGATTTTATAGGCTTGTGAAGACAGATCATAAAAGTTTCAAATTAGTGGGACACTTCAGAGGTAGTTGGCTGCATATTTGAAACATATTTTAAGAGGTGTGTCCCATCATTGGTAATGACAAAATCAGCTCAGTGTATCTTGGTACATAAAGGAAAATATGCATCCCAATGAAAACCGCTTTAGGCTTTTTCACCTTCGTGTTTATGCAGTTATAAAAGTCTTTCGCACATACCAAGGTCATTCCTCCTATATGTTTACAGAATTACCAAAAAAAAAAAAAGAGAGAGAGAAAGAAATAAGGCAGCCACTAAAATTAGCAAGTTGATGAAATAGTGTAAAGCCCGTCTGCTGTCTGCTTGTGGGAGAAATCTACTTTCAAATCTTCTGTAATGAATGATGACATTTTGCATTCAAGGAACAAATGTGCCTTTTCCTGCTGGCCAACACTCTCTTGCTTTCTCTTTCTTCTCTTTGGGTGCACATAACAGAAGCTCGCTAAGGAGGAAAACAGTCTTAAATGAATTGCAAAGCCCTAGATCTATTTTTAGAAATGTTGTAACTGCTTAACGTTGTAGTCGTGAATTAAAAGGTGAAATGAATTAGGGAGCTGAAGTAGAGTCGCCTCCCTCTGTGCAGGGGGGGGCAACAGCTGGGAGTCCTTGGAGCTGCAGCTGTGCAGGGAGGGAGACCGCAAAACCAGGAGTAACAGTGACTTCTTTAGTCTTCCACATTATTCCTGGTAATCATCTGAAATAAAGATCTGCAGGTAGAGTGGTTTGCAAGAAATGGAGAAGATCTTGCTGAGTACGCCTGCAGGATGGGGCCAGGGGTAAGGTTTTCAACCTGCCTGAGTCTTCTTGCAGGATTGATCACCACAGAGTTTCTGTATCTTCTGCCCGCTCCTCTCGCACGTGAGGTGCCCCTTTGGCTTTGGTGACAGCGCTAGCTGTGCAGGGCTTGGAGAAGGGTCCTTTGCTTGATTTGCCAAGTCGGGGGAGAGAGCAGAAGTGGTGTCCTTCTGCCATTCCCTCCTTCCATCCTGCTTTCCACCAGGGGTCTGTGCAGACTCGAAGCAGTGTCTTCATGTACTGCTGGAAAATGCTTTTGCGTATTTGGTTTTAATGGGAGACAGAGGCCCTGGGACTCCACACCTCTAAAATGTCAGAGATCTCACTGCTTCTAAAGTGGGAATGCAAAAATAAAAAGTGACATATTTTAATTATGAAGTGGGGTGGGAGTGGGAAGGAAGAAATAAAAAGCAATCCAACAAAGCCAAGATTTAGGGTGACATCACTTTCTATATAATTGCAATGCCAGCAGACACTCAATAAACATATCAGCATTGTTAAAATGATTTATGACCTGAATAGTTGAATATAAAATATTATCAATAGATGTGTCATCATTGATCTTTCCTGGGGCTAGCAGCTGAAGGATGGAAGAGGGAGATGATTTTAACAAACAATCCTTGACAGGAATCCAAAGGAAACAATGTGCAGGGACAGACAGCTGACAAATTCAGTATGGGGCCATTAAAACATGTGATGAATTTGCTGGGAAAGTATATATTTGTGGAAGAGGTGAGCTCATATCTACCATAAATTTGTCAGCCGTGACACGGTGTTCTCAGGCCTGGCATGAATAATGCCTAGCTATTTACAGGCTTTGTCTGGCAAAAGCTCTATCAGTCACTCCAGGGTTATTTACAAAGAAAAGTGTCTATCAGTTACAAGGACATGACTTTGCCACTAAAAGATAACAAAAGAGGAAGTCAGCCAGTGGCCTCTCTGTGCAAGATGCATCTTCTCCAGAGAAGCTCTGGGCTGGAATGAATCAGATGGACTGCAGTAGGACCTCCTGGCAGAGTGCCTGGCATAGGCTGCAACAGTACATTTATCCACACTGATTAGATTAGAATTATTAATAGGGGTCTATGGAGTGGAGCAAAGGGTCATTTAGAGTTTAATTCTGTTCTCAGATAACTTCATTTCAGCTGATGGGATTGTTATTGTAGGGGTTTTATATGTTTATAGGAAACAATATACTCAATAATGAAGTCATGCATCCTTCTGTAAGATTAGGAGAGCTATTGTGTAGCTGGAGTGAAGTCTTCACAATTGTGTTAATTAAGTAATAGTGATTTGACTTTGTCTCCTCATAAAATGCATTTAAGAAGTGACTAAAAGCTGCTGAGAAAGTGTTCCCTCAATAGAAATATATAGCAAAACAAGCAAGAAATGAAAGCAGCCTGGGATTGAGTAAACAGAATTGCTGATGCGATGCTTTTACTTAAGACAGACAACGACTTGGTCTGGAGTTTCAGCTTCCTGCTGTGTTAATATAAATGTGTATCAATTTAGTATTGAGTTTACTAGCATCTTTTTTCCTTGTCCTCAGTCCCCATGAAAGCGGAAGGCAAGATTACAGACTGTGGTATTTATGGCATGTTTACATTTGTCAGTCATTTGTTTCAAGCTTCAGACCATGAAGTTTGAGATTACGTCCAGCTTCTTCAAAGTGGGCACCCAAGGTTAGGCATTGAAACCTGCATTTAAGATGATAGATCGAACTGGCCTGATACAGAAAGATGACACGTAGGGCTGGTGGAAATTTGCAGGGCAGGATTTGCACGTGTTCACGAGTGGTGCCAATTAAGCTACTTCCTCTTTCTGAAGGAAATCCAGGAGTCAATCTCATCGCAAACATTACACACCCTAAGATGTTGACCCATGTTGTTTTCTGAAATGCTGTTGTCCACATTTCACACAGTGTGTCACGCTGTTCCTGCTAACACAGTTACGGTTTTGTCACTAGGTACGTTATCTTCAAGGGCTTAGAATGTGGTGATAAAATTTTTCTGAGAAGTTTAATTTTGTCTGTTTTTCAGTGGCGGGGAGCCAGCTCCTTACATGGTGTAAATTGGACTCTTTCCATTCACTTCAGTGGAACCGTAGTAACATACACCATTTGAAATCAAATTAAGCAGTAAGCGTGGAATGTGAAAAAGCAGCATATTAATGTTTCAGGATAAGATTTCAACTGCAAGTGAAGGAAGTCTTTCGTTCATGACCCCAAGATGTGACCACAGAATAAATAATAAATCCTGACAACGGAAAACACTTCCTTATCCTTCTAGAGTTAATATTCTCTGTTAAAAGTAATCCCATCTCAGTTTCTCAGGCAGAATGGTGCAGCTAGAAGTCCATCAAGCAGATGCTGAACAGGATGGTAATTAATGAGGATAAAGAAAGTTACAGCATTTCTAAAAAGGCCACAAGCTTGTGCAGTAAAGGATTTTTAAAACACAGGTGTTTATCTCGTAGGCTTTGCAAGTGTGTGTGACAACCCCATTGGCGTGATAAACTGTAAGTGCTCCAAAGGAGCTATCATGGTCAATCGTGTCATTGATACGTTGGCTCCGAGTGATTTACTGTGCGTTGTATATAAAGTAACTCAAAGGAGTTGCTATGGCCTGTTGATCAAATCTATAGTGAAAGAATCCCAGGAAGGCAGCTGGACCTTTTGCTCTAAAGCCAATCTAGGTACGCAGGTTTTGTTACCAACATTGTGAAAACAGTTTTCTGTGACTTGAAGCAATACATTTTCATATTTTTAAGTGGACGTTTAAGTGGATTGCTCATACTTTTATCCATTTTCTCTTTAAGTTTATTGTGTCACTGAGAAAGCAAAAGCAAATGTTAAACGACATGTCGTTCATAATCCGCCAGCCTTGTAAAGGGGTTGGAAAATGAAGGAGATCCACCTGCTACCATGCTTCTCCTCCTTTTTCTCTTGGCCCACAGAAAAAAGTGTGCTGGTTCAGGAAAGGAAGATGCACTTACTAAAGACTAACTGTACTTGAAGGGAATCTTACTCTGCGTAGGTCTGCTGTTCGTTTTCATTGGGACATGAGTGCTCAGAGAGTTTGGGAACATTTGTTATGAGGGCTTGCGCCATCCACTCACGCTGGGAGTGAAGAGACTGGAGATCTGGTTTGGCTCTGTCCCGAGTCTGCTGGGAGTGTTTTGACAACTCTGGTATCCATTTGAATTTGGGCCACTCTATCTATGTGTCCAAGGATTTATGCCTTTTCCTGGCTGTGTGTCCCATAACTTCAGGAATTTGCCAGCCAGCGTGAAGATTATTTTAATGAAAATCTCTTTCAAAATGCGTTTCCACTGTAGGGGCCCTACCTCCAGCCCTGTTGATTCCCATTGATTCTAGCAGGAGTCAGAGGGAATAGTACTTTGAAGAGACAGCTTTCACAAACAAATCAAAGCCCATAAAGACAAACAACAAATAATCTTCCTTCAATGAACTTTACGTCACATTTTCAGAATGGTGTAATCCTGCATATTGTCTTGGTAGGAAAATCTTCCTTTGCTGGCCTGGAAACTTTGCATATGCCTCAATTTTATTGGACTGATAGCCAGCCAGCTGTTCCATTGAGTTGCTTCTGAGGACCTCGTTGGCTGTGTTTTATTAGATTTTATCTAGGCTTTTGTATTTATGAAGGTAATGGTAATACAGTGACAGACTTCAGAGCCTTCAGGTGGAATTTCAGGGCGCTTCATTTCCTTTGGAAATGTCAGTGCCAGGCTGCAGATCTCAAGGCACTTGCACGCAGTCCGATGTCTTCATTCCTGCATTGCAGGTAGGAAACTAAACTGCACAAGGCAAAACGTTTTGCTTGGGAAGCGGGAGAAAGTCTCACCCACCCAGCCTGGTGCTGTATCCGTGGGTGCTGTGAGGAGGCTTGCAAGCACCTGATAGACACCGGCAGGAGAGAAGTGAGTGTGGGCTGGCCAGGTTTGCCTCTAACCCGTGGCAACCGTGGCCATAGGGAGCTCATGGACCTGTTTGTGCAGCTCAGCTGGCAGGAGAGGGAGACAGAGATCGGCACTGGGTGGTGTGGGTGACAGGTCTGCCTGCGCTGCCCTCCCAGCCCGGGGAGGGAAGCCTGGGTCTGGCTGTCCTGGCAGCTCACATGGCAGGCTTGCATTTTGAAACCTGCTTGGTGTTGCGGTTTCTTGCTTTTTTGACTAAATATAATTTGACTATAAAAAAGCAAACCCTTAAAAGCTCCGAAGTGGCCAGAAGGATTCATTCCTCTGACAAGTAACTTTAAAAACATGTCTTCAATTGAGTCCATGTGTCCGCTTTCAGACAATTTCTACTGGAAATGCCTTCGCAAGTAGAGGCATTGCTGTAAATAATCAGATTTCAAATGCTACAACTCCTAGTCATTTTGAA
Source organism: Ibycter americanus (assembly GCA_035590275.1). Classification (NCBI taxonomy): domain Eukaryota; kingdom Metazoa; phylum Chordata; class Aves; order Falconiformes; family Falconidae; genus Ibycter; species Ibycter americanus. The sequence goes on from JAVJGI010000062.1 coordinate 88,647,495, forward strand.
TATAGTCCTGGAGTTGGAATAACAAACATAAAACTGGCTGCCCTAATACAGAAAAAGGAACTGTAAGGCCATCAGCAAAATCCAAACCAGGAAGCGCTGCCAACTTAAGGCAAAGTGAACTGAGAGCAGTAAATCAAACCGAAACACATATTTTGTTGTGGACTGAACAATACGGGGCCTGACGTTTCCACAGGCAAGGCACAAATATCTTTTTACTATCAAAACCAAAAGCTTTTAAAGCTTCAAAAGGAGCTGCAGGCAAAGGAGCAAATAATAAATGACAGGCAAAGCTGGTCTGATGGGGCTTTGCGGGTTGTGTTACAGAGGTCTTAGAAGAGTCACAGATGTCAACTCACCCTCCAAGCATCACTGCTGACCATGTCATCCCCAGCTGCTAACACTTGCAGCAATTTTGGGCAGGTGGGCTAAAACAGCTTAACAAGTTCAGCTGAGCTGCTGTGAGCGTCTGTGCACGCACTGGTAGCACACCTCCACTGCAAGGCAAAATCTATCAGCTTGTATTTCTTTTGCTAAAGATGCTAAAATCAACCTTCTGATAAAGATTTGAGCCAACATTTTGAGCTTGCGGTGGGGACTGCTGGCAGGGACAGCTCAGCTGGGAGGAGGTACCTCCTCAAGCTCTTCTGGCTTGGTTGCAGTTAATCCGTGAGCTCGTGCCCAGGCTGTCACTGTGAGCCCTGATTCTGCAGCCACTGTGAAAGTAAGCGTGCCACTGAACCCAGCAGATGATGTTGGATTTTGTTTTCTAACTTAATTTTACTTTGTCATTCAGCGTGTCAATTCTTGGAGCAGCTATCCCTTGACTGCTGCAGAGCCAGAGTTTTCCCAACCAAAGGCAGGCAGCTTTTCAGAAATGGGAAAAAAGATCCTAGCTGCTATCCTCTTCCGGGTGGCGGAAAAGCAGAGGGCATTACAGCATGTTACGTACACATCTGAGCAGCCTGGGTACCTTGTTATTGTTCTGAAACACACTTCCGAGCGCTTTGTGATGGTACTCAAGTCTTACCAGTTCCCTTTGCATCCCAGCTTGCAAAGCAACTGCATGCTGGAGCTGGGAAGGCGACTGCAGCCGGTGGAGGCCTGTGGCTGCCTTTCCTGTGCCTCGTCTCTGTAGGGCTCGTCCGCAGACTGCTGTGGGTGACATTTGGCCCACACAGGAAGATAAGAATTAAGACTGAAAGGAACTTCCTAAGTCATCAAGTCCTGTCCCCTGCTGCTGAAGGCAACCACATCATATGATGTCTTTCAAACACTTATCTAGTTCCATCTTGAAACCATTTAGGTTTCTTGCCCTCACTACTCCTACTGAGAGGCTGTCTTTCTTCTCGTGGTTATAAACCTTCTTCTAATTTCCAGCCTAAATATGTCCAGGGCAGTTTAGGCTGTGTTTAATAGATACTGAGAAAATAAATTAGTCACCAACTTGCTTTTATTTATGTGCATCAAGCTTTTGATACACATGTATAAGGCCCCTCTGCTGCCGTATGTATTTCGTGCTCATGGGAAGATGTCTGGGTGGGGGGGAAGGGGGTCAGCCCTGCCGGGTGCCTGCTGTGTGCTTTGGTTCAGGGAGGAGAGGGTGACCTGGGCAGTCAAGGGGAAACAGGGAGCAAAAAGGAGCAAGCAGAGAAGGAAAGTGAGGAATGGGAAAGAGGAGGACAGCTGAGCCAGGGCAGGGGTCAGTTACAAGGTGTTAGAGGCAATAAGGACTGATAATGAACAGCGGAGAAATTTTGAAACAGAATGTGAAGGGGAAAACACTTCTAAGAAAAATAAATAGTGATGCAAATAAAACAGAAGCAAAAAAATAGTATTTAGGCAACAAGCAAGCAGATGAGAAGGAATGTGGGGTAAAAGGGGAGGATTCCAAAGAGTTTAGAGCAGGGAGAAAACACAATTCAGAGATGAAAACCAAAACTGTTTCAAGTGTGGGAGTATCCCACTTGTTGGGGCAGACTCCAGTTCTGCTGCACAGGCTGGCTGGAGCTAAGCTCTTCTCCCAGCGGAAGGCCCCAAGAAAGAGAAGTACAGGCTTATTCTTAAAGAAAAAAAATCTGTGGAGAGGCAAAACTGTGTTTCCTGAGAATATTTTAATTATTTTAATATTATTTCTGTGGAGGGTGGAAACTTGAGGAGGGAATGAAGGGTGCAAAGTTATTAGTCGGTGTTGGCTGGTGCTCAACAAAGGTCCTCGCTCCGCTGATCTGTGAGAAGTTATCATCATTAATGTGGCAAATATGAATACTAAAGGAGAAGCCATCCCTCTTCGTCAAAACACACTTCAGATAGAGCAAGACAATTCCTAACAAACTGTATAATTTTAAAGAAGGATGGTGCTTTTCCTGCTCCCTGAGCCTAGCACTCTATGCCACCACTACGTGTAAAATGCATAGATGCAGTGAGAAAAACATGGGTCGATAGGTGTACGCATAGGCGATAACATAGACCTTTGTACTGAACTAGCTTGAAAAATCCTGCAAAGAGGAGTATTTACTCATAGTTCATGTCAAACATTATATTCCAAGTTAGTAGAAGGCTGTATCTGGCGGATGAGGGAGGTAGCTGTAAGGTGATGTGATTCTGTGCTGTAATGCTGTGTTAATGGCCGTTAAGGATCCTGTTGTGTTGCAATTACTTTATGCAGAGCGACCGCTTGCACAGGGGCCTGTGCGCTCGCACAGCTTGTACTGTGTAGGGATGGAGGCAGCATGGGAGGTGCAGACATCAGCCACATCTGAGCCTCTAAACATTTAAGTATGCGCTTTGCTTTGAGAAGTCCTGGGGACAAGACAGGTGCTTATGTGCAGCATATGTGTGGGTGGCTTTGCAGAGTGGAGACCGCTGTGCATATTCTGCATGTGGTGCTGATGCGATGTTAAGTCATGGGAATACAGCCAGTGACCAGAGTGAGGATGGCGCTGGCTTTGGACTTGCTGGTATTTATTATAAACAATAAATGGAAATGGAATTTCGGTCATCAGTGGGAGATCAGGTGGTTGTAACATTGGCTCTCCTTTCAGTTCTTCTCCTTTCCTTAAAATACAAGTTTGAAGCTTCTTTTTCCTTACCTTATGCTGGAACACAGTGAGAAGGGACCTTTTCTGATACCAGTTCCTGTATTTCAAAATCAAAACTTGAAGCATATTCCTCTCAAGCTAAAGAGAAGCAAAGCCTTTATGTCTTTTAGATGAGACTGGTGTTTGCAAGTCCAGCCCGAATCTGCAAATTAGCCAGAATTCATTCAAAAGCATTAATCTTGCATTACTGTGGCTTTTTTAGAGGGCTGTAAGTTGCTCCTTTTTTTTTTTTCTTTTCTCCTGAGATGCACACATATGAAATAGATGTTTTCTGTCCTTACAGCAAGAGAGCTAGTTTCCATCAAGCCAATTAATGAATGGGAGGTGATGTTCGGTGTATATACCAGGGGCTGCCGTCTGATCGGTGAGCTGGGGGCATTGCCTGCATCTTAGTACAAGTCATCAGGTGGCAAATTCAGCAAGGAGTCTGCCAGCTGTTTAACTTCATTACAGTTTATCATTATGTCTGCCTCCTTTTTTTTATTTCTACATTTAATCACCTAATATCATTTTTATCGGCTTGTCAGGGCGTGGGAGAGAGCGGTGGGGAATTTGTTACACTTCCTCATAGTACATGTCTATTTTGGTAAAATATTATGGCAAGTTTATGTCTGTCCTACTTTGAAAAATAAGATCCAAGTGAACTAATTAAGCCTGTGAGTACCAAAACATCCAATTAGTATTAACTCTTACCTGTAAAACCATGACAGGTGACTTCACTGCAAGATATATTTGTGTATCGTTTGAAATGCATAATGAACTAATAACTGGTAGCCAGGCAGTTGCTTAAAGGCGGCACCTTCCCAGCTCAAAATAGTCACTTTTGATTGAATTGTTTGTTTGATTTTGACTGATTGCTATTGTCAGTATGACAAAACCTATCCCATACTGCCAGAGAGCTGATCACCGGTTCCAAAGGTGTCTTCATCTGCAGTTTGATGAGGCATCAAGCCAAACCGCCCTTCATGCCTTACAGCTTGGCCACCAAAAGAGGGAGACAACTTCCCTGTGTGCCATATGTGTGTTTTGGATGTGGAAATGTGTTGCGATTTTGGTGGAGAGCTAACAGTTGGTTTACTCATACAAGATTTTAAGAGAGCAATTAATAGCGAGGTTGGAAATTGAAATTCTAGCTATTTAATACTTGATGTGTGTGCCATGCCTGATTTTAGGTGCTGTACTCACAGTGGAAGTACATTCTTGCACAGACATCAATCTAGAAATAGCTATTTTTAAAAAAAAAAAATAAAAATCTTGTAGGCTTCCAAGGTATGCTTGCATCCAGATATACTGTAACATGACGAGTCTAGGCTGATGCCGTGCATGTAGTGTTGTTCATCTTTTGATTCAGAAAACGGCTAGTTTGGCACACACCAAGGTGATACTAAACAGTCATCAGATCTCCTTGTTCAAGAAACTGCTTTGCAGCAGTGATCCAAGTTTCACTGGAGATTACCATTTACGAACAGACCATATAAATCACACTTTCCCCACCTCCTCCTCTGCCAGCTCTTCTGTCTAGTGGCGGCATTCAGAAAATTACCTCTATCCCAGAAGGTCGGGACAAGTGCTACCAGTGGCAAGATCCCCTTCTATGGCATCTCCAGTCCGGGTCCCTGGGGGACTGGAGCTCTGCTGATTGTTCTCCAAATTACTGCATTTCTCTAACAGGCTTTAGTGTCTCAAACATTCACTCCATTCCTGACCTTCTCAGCTCTCTCAGCTGGCAGTTTTCCACAATGCCATCAAACTGGATGCTGTAACCTTTTAAAAAATGTTGTTAACGTAGGTTAAAATCACAGATGCATTTTAGGTTTGATTTCTCTTTTAGAAATTCCAAATTACGCCGCATATTGGAAAGGCCTGGTTTGGCTCGGAGCCATTCTGATAGATGTCATATTGCTAAACAAGATGGGCTTAGAAATATGCCTAGATGTTTCCTTTTTTATTTCAAACAAATACAAGCAGTAGATTAACATTTGGCTGACCCTGGCAGCAATTGCTAAATGCAATGTTTAGAGCAATCTAACACTCTGATACTCTGCGGTCCTCCACAGTGGAACATTGTTTTCAAACAGCTTTCCAAGTTGTACAAATCGTGGGCATTTCTACAACAGGAGCCTATCCCACTGACCAGCAGATCAACAGCAGCCAAACCACGCAGACAGCCAACGTTATGGGGTTTTTTCGCCACCCAGTTGTGTAGGCAACAACAAGGTGTTCCTGTAGCTGGCCATTTGCTTGCAAGAAGTTGATTAAAAATCATACTTTTGTATCATTTATAAAGTTTGTGTGATATACTGCCCAGAAAAGCTTTCAATGAACAGGGAAGACCGCGCCAAAAAGCGTGTAAGCAAGCGATAGAGTCAAATCACGTGAGAGAAAATTAAATTTTCATGTCTCGTAAATGAAATATACATTAGGGACTCTCTCCAGCGACCTCCAGATTCTGTAATTTTTGGATCAGAGCTAAAGACCTAAATCATGTAGCCACAACAGCCTGTAACACGTATATGGCGGGTATTGCCTTGCTACAGGCCTGCGATGGTAAACAAATGGAACTAGTTTTGGAGAACTGCTATTGACAGTAAAATTCTAATTTTGCTCCAGCTCCCAGAACAGATGTACCTCAGAGTCCATAGACTGCAATACTTAACTGCAGCTACTCAGCTGTGACCTTCAGCCTCAGGCTCACTGCAATAAAATTTTCATGCAACCATATGGAAGAATATTTTAATAGAGATTTACTGTCAGTAACTGTCCCAAAGGAGCAAATAAGGAAGCTGTAACATATTGCGTACAGTAAATCAAGGGGACTTCAATGGAAAAACGAAACCTCCCTGAGGCAAGCATCTTTAAAATTACAGGCAACACTTTGTACAAATATGTGTACAAAGGACTAGATATGCACTCAGTTAAGCAACTCAAAATGGTTTTGATTTGAAGATATATTTATTAGAATTTATTTATTGTATTCTGTAAGTGCTAATGGGGGAGGGGGTCATCTTGCCCGGCTCACTAGCAACTGCTGTGCAAGTTTGGCTTCATGGGACGTGATGCAGAACAGGCAAAAGTGCTGAGAGGGAGGGAGTGGGAGTGCCGAGTCGATGAGTTCACGTGGCAAAGTGCATCTCCCAACAAACACAACTGCAACGGTGCTCTCTTAGCCTTTCTGACAATATTGGAAGATTTTAGTTAAGAGCAATTAACCTTTGCAGTTGCTGACCACTTCCTGGATCCTGGTGGAACTGGCAGGGAATGAAGGGGAAATTCCTGCTGGAGTGCTCAGTAGGAAGCAGGAAGCACAAATGCCATAGCTTCGGAAGCATGTCGGAGCTGTTCCCTGTTGGCGGCCCCCTGGGAACCCTCGTGTGGGTAGGCTGAATCTGAGAAGCACAAATGGGCAGAGGTCTGTCCTCCTGGAGGTGTCTAGAGACTTAAGAATTCACCTTTTAGGGCTTCATTCTCTTACCTTTTCCTTTGACTGCCCTTTTTTGGGAATTTCTGCAACCGGGTAAAGGCAAACAGGAATCTGAATTTCCCCTCTACTCTCACACTGCACGCACACTTGTTTCGTTCCTCTAATGAAGCTAATAACATGACAAGGCAATAAATCAGGAACAAGTAGATTAAATGCTCACAGAAGTAAGACTGAGTTATCCTTGGTAATATTCAGTACTAAGTGTCATGTAAAGAACAGCCTACCTGAAAATATACAGGTGTATATTGAATGCACTGAATCATGAAGTACGTGATAAAAGAAAGACATAGCAAATCCCCAGGAAAAAAGTAGCCAAGTAGCAGGATACAAATCTGCCTTTCTGAAAGAAAAGTGGAATATTGCATATGAGGGACACCATCAAGCCACAACGACGAGACGATTGTCAGATGTGATTGATGCAGCGTGAGGATTTCCCTGGGTAGGTGCAGCAGCGGAGGTTGCCATGAAAACCAGGTAGCGCACTCGTACACATGCAGATGCACATGGGCTTACCGAAAAGCATCGTTTAGGTGGTTCCTTGGCTCCAGCTCTGTGGTGAGCTCTGATTACGAGGCGGCAATTGCAGCTGTCAAAGGCAAAAGGAGCATAGGATCCCTGGCTTCTGACTGCTGTTGCCTACAGCTCCTAGTTCCCTCTTTGCTGCTTCTGGATGTGCATGGGTGGATGAGGTCACCACAGTGATCTGGAGCTAGAATTCAGGCAAAATTCGAGCTCCAAAACCTCATATCCCAAACTCTCCCTTTTCACACACGTATTTTGGACAGACATGGCTGCAAATCTTAGTTTGAATTGGCCTTTCTTTGCTCTAAAGTAAAAAAATGAGATACGTTATTCTGCACTTAGGTAAATCTCCAAGGGGAGAGGGCTTGAGGAGTGTCCTTTGCTCAAAGTGGCTGTAGGGACACATGGCTCTTGATGCAGCAGGGCTCTCCAAACATGCGGTGCCGGGAAGCCTTAATGTCTGCTACTTTGGGTGGGTGAGCAGGAGAAGTAGCAGGGGTATATCTCGATGTAAAACTGTGAAGAAAGGAGTTATAGAGATGCCATAAATCTGTGCAGTTTTGGTGGCTAGGCACACGTTACAAGACAGAATGAAGAAAAGTGAAACAACCAAGATGGTCTCCATTTTTGCAGACAAGCTGTGTAAAGGAAACTGCACTTGACACCCATGTTTTCTTAAAAGGAGTGCTCTGCAAGACCCTGCATTTTGACTAATTGTGTGGTCCAAAGTGGCCACTGGAAAGTAAAAAGCAGTTTTAAAAGGTCATTTTAAGACTGGACTCTGAAAACATTGCTCCTCCATGCCTTGTGTGATGACTCTGGAGGCTGCTGTTGTACCAGCAACCTAATTCCAGAAGAACTTTACAATTTCCAAAAGCTATCTCGAAGGACAGGTTTTAACTTCTCATGCCTACTCTGGATAGCAATTAGAGATGTTAAAAAAAAAAAGTCATTTTTACAAGAAATATTTTTAAATTGCAGTTTTCAGCCATCACTTTCTTTGTACTTTGCAACTCATTCATTTCTGTGCTCTAAAATAGGATGGGAAATCATGGGTAGCCATTCTGTGACCCCTCCTTTGCTCCTCACACATGTCGTCTTACCTCTAAGAAGTCCTCACTTTCCCTGAGTGTGAGCCCTTCCATTTCACTGAACTCTTGCTGTGCTGTGAAACATCAGCTACAGGCACATTTGAAAGGCAGGCAGAGAGTAGCTTTTAATGACTGAAAGTTATATCTCCCCCAGACAAAGATCTGCCAATATATATTGGTTTTGTTGTGATTCTTTTGTTGTTGCCTGGTGGGGATTTTTGGTATTAGCCCTAATGTCAGATTCAGACTAACCTAAGGAATCTATAGAGTTTTTTTCCTTTTCGTTCTGTGTTCCTGTTTCCATCTTGAAATTCTCTGTTCAAACAGTGCCCAAATGAGAGGATTATAAAAGTTTTGTTTTGCTGATCCACTGTTGACAGAGGCTTTTGAGGAGAGACAAATCACTGACAGTCTCTGAGCATCACAGAGATTGTCTCTTCTTAGCTCAGTACCATTTAATCACCTGCAGGCATCCCAATTACCATAAGCAGAATTACTATCCCAATTAAGCAGCAGTCCTTGCCACTTGGTGTCATTAGGCTTAATTTGGTTCCTTGGGAAGTGTCCTGATTAAGTTGATTACCTGATTAAGTGGGTGTACTCTATATGATGGGCCTGATGCATCAGTGCTTTATGCCAGTTCTGCTTGTTGATTAAAGTGCTATTATGGCACCGTAGAAATAGAGCAATGCCAAGGTGAATCTGGCCCGTTGCTTTTAGCAATCATTGTCCAAGCTTGCAAAACACTGCAATTTTAGCAGGAAGTCACCAGGCACAAATCGCCCCTGGGTTTAATTCTTCGGTTTTGGAGGAAATGAAATTGGGGTGAAATTGGACAGTGTTTTTCTTCTAAGAGCAAAAAAGTGAAATTGGCTGTCTGCAAGGGGGTGGCTGATGTGGTGAAAATGGTCTTGAGAAATGTAAGATACAAACATTTAGCATTTAAAGAGGGCAGGGGGAAAAGTCTAGGAGCTCAGGTTGCTACTATTTTGCCCTGGTTTCCCATGCTGAAAAATACAGGTGAGGCATATCAGCCCATTTCAACCATGAGCTAGAAAGCTGCTGGCTGAGGATACAGTCACAATTACGCTTTTAAACTCTTTTTATATCTGTTTGTGTTTCTTGGCTACCTCTGGGTCTAACATGGAACATCAGAATATTAGAAGCCTTATGATATTCATTCACTGGTTGACATCATCAAAAGCAGGGATATCATATCATGAGAGGTTAATTAGGTACCACCAGAAAAAAAAAAAAAGTTATTTCTGGCCCAACCAGAAGTAAGAGGGAACAGAAGTAAAACTAGTAAAGCAAAGTCTGGGAAGACTTTCTTTTTTATTTCAATTTTAGGAATAAAAAATATGGGATAGTTCTTAGGCGTTCTGTCTTTCAATGTAATTGTGACAGGTGACTGGTCAAAAATCGCAGGTTAGCATTTAAGCATTACCTCCATGCTGAATTAGTATCTGTAATAGCATTCATCTCACCTACCTTTGGGCTCATTTGTGGTAGAAGTCTCTATAGGGATGTTGTGTCTAGACTTCTTCCATAGCTAGGGAAGTGATATAGGAACTTCTGGGGTCAATTTGACCTGATATAGGTGTCTGGTTTAGGATGAGGTGTCCTGTCAATATAAAATAAGCCTCCAACTCGCTGAGAGGTTAATATCTGTGCTGTAGGCACCCAGACTTGGCAAGGTGAATGAAACCCCTGCTCTTTGCTGAGGTTGTGCTACTGGGCTGCAGACATGCCCGCTACTTTCTGCAGAACGTGTTGAGAAAAGAATCTGCCCATCTGGTGTGAGATGGAGAGGTAATATCTCCGCTTACTTTTATCTCTTGTCCCTTTCATCCAGAACATATTGCTGCAACTGAAGTTAATACAGCTATTGGCAGTGATATGAACATATTTGATTTTTTTCCTCCCATTAGGTTTTCTTGGAGGACAGGAAGCAATTTTCCCTTCTGTCGTGCCATTTATCTAAGGATAAAGGAGGAGGGATGCAAACCTGCATTAACTATCTTTGCTAACAGAAATCAGTTGTCCAGCAATATCTGTTTGATCTGTCCAGCTGATGGAAGAGATACAGCACTAGCTAAGCTGATGCTGTATTTTCCAGGCTGTTAGCCAGTGTTTATCCATCTTTTGGTGAAAAAGGGGGTCTGTACAGTCAAAGGGCAGAAAGAGGAAGGCTTGCCCAAAAGGCTAATCAGAGTGGCTGCCTAGTTTAGGTGCTTTGAAAGCCTAAATGTGATGGATGTGGTAGCAGTGGATGCTCTCCATTTAAAAGATTCTTAAAATAGCACACAGCTGTTGTAATACCTGTTTCTTTCCTTCTTACCCATCCCTCTCTAAAATCATTCATCCTAAATAGTCCTGCATGAAGACTATTTACGGAATGGAGAGGTTTCCGTCTTCGCTTGTCAGGTGATTTCAAGGGAGCCTCCCTGTAGCCAGCACAGTCTAGCTGACTTCTCAGATTGATCTGATCTGTGCTGGGAAGTGGCTGGGTGCCACCAGGACAGCCTTTTCCTAGACATTTTCTCCTGTGTTTATGATAGCTTCTATGAAGCAGATATTCTAGCCCAGCCCATACAAAGTAAAAATACTGGTTTGGACAGCAGTATCCCAAAATGCTTTTTGAAGTACATGAACCTGTGAGGTAGAGGTGTATATCATTAATTGAAGAACACTTAAACCTCCTTTTTCTTTGGATAATTCAACCTACCCCCTGTTACCATCAGGAGGGTAAACAGTCTGAGCTGAGGAAATGAATCTGAACCTTGTTTGTAAGCACTTGTGGGCCAGATTGAAAACTAGGGAACCTCATTATGGAATTGGACTGATACACAGCAGCTGGAGAATCTGGCCCTTTGTACCAATATCCCCTATGTGTGTACACTCAGCTGTTGTGACCTGAGCATGTGCAGTATATTATTTCCTCTATCTTCGCAATCTGGCAAGAAATTGTAGTGCCCTGAAAGGTTACAGATGTGGCTATTAAGTTTGCGTGGATACTCGCTCAGCTGTGTGCGTCACAGCTACGTGAGCCTGACTCCTCCTTGGAGTCAAGTCAAGGAGGGGCAGGGCTTTCTGTCAGTGAACCTTTAAAATAAGAACGTAAATGCCCACTGCAGCATAGGAGTCCCCAGGCTAGCTATAATCTGGGCTAGTGGGATGTAGTCTGTAGCCGAAGATGCGTTTGAGAGTGTTCCTGCTTGCATATCCAGCTGCCTTTGGCTGCTCAGCCTGAATGAGCAGGCTCTTGATTTTCAGCGGCATCAGCATTCAGAACAGGTCTGCAAGGAGGCTCAGCCTCCTGTGGATTTTGCCACACACGCCTCAGCTTGGCCTTTGCTAAATATTAGGTATAAACCATTTATTTATTCTCTGTCTTTGTTTCTTGCTCCTGAAGGTATGATCCATTTCCACAGACGTCAGCAGTGATATTCCCATTTGCGTCAGTGTGGCATGGCAGGGGCAGGCGAAAGTTGCACCCGTGGCTCTTCCGAGTGCGTCTGCTCCCTGAGTAATGAGTGATCTGTTCCTTGTTCCCTGCGTATGCCACGTCTTCAAGGTCTGTTGTTTAGTTTTGACTGGCCAAACAGGCTCTGAAGCATCACTTCTCTTTGACTGGATAAATGTAGCCTTTAGGAGCAGGCGTCTAGTTTGAATATTCACAGCAAATTTACTTAAAACACTTTCCAAGACAGTTCTTCAGTACTTCATTAGAGGTCACTCCTTCTGAAAACACTGTTGCCAGCAAACTTGTTCACTAGAACACTGACAGGAAGAAAACACAGAAAAGGTGAAAACATAATGGAATCCAATTCCTTTAAAACTGGAATGAAGGAATGAATATTGCTGTAAAGTATTTGCAGTAATCTCCCAGATGTCGCTCTTAGACTTTGGATGAACTTGGCTCAGAAGTACCTTTTCTTTTTCTTAGATATTGCTTTTTATTAAGTTTTTGAACAACATTTTACAACCAATAATAAAAAGGAATATTAAATCTCCTACAATCTTTCATAGCTGATAAAGAAAAAAGTGTGCTGTGTCCTCCTAATACATCATGTTCTCCAGGAAAGCTTCAGTACCTTGAACCAGAAATGGGCCTGACTCCCCAAAATTGAATACTTCCCTGCATTTTGTGAGGTAGGAGTTTTAGATTTGTAAATGTGTATTCCTACACCTTTCAGTGAGACAGCCAGAATCGCCTGTGCTCTGTCATGTATTTATAAGATGGGATAAATCATCAGGATGTGTCTTAGGAGATTTCCACCATTACAGACCTTGGAAACTTCATGAGAGGAGCTCATCTCACAGAGTTCTTGTCTTACTGAAGTCAAAATCTTTTAAGAACATAGCTATTCTAAAGAATTAAATGTGAACCCGATGTTAGCATTGATTTAATCTTGCTCATAAACCTCAAACTCGAGCCAAAACCTCTTTGCATGCGGATAGCCAGGATGACACTTTGATGGATCTGAAACTTTAAGTGTTGTGTACAATTGGGATTGCTAAGCAGGATGAGAGATATGTAGAACCTTGGATAGTCCTGTAAGGATATATAAGCCCTTCACAGGTTGTCAGATGAAGAGCAGTATGAATTTATGTGTTAGGATGAAGGAAACTGGAACCTTCCTACCAATGAAGGTTAGGAACCCTCTTAGTTTTCTCCAAAGAATTGCATGCCTGCATAATCCATGGGGATTCAGAATCAATGTTCTGCATGCCAGGAGCCATAGCCTTCAGAGACTGCAAATGTTTCTGGCAGATCCCTGAAAGAGAATGAGACTTTCAGGTAATAAAGGGTATTTTTAGGGATTATTTTTGTTGTTGTTTATTTGTTTTTACAGTTAGAGGAAATTAAACCAAAGCCCTAGTTAGATTTCTCCTTGTGGATTAGTCTGTGCTAATTATTGCTATTAATAGAACTGTGAGCCCTTAAGATCCCAAACATGCAAAGACTTGTACAGCTATTCTGTGTGCCTATTGAATCCAGAACTGACAACTGCCTGCAAAGTTAAAGGTATGTGTCTTTGCAGGGTTTGGGCACGAGAAGGGGTTTGGAATCATGGTTGTTTTAAGAGCCCAAACAAAACAAGGGCTGGTGGAAAACGTAAAAGTAATTCTTTTCATGCAAACATGATTCCTGATCAATTGTTGTCTTTTGAAGCTCTCTAGCTAAGCCTTGTACAGGAGAAAGTAGTAAGGAATCACAAGTGAATGACAAAATCAATCAAAGTCAGGAAAGAAAAACAACCTCCCTGTTTATGATAAGTATCAGTTCTGTTTCATCTGCGTTGGCTTCATCCAAAGCCTGCTGTAATCAAGAATATCTTTCTCTTGACTTCAAAGCACCTTGGGTGAAAGCCTGTTGCTGCACGTGGTTGTTTTCAACTGTGAGTCCCTGAGCACGGCTGTACTATACACCGGGCTGTAGTACAGCACTCCTAGACCTCATGCTGTGCAGGGTGTCCTGCAATAATCCTAGCCCAGGTTTGCAACCAGTGTAGCCACACGGTCACAGCGTGCTGCCGAAGCTGCGCCGTTCTGCAGAAACATCCTCTCATGCCATTCCCCTCGGTACCGCTTCTGGTTCAAAGGGAAGATGTACAGTGAAGGGCATCTCGGGAAGCATCAATACCAACAGCGTTTTAATAAGCTGCAACTTAAGGGGGAGTTACTGTAAAGAAGTGAGTGCACCTGCATTACAGTGTGGTTTTGGCTAAACAGTCTGGCCAAGCTGGTTGGGAAGTGATTTGTGTTCTCTATTCTCTTTCAAAAAGCTCCCTATCACCACCCCACCATGCACAAGCACACACAATTGGATGTGACAGTGTTTTTTGACCCTGCTGTGGAAAAGGCAAGGAAAAATGTGATTACTTTTGGTAGATACTTGTTTTTCAGTTTCATATGGAAATGCTGCAGCTTTAAATTACTGCAGAAAAGAAACTTTTAAAAAGAGATGGAGAGGTTAAAATGTCAATAAAAATACAAGCCTCTTGCAAAAGGAAATTTAATCCTTTTTTTGGGAAAAAAATCGACAGCTTTTCCTTGCTGTATTTTGCTCTATCTGTAACTATTGGAAGGGGAGGCAGGCAAGTCTACACAGTGGTTTGTCCAGCTGCTTTTATATACATACATGGGGAACAAAGCTCTTAAGTCGCTGGATAGGCTTGAAGAAAACACATGACTTCTGGGAGCAAAAACTGGTAGGACAGGCATTATGCCTATGCAGAGAATAAAGCAGTTGGCAAGGCTTCTGAGAAACAAAATCTTGGACTTTTCATAATTTAGGTGAAATACAAAACTGGGATGTTTACACTGTAAGATAATCATCTTGTGTGCTTAGTAACGAATAACTGGTCTGGGATTTCCAGTGAAGTCCAGGTTTGCTAGGTGCCCAGCCTCAGTGAACCTCCCCCTTTGAAAACTATGGGGGAGGTGGGTGATAGTGAGGGTCAAAGCAGGGCTGTATCTGTGGCCCTAATGACGCTGCACAGTTAAAGGCAGCTGTGATACATTGAAGGTTTACACGAAGGGAAAACTTCAGCAGCCAGTGCCTTTGACGGAGGGATACATCATAGGCTTTGACCTAAAGCTTTGTAGGGAACCCCCAAAGCATGAATGAGGTGTCTCATGCTTCGTGCTATTTTGGGGTCCAATACTTGAGAGATCGACTTGAAGCACAGAGGTCCCAGCTGTAGTCTCATCCTGTTTGTTGGCTGCTGGGACCAGGTAGAAAGCAAATAAGGGGATTTTCAAAAGGGATAGAGGACCTAACTCACAGATTTTTAGTTCTTTCTCTAGAACTGAAAGCAATTCTCACAAAACTTCAAAAAGTATTTTACGATAAAGTCAAATGCTGCTCAGGCATGGTTAACCTTTAAATACAACCCTCATGCCACGTTATTATTTATGTGCAACTAGGCCATCCTGATTAGGAGAGTGATAGTGTTAAGAATAAGAACAATGACTTGTAAAGAATATTAAGTCTGCATCACGGAGCTGTTCTTCTGAAACATAAATTTTCATTAAAAAATACAGCGCTTTCTTTGCAAGGAATCATAGAGTGCTGTAAAAGGCTAATGATGTTATTGGTAGGTGATACATTTTGCAAATGGGAGACAAGGAAGAGAAAACATAATTTCCTCTAAATTTAGCATAAATTCTATTACCTCTGTTATTGTCCCATAGGCCAATGGCACAGCTTTCCTAAAGCATCTGCTTCCTAGATTACATGGTACAGTTTGTTCTTTCAGAGCCTTGTATTGTTTCTATGGAGATCACTGCAAACGCCTAGCTCTTCACGCCTATTTAGGGATTATGAGTTAAAAAATAAAAAAGGAAAGTGAAGTTGGGCATCTACATGCATACTTAGGTACCATAACTTGGAATCTGCTGGTGGATCAGCAGCTGTGAAAATGTGCTGCATGTTTAAATGAAGGGAGGTGGATGCCAGGCTCCTGTGTTTAGGAAATCTTGGCCAGGGTCTGCAAGTTATTTACTGATTAGTTGTATTTTATCTTGATTCCTGCCTCCGATTTCCTTCTTGTTAAGAGGGCTCTTGCAGTTAATCACAGCAACATTTTTAGACATCAGTGATGAGGATTTAGTGGTGCTGGGCCCTTACTGTAAAAAACTTCCCCTGTGTTACTGCACAGATACCATAAAAAGCAGGTTAGGATCGGGAAGCGGTGATGTTCTGACATCACAGAGAGGAGGCAGAGGTACAAATAGGTTACGTGGTGTTTTGTCTGGAGCCTCTGGCAGAACTGGAAAGTGAACTCAGACCCTGTTTTCTTATTTGAATGTCTGTAACCCCAGAATAGCTCTTCTACCTTCATCTCTCTCACAGATTTTATTAGCATGTGACTGGACCTTGGCATCCCAGTCACTCAGGGTAATTATTCAGCAGCATCTTGCAGGACTTGGGTGCTGGAAGTATTAGATCTATTCTACATAATTTATATAATTTACTCTTGAAAGTCAGAAGGGAAAAGGAACCCCTAAGTTTTGATTAGACACTAAATTCATTATTTCACATTAGAATTGCCTTCACCAGAGGACCAAGGATACTTATTTGATTCAGTAACGAGAGCTCCAAAGGGTACTAATTTAGTAAGACTATTGACTGTTCATTACTCTGATGTTGCTCAAATAGCTGAGAGCATGTGTGGTGTTTAATGTGATCTTAAACATTACTATCTACGGTAAATCAGAAACAGGGCACAAGTGCTATAGCTGCTGTTTAATGATGTATGAAAAAGCTGCCTGGTAAAGTGCACCATTAAGAAAAGCTAAAACCAGTGCTGAACAAAGACCTGATGAAATATTGATACCTTTGCAGCCAGTACAATTTCTTCTTACTTGGAAAGTGACTGAAGTCTGGTTTTTTGAAAAATCATACTTGAGCAAAGCAATGCAATCAGATGGATGGGAGCAAATTATCAGTTTGGGGGAAAAAAAACCCCAAGGAAAAATAATAGTTAGTCTTCAATACATCGGTGTTTAGTTTATAATCAGGAAGACTTCCAGTTCTGCCATTGTTCCCCTTCCACTGAATTACTGAACCTCCCCCACCCTATCCCCAACTCTTTCCTCTTTCTTGGAGAAAGAATCCAATTAAAAAAAAAAATTAAAATTAGTAAGACAGTCCTTTTTAAAAGATGAACTAGAGGATGTAAACTTCATCCCAGATTTAAAAAGTATAGAAAGACTGATGTTTGGGGAAGATCTTCCAGGTCAGATGCCATCGTTGCCAGACCTTCTCTCAGAGGTTCTTGGGAAAAGGATCCCTCCCTCTGCAGCAGAGTTGCAGGTGCTTAGCAAAGAGGATGCTTCTTTTCTCTGAGCATGTATGTCAGAGAGAATGGCTTTGTTCAGCACCATCACCAACACTGTTACTTAACTCTGAACATTTGCCTGTATTTTGTCATAAAGCTGGTGTTTGTGCTTGTGGATCTGTCCCCAGGAATGATGGCTTCATTTCTTTTAAGCTAGGGAAGCACCTCTTCAACTCTGTGAACCAGGGCTCAAACATCTCTGCAAATTAGGCTGGTTTTATTTTACTTTCCACTTCTCTGTTCCCGCCCCCTTCAACAAAGCTTGTGCTTTTGTGTACCTTGGGCTGTGGTGGGTCAGCGCTGTTGCCCTCTGTAGCTGCTGCGAGGCTCTCGTGCACAGGGATATGATGGAAGTTTTTACAAGTCAGGGTCCTATCGTAATTGTGGAAGTTGGCAAGGACTGCAGTACCTGTGCTGAGTCGTTAGAGCATCTCTCTCACCAACACTTTTTGTAGTTTGTGTTGGGAAACACCTGAGGTTTCTCCTGTCTGACTGCTGCGTCTGGGCTTTGCTGGTCCCGTAGAGTCCTGTGGCTCGTTCAGCCTTGAAAGAAATAAATACAAACGCGGGAAGGCACCCAGAAATGGTCAAAGCAGGGAGTTTAAATAAATAAGACCAAAAGGAAGTCCTTTTTCACACAGCACATAATGAAATTGTGCTACTCATTGACACAGGATGCTGAGGAGACCCGAAGAATACATTGATTCAACATAAATAAAATAATGGGATTAGGCAACTTTATTACAAGAGGTCCATTGGTGGTTATTAATGAAGTAGGTGGAACCTCCAGGTCAGGAAATCCTGGAGCCATTGATTTTAGGAAACAGGACAGTGTAACTAGGGAAGGATCGTGCCTCCCTGGCCCCTTTTTTTCCCTGGGTTTTCTATTACTGAGGCATGCCAGAGGCAGCTACCAGGCTGAGGGACCTCAGGCTGAAGCAGAACAGCCTTTCTGCTGGAGATGGCCTGAAACTATGAGCTTGATTCAGTCCAGCTGAAGCCCACAGGTCTTTGCTCTGAGAGGGAGGTTGCCATCTGCACAGAGGGTGAGACAGGAGGTTGTATTTCAGGATTTGGCATACGTCTGCAGAGAGCCTTTGCTCTCAGCAAAGTCTCAGCAGTCGCTCCAAACTTCTTATACTGGGGGAATAAAAACTGGACACATGGTTATTAATGTGCAGCGTGGGCTCCCTCCACTCTGTTGCTGCAAGAGGCTTTGTATAGATCTGCCTACTCCATTATACACGATAAATGTATATGATAAATGTACACATGCATCTATATATACTGACTCTGGGAGCTGAGCAAAAGAAAGAAGAATCAAGAATCATGTGCTCCGTCTGTGCTCCAGCAGCAATTGCAAGTTATTTGAGGCTGCGGCATAACTTTTTTTCAAGTGGGTATTTTAAAACTAGGTAATAAAAGGGATTTGGGAGATAATTGACGTAGATCTGTGGTATTGTGCAAGAAAGTGCCCTGAAGAAAGACCCTGAGACAGGCAGCTCATTCAGATTGTAATTAACTCACAAAGAGCAGGTGAGGGGAGGGACAAGCCTCCAGCCTTTTCACTCTTCTCCTTAAACAAAGACCACCTTTACAAATATGTGTGTATTAGAGCCTTTGGTCTGCAAATTTTTCTCTGGCTCACACCATCATAAAAGATTTAGAGGGCTGTATCTTTTTGATTACTAATTTATGCTGTTTACAGACTGGGTAAGGGGAAAAGAAGAAAAGCTCTGAAAACTCTGGGAGCTGTGCTTTGCTATTAGGAGAAACCAGCATTCGTCAGACAATGTTGTTCAGCCTGAAACAGGAATTTTGTTTAGCTGGAGAGGAAGGACCAGCCTGAAAACAGGACGTTCTCTGTTGAAGTAGGGCCCAGTTCTGCAAAACGGGTTCTCAGGGAACAAACAGGGGGCAGGAGCGGTAATCGATGCCAGGTTTGGGGAGTATGCACTGAACAAGACCCAGTGTGAGGATGAGTCTGTAGTCAGGGCTCCTGGAGGTGTTGGTTTCACCCCAAATGGTGGGGAAGGCTCTTTGGCTGCCTTCTTCCCATCTTCTTCATTGGACTGACCTGAGGTTGGCCAGGCACAAAATGCCTCACTTTCCCCAAATACGCTAGAGCCATGATGTCCCACTTGTATTTCCCAGAGTCAGAAAAGGTTTTGGCTACTTCAGGTGTGGGCCCGCCAGCACCTGGAGGCAGAGTAGCTGCAGGTATGGTACCGCTCTCATCAGCTGCTCCGCGCTGCTGTAATCCCTGATTTTCATTTTTTTAATACCAAGCCCTGATTTTCATCAGTGGGAGTCAAGGTGCGCAAGGAATGTAGGTCCAAGTTCTTCATGAAACCCGCCTGGGGCCTCTGCAACTTCATTTTTTTCCCCTTATTGCTCTTTTTCCTTTCAGTTAGCCAAGCAGAAACCTGACTTTCTTCCTCCACAGCAGTGCAATCAGCACATTGAAGATCTACATATTAGAATCACTTTGCATCCTTTTCCTGGATTTCTTAAAAACTCATTTGTTCATTTAAATATGTGAGCAAAGCTTTTCCTCCCTTGCCTTGAATGGATCCAGACGCCCTTAAATTAAAATAAAAATTGCATTGGGGTGCTGTCACTACTTGAGAAAAGCCAGAGGAATCAAATCAAGGCCATTACCATCCCTAATTCACACATTTGTGGGAAGGAAAATTGAAAGTTCAGCACCATGACTGAAAGATGGAGTCCCAGTTTGTCATCTTCTCTTCTTAAAAAAATGCATCTTAGTGATTTGATAGATCACAAGGATCCTGCCTCTGAAACAAAGAAATGGGAGCTGCTCTTTTGCTAGTCATGTAAAATAGGAGCCACAGCAAGCCAGTTGAGGATGCCTCCTCCATTAGGCATGTAAATAGTTGCAGTAAGGTCACTTGCTTAAGATTAAGAATGAGTGCTGGCTGAACTGGGGCTTGGACGAAGCATAACAGGGAAGGTGTTTCCATGAGAACACAAAAGGATGAATAAAATTGGGGTCATGCTTTAAAATATTGGTGCCCATGTGACAAACGTAATTTAGGGTGCAGAGTATAGGTTTCTGTGAGCCTGTAAGTAGGCTCAGCTACTCTTGGTGTCTGTAGTTTTGTTCACTAGTACACACACAGTCTGCAGATGCTTTGCTTTTAAAATATATCCTCAGTTCTGTTCTCTTAACCTGCAAGGAGTTTCATCTAATGACTATCGGGCTTAACCAGCTTCATCAACAATTCACTTTTCGTTTTAAAAATCAAAAGAGCTTAGAGAAACATTTTATTAAAAGGAAGGGCTGGCTTTGACATCTGTAGAAGGAGGGGAAAAGTAGCTGTCGTAAGTAGATCTTTTATTTGCTTTTCTAAAAGTTTTAACGGGACTCAGTGGTCAGGCCTGAAAATTTGCAACGTGCCTCCAAAACGTGCTAATGCCCAGACACCCGCACGCACCCATGCACGCACAAAAATCCCCCCAGAACGCCAACACATACTTCTCTCGTTCAGAATAACCTTCTTCCCTGAAGGGCCACGTGCATAAAGTGCCAGTACATAACGGCTCATGTAACTGAATTTTAAACTCCTGAAATAGCAGCTTAGATTGGAAGTGCTGACATAGGCTTAGTGACAGCAGTGCCAGTTTAACAGTTGTATGCACTGTGGAGTGTTCTTGCAACATTCCTCATTTGAAAGACAATCTTTGCGTGGTATAGACTAGTATGGTTAAAAAAAAAAAAAGAAATGGGGGGGAGGAAACCCCAACTGTGGTCTTGGCTGACAAACTCTGTCAACCAATGCAATCTGTGCTCCTGATGTTTACTGCTTGAAGCTAAATAGGGTATTTAGCCAAATTTCAATTCCTGCTACAAATAAAGCTCAATTTGTGTGTGTGTCTGTGTGTGTGTGTGTGAGAAAGAGAGATGATTGCTCATTTAAATGACAACTTTATATATGATAATTACAGTCATTAATGAAGACACACTTACTTTACCATAGATTATGAGGATAAAAGAAGATCGCCCAAGAATCACGTTCTGGTATAGACTAGAGTCAATAAGAAAATTAGTCCAAATACTATCCGGAAAATTGTTCTTAAATAATGCCCTAAAGGTTAAAGGAACAATGGGTGTAAACTCAATGGAAGAAATTTAAAAAACACACTAGAGGTCACTGTTGCTACTTGAGCAAAAGCTTTTTCTGCTTCCTTTTAGTTTAAGACACTAAAGATCAAACATTTCAGCAGAAAAAAAGTACTTCTGTTTCTATATATTTCAAAGCATGTTCAGTTTGATATCCTGCAAAAATAAACAATATATTGATATGGAATGGATGGCCGTGCTATGATTGTGGAAATGGTATGTACTGTACGTATGAAGAACTTGGAGTCATAGGACAATACAGTTCTATTTCATGCAGCATCTTTCATACAAATGGCATCCCCAAACACTTTATAGCTTGTAGCATTAAATAATATAGCTTTAAATTACAGAGATAAATAATCAGTGGGAGAGAAATTAAATGTTATGGGCAAGGGACAAAAGAAATATTAGATATCTGAAAGCTGTGCAAAGGCATAAATTGCAAATCAGAGCCAAAGATAAATGAGGAAGCCAAACAATTAAGTCTTGTAATGCAGGAGAAAATACCTCAGTCTTCCCAAATTATTCATGAGCTGGGTATTAAAAGGGAGGTAATCGTTTTACATCATAAATACAGTCCTATGCCTAAACGTATTTAAAAATATATATGTGTGTGTGTGTAATGCATGTGTCTGTGTATATATATTTATATCTGAAGAAGAAATCCCTCTGAATGCCCAAGGGTGTAGACACTCACTATGAACGCAGGACTAGACCATGGCATGTTGCATGTGTTACAGCCTTCAGCAATTAGAAAGGGCTGGATTTTGAGGAACGTTTTCACTCATTGATATGGAGAATAAAATCATGCACTTCACACAATAGGAATATCACTATGGACTTCAAAAGCAGAAGGTGAAACGGTCCTGCTGAATGCAGTTCTCTGAGGTCTTGGCTGCCTCTTGAATGCCATTACATTTTCACAGACAACCAGTTTCTCTAACGGCTCAAGGAATTAAGCTACTCACGTAAATATTGGCAAATAGCGCAAGTGAGTGAGAAGACAGGTGGACTGAGTACTTTTGAAGAGCATCATTCTGTGTTTGGTCTTCAAGCTGTAATGATCACCTCATCTTTCAGGGCTGCCACTGAATTGGGTATGGGTTTAGGGGATTGCCCAGTGACGGCTGCTGTGTCTGATGAGCCCCTTACCTGCTAACATCATTGCGATCAGAGTTTCCAGCTCCATGGGAGCAGTATAAGAGCTTGAGATACTTTTCCAGCTCTCTGCTCAGGTAGTCTGAAACCATGTGGATTTTACCTTCGTAAATCCATTGCCCCTGCAAGCAAGGATCTCAAGGATTATTATCTCAGACCTGCAAATTCAATCATTTGTAGTGATAAAGCATATCTTTGTCATGTTATCTGTCACCTTGTTGTCCCTTCTGTCTGTATGCCTGGGATTTGTGGGTATGTGGCAGCCCACTCAGCTACTGCACTGCCTGGCTGCCGGGTATCTGCAGAGTTGGCCACTGCCACAGGCGCACGGATCACCTCTGTGTCTCTTGGCTGGTGGTGGCCTGGCATTGCTTGGTTCTCGGGGTCTTCAAACGTCAGCAGCTCAGGATTACCCCCAAAATACAACACTGAATTACAGAACTGGGAAAGTAGCAGCAAGAATTTATACACATGTATTCTGTATGTATACAATATCAATTTATAGATTTAATACAAGTCAGGGCCATTATAAAGCCTCAGGCTGTTCTGTCTTTTCTTCCCGGAGTTGTAATTTTTAAAAAAAATTTTTTTTTTGCTGAGCCAGTTTCTTCTTTTAGCGTTAGGGATGGTCCTGTCTTTTCATGTGACTCCACCCAGACCTGCAATGTGTTATATTTAGACATCTGAAGCGTTCCCTGGTACCAAGGCAGCTTTATTATTGAAAAGTGGAATGAAAACTGCTGAGGAACATTGGACCGATACGATCAGTTTTCCGCAGTGGTATTTGTGTGGCTGTAATTTTCCCCTTGGCCACCTTTGGACCGAGAAATGCTCTTCATTCTAGACAAAGCAATGCTAATGAGGGAAGCTAGGGTGGAAAACTGGGGAGGTCACCCAAAACAGTACGTCCGAGCTGGGGTGTTCTTGGATGCCCAGTCCGAGGCACATTAGAGAGATCTTTTGAGACAGCTGCCCAAGTATTTTGTGGAAGCTCAGCTCCAGTAGCTTCTTGTGACCGTGAGCTTAAACTGGATGTGGCTTGAGAGCAGGGTATGAGGGAAGGAGGGAATAAATAACTTACAAAGGCTGGCAGAAAAGTTCAGTTGTCTGACTCTGATTTGCTTGTTTGTGTTGTTTTAGCAATGATCTTTGACTGTATAACACCTGGTTTTGAATCCTTTTATTTGGTCTTTACTTGAACAAAGCTTTTCTCGTCAAAGCCAGTAGAGAAGCTCACTAAAGCTGAAAGAATGTGTTGCAAGAGGACTCTTTCTGTGTTTAGGGTAAGAGGGGGGTTCTGTGAAGTAAGAAAAGCTCAGTGGAAGGTACTGTCCATTCTCTCTAAGAGAAAATACAGGCCAAAGGGTAAGATGTTTTGCCATTAGCTCTCATGCCTGGTTTATCTTCTCCAAGTTTGTCAGCAAAGCCCTGCCCCTCCTTCCTTTCAAGCCCTCCATCAAATTGCATTCCTACCATGCAGCCTTCAACGAATCTTACAACCAGAGACAGAAATTCCTATATGCTCTTTCCCTTCTGTCATTCATCTTATATCTCTGTATATCGGCTGTGGATGTTTGCTGTGCAGATACCTTCTTCTCTTATGAATCAAAACTAAGACCAAGATACTGTGATTTCCAGGGAATTACACTGCGTGGCCCAGCAACTTGGCTTGGGAATCAGCTCATAAGTGAGCCGGTGAATTCCCTGCCCTGCCACCAAGCTAGGCAGGTGATTTCTTCTTCCCGTTTTCTCTCCCATCTTATTTTTGTACTAAAAATTCTTTAGAACAGGGAATATCTGTTACTTTGTGAATATACAGCTCCTAGCATAATAGCTGCTAGACATTACTGCAATGCTTATTATAAATACATGGAAGATGATTTAGCATTTTTAAGGAGTACAGTATTTATTTCCTTGGCAGACTTTTTTCCCCATGATTTTTCCCCCCCTTTGTCTATTCAGTGATCACTTGCTTTGAATAAGAGTAGAATCTTAGCTTCTTTATGAAGCACATAATGGAAATGTGAAAACTCTAGGTACTGCCTCAGTATTATTGAGAAACAATAAAAACATATCCTAGTATCTAGAAATCACTGCATGTGAGAGAGAGAGGCAGGAAATAAAAGAATCATGTTGCATGCCCTTACTGAACACATACTAGCTCTTCAGGGTACTGTATTACCACAAAGCACTTAAGAAATACAAATTATTATAACAGTCTGAACCAAACTTGCTCAGTTGCTTCCCTGCCACACAGGCTCAGCTGCTACTGTTATTTTAATCAAAGATTTGATCAATACTATTAGATAGTTAGCAGTGAAAATTAACACGTATGCTTCTTGCTATGGAGGAGATGATTATTTTTAAATCTGCATTTGGTTTCCCACTACCCAGAGTGATTTCTTTGGAGATAAGCACAGCAGCCAAAATGTAGTGTGCTGTATCTCGGAGTCAGGAGAAATAGTCCCAGTACCCAGAAACTTGCCTCAGAGTAGAGGTTTGAGGCTTTTGAAAGAAAACAATTCATATCAGTTTTAGTGTGAGGAGGCGAAGGAGCTTTCCACTTCACAGCTTCAGGTCTTGCGTGAACGCTGCTGGATGAAAGCTATTTCTCTTGCAGTTGGATTCATAGGGTAAATCATAATATTAGCCTTTTAATTAAACCTAGGTAATGGAAAATTAGAACAGCCACTTTGAGGGTAAGAAACATTTGCTCCATTGGTCCTATTTTCCTCTCATGGCAGGGTAACTCCAGCGAATATTCCCGTTTCCTGGGAGGTCAGGGAGACAAGAAGTCAAGGCAGACTGAGGGTCTGCTGCGCAGAAGCTAGCCCAGGTACTGGAGCAGCCCTTTTCCTTTCCCAGCTGACTCAGGCAGATGGCGCAGCCAAGCTGTGAAGAGCACTTCCACCACCCTGTGCCACCGCCTTGGCCAAGCGAGTGAGCTCCGGAGCGGGATATGGGATTTCAGTTCCTCTGAATAGCCGGGGGAGAAGCTTTACATCAGTGCAGTGCATTCACTTCCAAGTAAGTAGCGTGGTCCAGAACCCACATAACAGAGCTGAAACATGATGGCACAAGACATTTAACTGATGTCAAATTTAAATCCCTATTAAAAAGAAGTGTTCTCTAGTCTGTACCAGGCCATCCATTCTGGTAATCTCATTCCATATTTCTTTTATTGTTGAAAGAAGACGTAGATTAATGACAGAATGAATCCCAGTAGAAGGAGCGCGCTCCTTATAAGGCAGGCTTGGGGGAGAGATGGTGGATATCGTAACATAGGATGACTTTGTTGGCAGAGAAAGTTGCATTTGTACCATTTATATTTGAAAATCCTTCACCCAGGTCAGCCTGGTTCAGCCAAATTTAACTCCATCTGGACAGATAGAGCTGAGGATTACCTGTCAGAAAAAGACCTAGAATAGCATATTATAACTTAGTGTTACTTTTTAAAAGCCTGTTAGTGACGGTGGCAGATCTGTTCAGACAAGGCGGGGGTGGTGGGGGGTGGGAGAGGTACAGCCAGGACTCCTTGCACTGAAGTACACCAGCAATGGGATGAAAAGGTCTGAATAACGCCAGTTTGTTCAGCCCTCTCCCAGCCAGTCCGCCCCAACTTGTTGTTGCCTTTTAGAGAAATATGGTCGTGATTCTTGATGGTCTTGAATTAATATACAATCTTGCTAGACAAGTGAATGTTTGCTATTTGCACCGCTGTCAACACATGATGTTTAGTGAGATTCCTGTGATGATTTCTAAAGCCTCGGGCTCTGGAGTCACATGAACATAGACTCATCCCTGGCTCCTTGTAAAAAAAAAAAAAAAAGAAACAAACTCCAACCATAAACAAAAGCTTTGATCTTCATGAATGTAGAAGAAAAGGACAAAAGTGCAGTGCTAATTTGCCTGTTAAAAACAGTGCATGGCAAATGAAAACAAACAATGCATTTGTAACAACCCCACAATCTTAAAAATTGTCTTGTGATGCAGAGAAGAGCCTGGTGTGGTCGTTTGAGAGGTTCAAAGAACTGTAAAGCCACCTCATATGGTAGGAAGGCCTGTGGTTTCTAAATATCTACTGGTCCAGTCACCTGTGGGTATTTAAGCTCCAGTTAGTGTGTAGGACCGTGGATGTCCACACAAGCGGGCAGATCTCACAAAAACATTCCCGTGCCACTCATTGGCAAAACCTGGGCTTGTTCAAGGCCACCCAAAACAGCAGCAGAGAAAGGAGGTGGCGGTTCCCCCTTGCTGTCACCCCGCTGTTGGAGAGGTTACCTGGGAGGTGAGAGGTCCCTGTCCCTGTACCGGGGGATATCTGTGCTCCCATCTCCTTTCTGTCCTGTAACTGCTTGCACGGGCAGGTAACCGCGTACTCTCAGATACAAGGCTGCGTTGTCAAAGCTGGCGGAGATGCAAGGTTTTGTTAAATACTCCCTGGCCTGTGGAGACAGTCAATATGACCATAATCCAGAGTGGAGGAAGGGCACATACTCCGGTCCATTTTCAGATCTTGGGAGCTAACTCAGAAGTCCATTTTTTTAGTAGAGACTTCTTTAGCTGACAGACTCCTGCTGGCCATAAGAAAGCAGTGAGAGTGTCTGTGAGGACCACAGTCCTCCTAAGGGACCCGGTAGCCTAGTATTAAAGACATTCTCAAGTCAATATATGTTTAAGGTTTCTAAAAGAAGAGGGGCTTAAACTGCGGGGTATATGTGCTCAGAGTGTGGCATGGAGGGAGGACAGGAAGGGGAAGGACACGATGATGTCCTTGTCATTTTTTTTACAGGGTGTATAAGCTATTTTTTTCTTTTACCTTTTTTTTTTTTTTTTGACCCCCAAATGAATATGTTACATTATGTTTTGAGTCAGAAGGAACCTTCTATTACCCCAATAAGAAAATGTTTTGGATTTTTCATGAAGAAAGAGGAGGAAGGAAAAATGGTTTGTATCAACCCAAACAGAATTTATTTTTCTATTTCAGCCACTGGTGAAAAAAAAATAAATAAAATCAATGAGTAGTACTGCCCTAATCTGGAGATGTATATTTTAGGGATCACATTATGCTGAATATGTGCATTACATACGCAGAGTAAAAATCCATGCCATTATTGTGCCTGTTCAGTAGCCACTTTTCAAATTGAAATATCTCAGCCATTTTAAATGACATTTTTATTTTTGCAAAGACGCTAAAAGCAATTAGAGGGCAATATTGACTGTTCACTTGCCAAATTCCAGTGTTCCAATGAAAGCTGCTTTTGAGTTACTGTACACAAGTGCAAAAAGCATCCCAAATCATTTTACATACATTACAAGCAAACCCAAAAAGAAATCACCATTTAAAAGAAAAGAAAAAGCTGTTTAGAAAAGAAATGCTTACTCCCAAGTTGAAACCACGTGTCAGCCTAGAGCAACCTGTTAAACTTGAGTTATGAACCCCTGGAAAAAAAATAGTTGTTTGCAGTGTAGATGCCAAGACTCACAATTAAAGCAGAGGCATGGTGAGGAGAGGTCTCGTGCTGATGGTCTGCATAGGGAAAGTTCCCTAAATGCCTTCAGTGGGAGAGGTGATAAATTTTGTGTCTCCTCTGTCAGTAACATTTGTTAGTCACCTGTTTTAGCTATCTCTTTCTTAATAAAAGAGTAAAAATATGAAACTCCTGCATATGACTGTAAACAAATGACAGGATGGATTGTCTGTAATTTAAAAAAATCATGATCAACCCATCTTTCCAGAATTCAAGGCTACCTCCAGTTCACCTGAAGGGCTATTAATGTCTCCTCAGTGTGAATTTATGCAGCAGGATGAGTCTTAGTGAGGGAGTAAAGACATACATAAGTCATCTTAAAACTTTTCTGAGAAGCTAAACCACAAGAAGTTCATATCCAGAGAAAACTGTTCACACCCTATTGCAAGGATGCTTTCAACTTGAGTGGTTGGTAGGTTATCCAGTCTGACCTGGCAGGAGATTGCAGCAGATACTGTCATCCCATGGGGATTTGTTCTCCACCCACACTTTGTCCATGCGGTGTAGAGGGCTGCCGCCTTTGGGATTTAATTCTCGGGGTATATGGTTGTGTTAAAATCAGTTTAGTTAGGCTGTTGGGGTAAATCGTAGGCTCTAATCTGCTATCTGCCATTTTTTATCTGGGGGCTGTGAGCCAACATCTGTGTTCTTTGCCTCAGGGCTTGATGCTCATTAACATTGAGGCTTCTTTACACCTTCTTGGCAGTGAAGAATGGCCTTGCAGTATAATTTTATTTACACCCGTTTGGTGGCCCCTTTTTTCACTCCTGACATACTTTCCCACCTTTTCAACATGTTGCCCTGAAGAACTCACAAGTGTTTTGCTCTTGAACCTGTGTTTCTCCCACTGTGTTGTCTGCCCTCATGCATAGAAAACAGATTTTATCTGCCAGAAATGAATGAGGTTTTATCGTAATGGTCCAAGCAAATGTCATGATTCCGAGTATAAGAGGATCAACAGCATGGATGAGTTGCACAATAGGTCTGTGTAAACAGAAGCCGGGATGTGAGGAGGTGGAATGGCTTCCTTTCCTTTCAAGAAAATGCTATCCTAGAAGCAAACTGGGGTTAAATTTTCTGAATTGGGGAAGATTCCCCTTATTTACAAGGCTGAGTAGTGTAAATATAAATTTCTCTGCTCTTGTCCCCTTTCTGTCGTGTGCCCCCCTGCCCCCTTAGGGGAGCTGGGTTTTTTCCTGGGATATCCCAAACAGAGTTGATACATCTGTGATATTTTTCTGGTGTCTGTGAAAACAATTTTCTCCTTCATTTCAAAATAACAATTGAGTGCCACACCATGTGCCTTTGAGATATGAGAATGGGGTAACGCCGTTAAGAATTCAACCACAGCCATGCAGAAAAGGAAAGGGGGTTATTTGAGTGGAGTGACACAAGGGTGATGGTTAGTAGGCTGCCCTGAGCCATTGTTCATGGGGACATAGTCTTTATTTATATATTATAAGTAAAGATCTGCTAACTGCCCAACTGAGGACACTTACTCATCTGCGCACTTCAGTCCAAGTGCAATAAATACAGATCAAATGTTCACCATCCATATAATAACAACCATCTGATCCAAAGCACATTTTTATTTCTACAGGGTTACCTTGGATTGCGTTGTGTTGTGTTATGTTATATATGGATGCATCATTATTTAAAGGAAAATACGGGACAGAGCTGAAAACAATTGTAACTGCCAGTTGGAAGTCTTGAAGCAACTGGAGACACTGTCTGAAATGTAGTACCTTAGCCAGTATCTATTAATACTGGGTTTTTTTGCACAATTTACAGTGCCGTTTACTTTTCATCCTTTTATACTGTTTTCAGTTAGCTCTTAAAATTTTCAAACAATTAAAATGGAAAATTTAAAAGTAGCCTACTGTTGGGGATTCAGAGTAATACCCAAAGCTTCTACTGACTTCAGTGGAAATTATAGGTGCTCTATGGCTCTGGGAATGCAGCATTTGTATTCTGCTAGGTAATCATAAAGAAATGTATCGTATAGAACTTTGTGCCAGATTCCCCATTATGCTGCAGGAACGTACTGATTGCAAAATGAAGAGCTCAGAAATGAAGTGAGGCAGTGAGTGTGGCAGCCTGACCTTTACACCTCTCCCTTCCGTGCACGCATTTTGATCTGATCTTTTATTATCCAACTGTATACTGCTTTTACACAGAACCCCTGCCTAATTGAGAGCACCAGATGGATGATGTATAGCCAAAAAAGCAGTTTGTTTCGCATGCTTGTCGTTGAGTACAGCTTTAATTTATTACATATCATTCATCCCGGTATAAAATAAGTTTTGGCTGGGG
Source organism: Ibycter americanus (assembly GCA_035590275.1). Lineage (NCBI taxonomy): Eukaryota > Metazoa > Chordata > Aves > Falconiformes > Falconidae > Ibycter > Ibycter americanus. Next base: position 88,677,685 of record JAVJGI010000062.1, read on the forward strand.
GGGGGGGGGGGGGGGGGGGGGGGGGGGGGGGGGGGGGGGGGGGGGGGGGGGGGGGGGTGGGGGGGGGTGGG
>JAVJGI010000062.1:88677765-88688940 GCA_035590275.1 Ibycter americanus
TGGCGCCCCCCCCCCCCCCCCCTTTTTTTTTTAATAGACTTCCCCACAGTGCCCATTTTTGCAGGATCTGAATGTATCAAAATCATTGAAGGTTTTACCTTCAGAAGTAGCCCTGGGAATATGTTTGTCCCAAATTCACATACATGGATTTAGGCACTTAAAATTAAACACAAAAATCTCCTCTGGCTAGCATATATTCAGAACAGGAAAGCTGATGCCTCTGGAGAGCAGGTCAAAGTAGGCAATAATTAAGGGTGTAAGTGGAGTCCTTGGCATGTACTGGCGGAGGCATCTGTCTCTCCCCCATTATCCTAGGGTTGTAAGGGACATTTGGGGACAAGAATACACCAGAGTCACAAAGAACCAAAATACCTAAGAGTCTGCTAAGACATTTTCTCAGGGAACTAGCTAGACTAGTAGCAAATATTACTATCCCAAGCTGTTCTTCATCACTCATGTCCTGGAGATTATTGTACTCAGGAGCTCCATCAGCAGCAGAGAGGCAGCGAGTGCTCCCTGCTGTGCCTGGGTGCCAAGCCAGCAGGTTAGCTTTAACTGCCTTCATTGCGGGTCTGCCTCAGATCTTTGAAACACAGCAAAGGCACCCCGTGTCCTGTTGAATGGCAAAACTTGGGGACAGTACTTTACTGCACCCACAAGTTGAACTTCTTGCTGATCGTACCTTTCCCTGTCTTTCCAAGCTGCACTGCAGCATCCCCAGGCTACACGTAACTACAAGGCAGAAGCAGAGATCCTCCCAATACTATTTAATGTATTGACATTCCTGTTTCATCTCTTTCCTGCCTGAAAACAGATGAAGCTGGGTCATACAGGAATTAAAAAAGAAAAAAAGAAAGATCTGTAGACTTGTAACTTCTCCACTCCTGGGGCATGAGTAAGATTTCTCTGGAGATTTTGTTTTGTTATGGATGGGATCTGTCTTGTGTCATTTTAGATGGCAGTGAAGTAGATGCCTGTGCCTGAGCCAGTCATCTGAATGTTTCATCTAGTCAGTGGTACGAAACAGGCACTTGGAGCTCACGACTGATTTGACCTCTTTGAGATGCCTACCATAGCAGGAGATGATTCACAACCTGGGAGTACTTATTTCTGTCCACTTGCTGTAGAGAAACATGGTGAGTGGCTCAGAGCTGGATGCCTGCACTGGAGCATCTAAAATTGGAGTGGACTCCTTCCTGACTTTGGGGTACATCTGTCATATTTTCGGGCCCCTGCTCAAAGAGTACCAGGGCAGATGCTTTACGTTAAAGTGCTGCTTCCAAGCTTTGCTGTGGGGAGGTGGCATTGACCACCCACCTGAGTGCCAGGCTGAAGTAGCTCCTTAGCGTGCTTTGTACGGGATATTTACAACGAATAGCAAAAAATATTCTGCTGCCTCCAGCTGTGTGCTAGACAGCAGAAAATTCTGTGCAGATCCGTTCAGCTGAACCAACAATTACAGAAGCAAGCATAAAAAAAGGGTGCCTAAAGTTAGCTTTTTAAAGCCCTGTTTAAACTCATGCATATGGGTCCTCATTTCCAAAGCAGGGTGTAGCTGTTTCTGTTACACTTGCTGCATTTTTCATGTATTTTTGACAAGTTTTAAAAATCCTTTTTGCATCATTGAATTTAACCATATTACAGAAAGGTATTTTTTGCAGCTTTAGAGGAATTTCTTGGAAAAACCTCTGTACTCTCATCTATTACCATCAGTGATGGCATCTGTAAGAGAAGGTACACAGAGAAGAAGGGTGTTTTCTTTACAAAGAGCATTACAATTTTTTTAAATGAGGTAGAAAGGAAGACTTTTCATGCTGTCTTTAGTTAAACTGGACAATGTTTTTTCTGGAACAAATCTTTCACATTTCACCTAGAAAGGGGGAAAAGTCTTTGCTTTAGCCTCTGTATAAATATTTGCACAATGTGAATTCTAGAGTTTGTGTGTGATCATCTTTAATTGCTTTAAATAATCGTAATAAAGAAAAGACCCACTGAATTTTTTACAAGAAAGACTGCATGCAATTATGTATGGAGATTGAAGTAGTGGTTTAAGTGCACAAAGTTGGTTGAAATACAGAAGGAATGGATTTGGCTTCGCAAGTGTGAGATGAAACAGAGCTGTTTCTGGAAAGCCATTACAAGTGTCAGTCTGAAAGCTGGCTATCTCTGCACCTGCTAAAGAACCGCATTAACACCAGTTTCCACTGCATGATCTTTCAGCTGTAAGAGTAAGAACAGCACAAATTTGGGTTTCAGAAGACCTTACTGAGGCACAGTAGGAGAGGGTGAAGCTACTTTGGCTTCAAGAAGGAAAACAAGGAGACGGTCTTAATTTTCGTATCAGTCCACAACCTTAATTTTTGTATCAGCCCAGCTTTCAAAACCCTGTGAATGGACAGTGGACTCCTTGTCAGCTGCTCTACCCTTTCAGCTTCTGGCAGCTGCCCCAAAAGCCCTGGTTGTCCACCTGCTTTCAGACTTTGCTCCAGCACCCGCCAGAGGGGTGCATTCCTAGAGAGGGCTGTGTGAGGAGGCACCGAAACTTCACAAGCCGAGCTAGATAAGCAAAAGCAAGATCTGATAGTGGAGGAAAAGCTGTTGCGCAGCGTGCGCTTCTTCGGCAGCTGAGCTGTACAGAGCAGTTGTATCAACCCATTGACACCCTTCCTTGCTTGGATGAGGTGTTAGACCTGTTTTTTACCCTGTTTATTTCTTATTTCCCTCCCCTAAGGCGAAGTTAAAACTGTTTGTTTGCATGGAATAGGTGGTTATGAGTGTTTGCTAGGCTGTGACTGTTTACTTTTACAGAACATCATATTCGTTCAGGGGTGGCCCTTCAGATTTCTTGGTACTCTTTAAAGAGTCAAGAGCTGCTTAGGGTGAAAATCACTGCTTTCTGCTGCTCCTGTTCTGACGTCCACACCAATACCAAAGGAAAGGTGTCCAAGCCTAAGCACTTGATCCAAAGGGGGCTCTGAATTTTAGGGGAGCCCCCCACCCTAACAGCAAGCCGACTTGAAATCCTGTGTCTGAGCACCTCCAGACTTTCTGGGGTTTGAAAACTAACTTCAGATCTGATATTTGGCCCAGCTTCTTAATGAAAATGGAAAATTGCATTTTGAGCCTCAGCCTTCCTGGAGAACAGCCTGTGCCAAACCCAGTGAGCTCGAGATAAAAACAAGGATTTGCAGGACGCTGTGTCCCATCTCAGGCAGAGGTCAGCAGGAGTTTTGAGCAAAGTGGGACTGGCCCTTCTAGCTGGAAACTTCTTTATTTGCCTCTGAGCTCCACAGCCACTGGGGTTTGAGACCTACACAGGTGCGCGGTGGGGAGTGAGCCATTTGTTTTGCTCAGAAGAGGATATTTGTGATGAGGGAAATCACGGATTTTATGTGCGCACATTTTTTCTTTCCTTCTTAAGCAAAAAGGGAACCTTTAGAATGCCAAAATCTTGTCTTAATATTTCACGGAAATAAGTATTTTATAAACGCATGTTGCAAATGGCACTATAAATTCTCCACTATGGAAAATTGCTATCTGGTTTGAAACTAGGCAGGATAAATAGAACTATAAAAGGTTACCTGGAGTAAACAGATAGGGTTTCCAAAATGTACCACATGAGATAGATTGGAGCTCATAGTAATCTGTTTTCCATGCTTAACATACGCTCAGCATCAGCTGAACTCTGTAACTGAGCTGCCATCTGTATCAATCCCGTTCCTAGATGTCACGGCCCTGTTAATGAAATCTGGAAGTGAAATTGTAAATGGATTCAGTGAATGGTAGATGTCAGCCATTGAGTGATGGGCAATCATCAATCATCCACTGTCAGTTATTTCTGTCTCAGTGAGTAAGCCTTTATTTAAAGCACAAAGTAAGAATGTTGCCAGACCACAGGAACAAGCCCTGAGCTGTTTGCAGGTGCTGCTATTCACAGCTGCCAATTAAACCCCTGACATTTCCATAATGGCCAAGAGGCAAAGCATATGCACTTGATATAAACATTTTTGTAAAAATTAATCTCAGTTTATCAATACTTCACTTTTTTTTTTTTTCCTCCCCAAGGCGACGTACAACATCCTACTTGGCCTATTGTTTGTTTGCTGTAGAAAGAGAGAAATATGAGTTGGAAAGCAGCCAGGGTGTTCATTTCCCCAGGACATACAGTGGATTCCAGTGGCTCGTTTCAACCCTTAATTGGGGAGGGAAAGCACAGTAGTGAGGAATCCCACCTTCAGAAAATGTTGTGTGTGCCCCTTGCCCCCCAGCCATGCACACGTGCTCAACTCCATTGCTTCACATCGCGCACTGGCCCTTAGCTTGGTAAAAATGTAATGCTTGGTCTGGCAGATGCTGTTCCTGAAGTTACCCAGCCCATTGTGGTTCTTTGCTGTTATACCAACATTTTGCCTTACCTGGATTTTTATACAGATCTTTGGGTGCATTACTTCTGGCTGTTTCTTCTCATTACCCCTCCACTATCTGCGGGGGGGAACCAAAAAAAACCCCCGAAACACAAAAAACTAAAAATGCAAGAACTTTTTAATACACACATTATTTTCTTTTGGGCAGGAGAAAAAAAATTGTCAACTCAACTTATTAAAGGCATTCATCAGTACTGCTGCAAATTTATATATATGTATTTCATAAAATTGCCAGTGACGAGCTAGCTTTTTTTTTCAGAGAAAATATTTTTGTGGAAAAAAAAATTTATACATTTCTACAGAAAAATAAACTGCCTAGTATTGCCACCTGACATTTATAGTTTGGAGGACATAAAACTTTTCAGAGGTTCCTTTATTTTTTGCTCTCAGCTGTTTATAGTTCTTCAGGGGTACACTGATCTGTAAGTAAATACAGAAAAAGAAAGGGCTGCATTCACATTTTCGAGGAGATTTCATCACATGCTGATTGCTCTACCCTGTTTTGCTGCAAGGTCTAGGCAAGGCAGAACACTGACTGGGAAACTGGATAGCACTGGGGCATTTTAGAGTTGTCTTCTTCACTCTGCATGGTACCGAGGAAGATTGCATAAGTCAACTTGCGATTTGAAGTGTAATTCATGTGTCGTACTATCTGGTTGTAAAATTATGCAGTATTGGATGAAATTAATTTCTGAAACCTATAGAATTCTGTGAACATGATGTATTTGGAGCTGGTGGTAGAGGTCTTGCTGGCATGTGTGCATTAAATTGAATGTGATTTTTTTGCCAGATAGCTGTGCCAGTATAAGTGCCAATTGTCAGCTGCAGGTACACTGGTGCAGCTTTTACTAGCATAGCTGATTTTACTTCACCTAATTGAAATAAGCCATCCTGCCCTAAGCACTTCCCTGGTAGTGGAAGTGTATTTTTACTTCCGTACCAACATACCAACATACTTCCATACTACCAAATATGAGCAGTTTCCTACCTATCAGTGTATCTGAAAGTTTTAAGTATAGATTGATCTTTGCTCAATTTTCCATTTTTTTTGGTCATGTAGGTGACTCATGAAGTTCCACATCATTTCAGACTTTGGGGATAGGTGTTGCTTCAGATACCCAGGACCCATTTTGAATTCAGCTAATTCAGGTAATTTCCTAACATGTTTCCGAAGTATTTTAATGCTTTTTTTTTTTTTTTTTTTCATTCAAAACCATTCAAAGTGTTTGAGATCCATGCAGACATAGTCTTTAGATATTAAAAGAAATGTTAACACCTAAGTAGTGCTGCTGATTTCATCTCTTTAGAACTTGAAGGACCAAACTGACTGAGTTACCCAGGGCAGGTCAACTAATCCCACATATATCACTTGTTTATCTTAAACAGAAAGTGTTACAAAAGGCTGGCTTAAAAAAGTTAAAAAGCAAAAATCTCACAAAAGTCACAGCATCTAATGCTTCTCTGTAGCATATCTTTGTGGCCATAAAGTAATTGCTTGGGTTCCGGATGACTCAGTATTCATTATCACCCAAGATGACCATCTAATTTGTGTACATTCATGTAAGCAGAAATAACTGCTGAATTCACTGAGGTCATGCTGCAGTGCTGTCACCTCTTGACTCAGCCCCTCTACACGGAGCTAAAAGGCAAAGGTAAAAGGTAACTAACCCCCATTAGGCTCAGTTCCTGTGCTCTTGTAGATGTTACAGCAATAATAACAATATTGCTCTGAGTATGTCCACATGACAATGTAGAAATGCCCAAGCTAGCTGTAAACCAACCATTGTGGATACTGGACGCAGTCAAGATGAGACAGCAGAGAACACCAAGAGGACTAATTTACCCTGCTTTTTGGCAGTGTTAGCTCCATATGGGCTAATTTATCCTGCCAGAAAGCAGGCTCATTTATGGCTAGCTCATTTATAGCTAGTCTGAGTACCTCTTCGCTATACTGGAATTTGCAATGTAGACATACTTTCTATTAAGGTGACAAGTGTGTGATTGTATTAAGTAAAAATATGGAGGTTGGGATTTTGAGGGCACCTAAGGGGTTCTTTCAGAGGTGGTTTAAGAGGTTACCACCTCCAGCAATCTGCTTCGCAACTTCTGCTGAAGAGGCTTTCCCCATGAATCAGCACGTGGGATCGCATGCCCACCTAAGAGCCTCTTGAGTTTACAGCACAATATTTTAGCTTAAATAACTGAAGAGGATGCGCTTGCATTAAGACACTAAATGATGAACTGAGTCAGAGCAGATGTATCTATTGGTATGGCAGAAGCAGGCAGACAGCTTGGGTGATAATGCTCCATATTGCTCATTTTACAGAGCCCAAAGAGTGGGTGCCAGGTCCCATGGAAATGTCTTTCTACTTTAGAATGCAATAGGAGTTGGGTACCTCATTCTCCTCAAATCCTTTCAAAAAAAGCTGTCAGCAATATTTGTCTTTTTATGGTTGCGTAGATCCAAATGTCGCTATCTAGTCGCCTACTGTAAAGTCTGATCCAGCTAAAGAAGCCAGAGCAGAAACCCAGCTTTCCAGCATGATGTCAGTGAGAGTTCTCAGGTGCTTAAAGCTAAACATATTTTTAAATTAAGATTTGTTTGTTCAACCTTTACTTCCATTTACTTCAGTGTAGTTAATATATGTTAACACTTCTGGTACAAAGGGGGACAGGCATGTAGAGAAGGATTTGGCATTCAAGAAAGCAGACGAGTACTGGTAGCTGTCTTGCTTCTGCTGCAGTCGTGTACGATGAGCTCCAGGCTTGTCTCTTGCTTCCCTGCTCCTGGGGCTGCCCAGCTATGATCTAGTGTGCTGACCTTACTAGCCAAGTAATGACTTTCATGCTGCTGAATCCCATCAGGAACTTCATGTCTCTTGTGGTCGTCTTCATCCATGGCTAAGTTGTATTATCATTGGCACGCTTAGAATTGTGATGTTATGTTTCAAATGTTTTTAAAGCTGAAACACACAAGCTCTTTTATTTCTCTTCTGCCTAGTAGGATTATTTCAGCTCCACACATGCAAAACCTCATATTATGCAAGAAATTAATCATATCAGGGTAAAGTAGCTACTGAAAAATTGCCAAGCACCATAAACATTGGTCAAAATGCAGGCCAACCATTTGCACAGCAAGTAATTGAAGCTAGAGGTTCATTGGAGCGACGCGTAACTTTTCATTATGAATTAGAAAGCTTTTCAAACATAAAATGATATCTGAGAAGACTGCACTACCTAAAAGGTTTCAATAAACACTGAAAAAAAAGTGTTAAAATATGCTGGAGAGATCAATCATGCTTTATGGTTACTTGCTCCACGTAGTTTCACACACATTCTCTGATAAACAATGTCCCACACACTCTGCCCAGACCCATTATTTTCTTCAGCACCAAAGCGTCAAGGGCCAGGTCCTCATTTGGTTTAAGTCAGCAGAGCTCTGCCGAGGTTGACTGCTTGCCATTGATTTATGCCAGCTGAAGATCTGGCCTGAAGAGTGACAAAAATGTAATTTTATGTTTTATTTATGGGTGTAAAACAATAGTCCTAAAGGGAGCAGATGTTCCATGTCGAGGGAGGAGGTTTATGAAATGCAATTCCAGACACAAAAGCTAATCTCTGTGGTCAGGGAAGGCATGAGGCCTGTTTTACATGATGAACTTTAATTGAAATCTTGCTCTTTTGTGTTCATTTATTTCTGCTATTTGGGAGCCGACAAGCATCGTTTAAATTACTTACCAGCTGCCAGACACCTTAAAGAGCAGTAGATGGTTGTCTTAGACACCTGGAGAAGGTTGGACAATCTTCACTTGTCTTCCCAGTACCTGCTGAAATGGTATTAATTTGGTATCACATATTTTTAATTAAATGGTCACTTCACAAAAGAAATTTCCATCTGTTTCAGATGGAGCTGTGGGGAGAAAGATCATTCAGTTTTATGGAGGGTTTTGCAATTGTAAAATGTCTGGTTTTTTCCAATTTGGAATGAAAACCAAAGCATTTTGAAATTCTCTCAAAAAGAGAAGGGAGTGTCTGCCTCCAAGACTCAGGCCCCAGACCTCTTGTCCCCAGTGCCGAAACGATTCCCTTTGTGGACCATCTTCCTTCTGTAGATCCTAGAGCAGGAGCTCCTTGGCTTCTCTAAAGCAGCTGCCAAAAATTGAAGTTAGCGAGCTGAAAGAAAATCAGTGGTAACAGCCTGCTCGCAGGAATGTCACGGTTTTTAAAGCACTCTTCATCATGTTTTCTTTCAACGAGCTGACATTTTTGACTCCCATGCCACTGTACCCACCCTAAAAAGGAGAGAGCGTTCAGTGATATGCCTTCTCCTTGACTTTATATGGCACAGGCACGTACCACGATGAGATCTGAGCTCTTCAGAGGCACGAGGCAATAGTCAGCTGAGCAGTGCTGATTCACATCACATGAATTTTGGACCGAAAAGTCCAAGGATGAGATTTTCTCCCTGACCTTCTGTGCTCCTTCCCACACCCTCGTGGTCAAGTACAGTACATGGAGAGCTGGAGAACAAGCTGTGCTTATCAGAGGCCAACAGTGACATCTAAATTGCAGCTTCAGAGAAAGAGAACAAGTGGAGCAAAATTGGAAGTGAGTATTCCCGTATTCTATTACGAGTAAAAGAGAGACACAAAAATAAAGATTGAGGAAGGCTGTGTATGAAGAACGGAGTGGAGCAGGAGCTAACTCTCTTCCCTCAATTTAGCTGGAAATCCCAAATGTGAAGTGTGATTTTGTTCTGAAGCAGGCTGAGCATAAGAAGTTTGAAATTATCTATGAACTATAATTAGAAAAAGAAACCTAAGGCTAAACTGAACATGGGATGCAGGGAATGCTGAAACATTTCATTCATGTTTCAGCAGAATTTTTTGTTAATTCATTTTAGAAAACTGGTGCATCTTCATTGTAACACTTTTCAACACAAGCAGCAGCAACAACCACAACTTTCCATTCTAAAAACATCAAACCGGGAGCTTCCAAGGTTATAAAAATGCTTCATTTTTGTTAGCCTCCCTGGATAAGAAGTTAGCAGAATAAGGTTTTCAGAACAGCTTTATTTTGTTAGACATGGCATTTGTTCCCTTTCAAAGCCACTCTGACCATTTCCAGTTGCAGATTTCCAAGGGAGTGACTCACATCATGTGATGGGAGATGTCGATGGGAGATGTCTTCACAGCCACACCGAGTTCTTCTAGGCTCCCTTATAAGTCTCCCAGTAGAAAAACAGGCACTTCAGGGCACAGTCTGACCTGCTTCAAACCTCTGCTTTACGATGATGTAAATTAGGCCCTGGAACTGCCTTTTTTTTTTTTTGCCCCTATCAGCTGAAAGGTAGTCTAGGGTGACTAACACCAAGAATCAAATGAATCCCACCCAGATATTCTTCTCTGTGGGGACAGCTGCTGTAGTATAATGTGGTAAAGCAGTTCACATCTCTAAGACACCATATGCAGGCAAGTGAGAGAGAGAAGGTTTATGTATTGGAGCGAAGTCACAGAAGAGTAATAAAATGCTCAAAAAATTGGAAGGGCTTAGTTAGAAGGAAGTATGAAAGCACCTAAATACGTACAAATGCAAAGTGCAGGAGGAATATGTTACATGCTTAATTATCACTTGAAATGTGAAAACACAACTAAGGGAGAATAAAAATTAAGGCTTTTCAGGGGAATGAAGTAAAAAGGGTGGGTTGTGATAAAGCAGGGGAATAATTTTCTTATCAGATGATCTGTTTAGTCTGGGGAGTAGTTTTCAGGAGAAGCAGTAGCCTTGGAGTTCGAGTCATTTCATACCAGAGCTTGGAAATGCACAATAGAGATCACTCCTGTCTAGGCAGAGAATGAAAAAAATAGGGTCTACTGATCTTATCCAGCCCTCACTTCATTCAGCAGGAATTTTTCTTTTCCACTGACTCAAGCGGGATTTGGATCAGACCCTTTTTTACCTCCTACGTTGATGGCTGTCTGAAAAGACTTAGGAAAAGACACAAACTAGAGCCCAAGTATGACACCAAGAAAGGCTTTTTTGGGCTGCTATAAGGAAAAATGCAAGTCTCCGAAAATTATGAAGCTGGTGGCTGGCAAATCAGAGGGACTCTTTTACAGCTGGGAGCTGAGTCAAGCTCTAAAACGTCTTTACGGAATTAAATGACATTGAGCTTGGGTGTCGCTAATTCCCTTAAAACCGTAAGGAAACACTTCTTGAACAGCAGCTCTAAGGGCAGCGTCATTGCTTGGCGAGTTTTGCTTTTGCCACAGCAGGGGGATAGCTCTGCATATCCAGCTTATTTTATTTATATGCCCAGTGTTTGAGAGAGGTTTTCTTGTGGATAACAAAACATAGCTACATTTTATATCTGATTCATAATAATAGAAGTGGGGTAACATATTTGTATATGCCTGAGTAATTCCCTTTGCCTGTTTTCAACCTACCTAACGGCAAACCTCACTTCATTCTACACTGCTCTAATTAATTTGACAGGACTGGAAACTTGCTCTTCCTGTTCACACTTATTATTCATCTCTTCAGAATGCCCTGTAGGGAGTACGAAGCACAATAAAGCAGTATTTACCAAATCCCTCAATGCTAAATACACCTTTTAAGCTGACTGCACAATGCCAGCAGTGAGAACATCTGACTAAAGGGCAGCCAACAAAAAACATTTTCCAGAGCATCGTTTCTTTACACATGGCTAGCAAGTCTTAGGCAAGGAAACTATGTCTTCCCGCTCCCCCCC
>JAVJGI010000062.1:88688982-88714290 GCA_035590275.1 Ibycter americanus
TGTATCTGAAAGCTTTGCTGTAGCCAAAGCAAATGACAGAGTGATCATACTCAATAAGATATGATGTTAGTTCACAAGAGCCACTAGGTAATTTCATACAGGCGTATCTTTTAACCTTTCATCACCCAAATTAGAAACATCATAACACAACATAAAACACATCTGAAAAATCCATTGGAGACAGGAACTCAGAAACATGCAAGTGGAAGTAAGCGTTTTGAGAATTAGAAAGTGTTTTGAGAAAACACTGAAATTGAATGTTAGGTTTCCTTTTTTAAAATTCTCATTGCAGAGAGGGACCTTTTACAAACACATGAGGTGATTAAAGAATTTAAAAAGTGAAACACGCTTATTTGCACACACTAGGGAAGTAACTCAGACATTTCATATTTTAAAAGTGAAAGATCAATGAAAGAGATTTTCAGCAGCATGTTACCAGTTGGGTCCTCAGCTCTAATCACCAGCTCCCTTTGCACCTTTATGCCTCCGTAAATCTCACCTTACGTGAAGTTAAAGGTTAAGTTTTCAGAGTACCTGAGAAAATTTCTACGCAGCATAGGGCAATGCTGTGCAAATGTACCCACATCATCCCTAAATGAACTAACTCAAATACCAAAAAGAATAGAATTGCAGTAGTAGGGCAGTTTTTCCAGCATTTTGCTCTTAACCTCCAAATGTTGCTTTGCATGGCATTCAGCCAGAGTTAGATGCCACAGTATGCAAGTCACTGTTGAAAATGGGGACTTAAAGCCAATTTTCAAAGATGTGTAAAGAAACAAATAGGCATTCAGTGGGACTTTTAAAAGCACCTGTGAAAATGGAAACTAAGTAACTGCACATAGGTGCTTTTGGAAATTAAATATTTTAAACTTCTGAAGAATCTGAGAATTAGATTCCTGACCTCCTCCTGAAAAATTTATGTTGAGTCATTTTTCCTAGATCCTTAACCTCCTTATTCACGTTGGAGAGAGCAAATCCCAACACGTTTCGTAGGCGAGCATGCACACATGCACACACAGGCTTCCTTATTCCCTTTAGTCTTAGCTTTTCTCCATTTATCCACTTGTTGACCTATAGGAAATTTAATCCTGATTCCTTTGGCAGTCACAGAGATCTTACACCGATGTTACATCTCTGTAGAGGTATTTGGGTTTTCCTGTAATGCACTTTCCTGGCCTTGATGCAAAGCCTAATGAAGACAAACAGGAGACTCCTGCCAGTTCAGCTTGGGTTTGGATCAGACCCTAATAAAGAGAGGAGTTGGGCTCACTGAATTGTAGATAGAATAACAGCTCAACTCCTTCAGGCATAGCTCTTCTCTGAATTGCCCTAGAGGAAAACTCACTCTATGCAGATTCAATCTGGAATAAAACCTTGGATAATTGGGAGTAGAATGGGTCCATTGACTTCAAGGGGAACTACTGCATGAAAAAAAGGTGTGCTGGCATTGGCCTTGCTGTGTTACATAAGAAAGATGGTTCTTGAAATAATTAATCCTTGAAAAGATCAGCTGACCCATCTCATTGTTAGCAATACATTTTTAATTATTCATTTTAGTCAAGCATCATTTGAACACAAGTCAATTTGCAATTTCATTAGAGTACAGAAAAGGCCTGGGGTCTATTCCTGGTAAAAAGGAAAAAATCTCTGGCAAAATTTCATAAAGGATGTTAATCCTCTAATTAATTTTATGTATCAAGCAAGAATTAATGTGTCCTGCTATTTAAGCAGAAGTCATCTTGCCAAGAAGTGCATTTTGTCATACCTTCCCCTCCAGGAAAACCTCTTTACAAGCTTTGTGGCAAAATACCCTGGCAACTAATGACTAGCTTTGAAGCAACATTCACAGACCATTTGCTCTGATGACATTTGGAGCTTTTTTCTCCCCCCCCCAACTCATTCCAAAGTCTATTGTAAGTGTAGTGCTCTCACTGCACTGCCTTTGAAAACTAATCAATAAAGTAAGATTTGTCAGGTTGCATCTGAGGAGTATCACATCTTTTAACTCCTTTCTTGGTTGAGTTGCTGTACACATTTTTAAACTAAACCTTATGAACAGATTTGAGTATGTTATACTTACCATATTCACAGGCACACAAGTGTGACGCCTTTCTTTTTCTCCGTTATGTTAACTTCAAAAGCTCAAAACCTAGGCCAGTTAACCTTCCATAAAACTGACATTATATGGTCATCATACATAATCAAATGATGGATTGTATGTCAAAAAGTCACTAATAGCAAATGTTTACCCGTTACAACTATGAGAATTACGGTATTTCAGAAATGGAAAAAGTGACTTCACCCCACGCCAAAGAAAACACATCCGTGTTAGTAAATACCGAAACAAACCTTGAATAGCTCACTGCATCAGGGTAAATCCTAGAGCGAGGCAACCCGTACTCACAGCGACCGATGGAGAGCACAATATGGGCCACAGAGTTTCATCTTTATTGTAACTTTTGACTTTCCTTAATCAATGCTAAAATCTTTAGGTCTGATTTCTCATTTCAATGGCTTTGTGTAATGTGTCTCAACCGTACCTCATCTAATTTAATAAGATGCAAGCTAAGGAAGTACTTAAGTTACTTATCAAGGGTTTCAGATGACACATTATTATTGTACTCAAAAGTCAATATTTGCTAATCATGTTAGTACAAGAACTGATCCAGGGCTACAATTCTTGAATTGCAAAGGCATTTAAGATTAATTAAACCTACCTCCTCCTCACTCGACACATACACACATGCCACCCCCCCTCCACCCCTCTTCTGGAATGGACAAGTCATTGTCTCCATAAGAAAAACCTTCTAGCCCACAGCTTTATGATGGAAAACTATTAAGTTTCCCAGCTTTCTGCCTCCACTGTTGCTCTGGTCATTCAGCGCCTGACTTCAGGCACTGGGGTAGCTCATTTTCAACATGCTGGGATCATGCCCTTTGTCTTTGACGCTGGTATGATACCAGACCAGTCGATTGTGTTCTACTGTGATCTTTGCACGAGGCTGTGGTTGAAATCGGGGGAGAGCTGCACGCTGAGCAAAAGCAGAGCCAGTCTGGGAAGTGTGATGCAGGCTGAGAAAGCCTGATGCTCATCTAACAGGCTCACAGTGTAAAGGTGCTGAGGTGCTGAGCAAGCCTTATTCCACACAGTGGCAGAAGAGCAGTGAGTTTATGCTGTATTATTAATTCTAATTTTTCTTTTATCATACATAATGGGAACAGTTAAAAAACAATCTGTGTCTTTCTTGCTCTCTTTTAAAGCTGTTGCTGAATTTGGCATGTATAACATGAAAAGATTTAGTGCATTTCCTAGGGCTAGGTACGATGCGAGCAGGTGATGTGCAGGCTTCCACATGCAGAGCTGCCAGTGCACTTTCAGGCTGGATTTGCAGCCCTTCTGCTGTGCCAGCCTCGGTCTCCTCTGAGCATACCACCAGCGACTCAGGGGCACTGGCTGCCTCTGTACATGCACATGTGATAAGCGATGTGGTGACTTCCTGATATGATCATATATTTATTCAGAACCTGGCTTAGAATGAGATACAGATTTGCCTTGAAGCAGGAATCTCTTAGGGGCTGAAATGTGGCTTACCTGCTACCCAGCATATATTATTGTAGTTTGTGTATTATTGTGGGTTTTCCTTACTCCTTTAAACCATTATTATACTGGTCTAAACAGCATAGATTACATGTCTATAAGAAAATAATAGAGCAGAGTGGAGAATTAGAATCAGTCACATTAGGAGAGATTCTGATCTACATGAAACTTGGGCAAAACATAACAGCAAGGCTGTCTGCAATGGATTAGCCCAGATTTCCACTCATAAATGGGGTAGTAGTATTGGAAACCACAGGTCTGATTCACCATAGAGTCCCTTGTAAAATTGGTATATTGCAGAGGCTTTTAAAGCGGGCGGGGTTCACTGTTATCAGGAGATTGAATTGATATTGTGTATTAAATTGTACAGTGACTGCATGGGTTTTGATCTAGGCATGCATGCATGCATCAACATGCAAATAATAATAAAAAAAAAAGTAACTGTTTTGAGTGCTGTAGTATCCAGTCTGCTTACATCTCAGATCAACCCAGTATTAAGTAAAATACTCAGATGAACATTTTACGAAATCAAAATGACACGTTCTGTTTAATATTCCAATTACCATTGAACTATTAATCTGAATGTGCTAATAGTGGCTGTCGCGTAAGTCTAGCATCTGAAAGCCTGTAAGCAGTAATCCACTATCCTCAGGTCATTTTTTTGTGTTCATTTAATTTAAAATATGAGACAATTTACCCTTTAAAGTTCTCCCCCCCTTTTTTTTAATTAAACATTATTTTATGCATGTCTTTTAACATACTAATGATTCATTTAGACCTGCCACACACAGGCTGAGTTACTAATACTTTTTTATTTATTTATTTTTCTTTAAATAAAAAACAATGCCATTTTTGGTGTGCTTTGGAAGTATTCAAAATCTCAGCTGTTTCTCTGTGCGTGTATCTATTTGCCTCAGTCAATTGTTAGGACAGGGAATGTCACACTTACCTTTACTGGTCTATGCAAACTCGATTTGATAATCTTAGCTCATCTCCCAGTGGAGCGCGTATCTGTGTCACAAATGTCACCTTTGAAACTGGCACTAATTGGCATTCATGTTGGAAGTCTCAGTGGAATGGCCACAGACACAAGGTGAAATTTTGGCTCTGTTGAAGGCAACAGGAGTTTTGTCATTGACTTTAATAGGGTCAGGACTTCTTCCAGAGACTGAACTGTCTCTCATACAGATGTTCATACTGGGCTGGAAGCTTCAAACCCTCTGTGTTTGCTCATGACTAATAAACTGTGTTTTTCTGCTAACATTTTACCCCTCCCCTGCCAGGATCTCGTCCTCTTTTTAAAGGACAGCATGAATAAGCCCATATAAGACCTCCAGCTTCCTCTTGTAGTGTCCTCCCCAAAACCCAGCTCACTTCCTTCTCTTTACACTTGATCATAATGTCTCTCCAGGTCCAGTGCAAGTTCTGTGTCTTCTGTTCTCTCTTGATTCTTCTTCCATTCTTGTGTATTTTTAACCACTCTCTGTTTTCTAGACCCTCTGCCTTCAAGCCTGCTCTTGCTCTTGCAAAAATGAAATTCCTTTAATTCAGTCTGCCTTTTTAACAATTCACTGATTTCCTCTTGTCTGCACGTTTTCAGAAGCTGCTATTTGTTCCCACTTCTAAGTAGCTTCTCTGTCTCTGATTTTTAATAGACAGGCTTCTCCAGCTACTGTATTTGGCTTCATCTGAGGAAAATCTTTGTCCTTCCCTTTCCTGATTTCTCCCTTCAAACACTTGGCTTCTGTAATTCTCTCTTCCTCTTCATTCCCGATTTGCTTTGGAGATGCACCCTCACTGACAGCTCCTTTTCTTTGTGCCTCACTTTGCCACTCGCTCTCCCCATTGCCTCACAGAGGTATCCATGTGAAAATCCACGATGCACGTGCCCTCCTCTGCCAGTCATTCTCCTTCTCTGTAGTAATGCTTTTGTCTGGACTTTCATAACCATCTGCTTCTGCACATCCAGCTGCCACTTCAGGACTGGCTTGACTTCCTAAGGTTAGTTATTCACCACTTCTTCCTGATTTTCAGATCCTCATCTCCTCTATCAGTTCTGTTACACGTGCTGTTTCCTGAGCTGTCGCCTAGATCATCTTTTCTCCTGCCACTGATTGTCTTCCCTGTCACGGTGGCAATCATGATTTTTTTTCATCAATACAAGCTAAAAATGTTATGATCATCTCTGTTCTTGATGGATGATGTCGGCAAGATCTCCCCACTTCCTCCATTCCATCTAAAATGCTGCTTGCCAGTGCTGCCTTGTCTCTACCAGCCAACAGCTTCCTTGATTTCCTACTGCAGCTGTAAGAAATTCAAGTCATTAAAAACCCCTGTGAAATCTATTGCTTGAAGTTCTGCTGTCATTTATCTTGCACTCCATTTAGCCGACTGCTTCTCCCATTCTTCTCTTTTACAGGTTTCCTCTGTCTCCTTTTTCCTGTCTTTGTACTTTCTGCTGTGCTGCTCCATAGACAAGGAAGCATTTTTTTGTTGTCACCCATGAGCAATTTTTATTTCTGCTTCCTGAAATCTTTCATTAAAAATCACCTCTAAACTTTTAACTGTCCCTTTCTCTCAGTCAGGCAGAGGCTCCAGTGCACTAGAAGACAGAAACTGTGATACTGGCCAGAGCCCTGTCAATGCAATCTCTTCTCTCATGCCCAGGCACAGCCCTAGTGAAGTCATTTAAAGTCCACTGTGGTCCCTGGAGCCTGTGGAGATGGTAGAGAGCAGTGACTGGCATTTGTGTTTGTAACGCATGGAAGGTGCTCAGTGTGCTACAATACATTGTTGTTAAGAATGCAGAATAATCGCTATACTGAGAAATGAAATAACTGGATTGAAGGGGAAAAAATGAAGAACACGGTGAACACCTTGAAGCCTGGAGCAAAGCTGAAAGCAGGAGTTGCAAATTGTACGACTCCTATTATCTTGCATTGAAACACACTGGCTACTGTTTTGAAAGATTTCCATCAAAGGTTGGGTAGGGAGTTCTGGGTACACACAATTACTTGTGACTTGGAAAGCATTGCTACGCAGAGCTTACTGGGTGAGTTTTTATGGCTAAGGCTACGTAGAAGTTGGAATGAGGTTATCTCAGTGAGTTTTACAGAACAGGGTGAATTTTTTGCATAGGTTTTTATTTTACTCTGTAAAGTTCCCCCAGCCAACCTAAAAGGAGGGCTGGAGGTGTGTGACAACTAAACGCCCTTGGACAGAAATAACAAAATACTCCTGTGTGTGGACCATTATCTGAGATTATTAGAAATATTCCGTCTAATACAGGGAGAGTAGAATGCTACACAGTGCTACAAAATGTTTCATTCTTTTGTATCATGATCTAGAGGCTGTGTAGGACTTGACTTGATCTGGATGTGCTGCAGACAAGTGAGTCATTTTCCGGTTCATACAGGGCTGCTCTTGATTTTACAAACTTCAGGTCAGACCAATATATCCCATGTTCTGCAAATGACACTATTTTTGTGTCAGGACCATGATATAGTTTGGACAAGGTCTAGAACTGAAGGTTTTAAGTGGTGAGAGCTGCAGAAAAATGAATGGAAGGATCCAGATTTAGATCTCCAGCCTGTTTTCATGTATCCACACACCACAAACTTTATGGTGACTAAAACTCCCCCACTGCAGGTAACCAGATTAAATTAAATCCTTGGGGTGGCTGCATGATGTCCCTGTTGCACCTTTCTTGTCCTGTAACCCACGTATTGTGCTGATCCATTTTTCTTGCAGAGTGTTATAGGAAAGGTTTTCCTTTGGAAACCCTTCAGTTTGGAGCCATCTTTGACCTCTGAGTCTGTTCAAGGCTTCTCTGCCGTCTAGAAAATCTGAAGGCGGCCACCGTGCCTCCACTGTGGCTCCGTGGCACAAAGTCTCGTCTTCTCCTTTCCCACAGCTGTCTGTGTGCTGACAGCAGGCCCAGCTGGCTGTCACTTGGCAGCCAGGACCTAGTCCTGCCCTCTCCATCACAAAATTGGTTTGGATACATATATATGATTCTGTTTAAGTGCAAGTTAATTACTGCAAATTCCTGTCCTCTGAGCCTATCAGGGCTAATCCAGCCTCATGACCCTTCAGCGCAGCAGCGATGGCCATGTGGTACTGTATTTATTTATCTAAGAGTACTGAAAATCTGTGTGGCTTACCTCGTGCAATTCCAGCTGCAAGTAAATTTTTCCAGACACATTTAGAATATACCTTAGAAAGGAATTTAAAAAGGCATCTCTCTGGTACCCAGTGGACCATTGCAAATACCCATCTTGACCAATAAAAGGTGAAGCACACCTGAGGGGCTGGAGTGAGAAATCACAAGTTTCCCATTGAGCTTAGAAGAAAGTTTGCGCGTTCCTGCTGTGCAAGGACATTTTATGTGTTGGAGGTCGACTTCCTGCGCATTCAGAGGAACAAATCCTCCAGTTGTGTAAAGTGTCCCTAGCTCCACAGAGGAGCTGCGACAATTTACACCAGCTGAGGTGCTGCTCAGCATTTTTGGTTATGGGCCTTATTTACTCATGGCTAGTTAGAGTTCCTGTGGAGCTGTTACAGCACTGCGTGGGTGTAAATCTTTCTTTACATGCCTTTGGAGCAGTTAGGAGATAGCATGCCTGTCTGCTAAAGTAGGAACATCCTTGAGCATATGCCTGGCATAACCTTACAATAGAATGGTGCCATAGCAACCTGCAATATAGCTATTTTTACTTAAACAAAGATCTACAAGTAATGTCTGCTAAAAAGTTGTCACACAGGATAATTATCCCTTTGTATTTTGGCATAGCCCATTTCATTCGTGTATGTGTCTTTAAGCAGTTACGTCCTGGAATAAACCTACCTCCTCATCCACCCCAGAGCGTTGTGCTGACTTACCTACTTTTTCTTCTAGAAATTGTTTAGTCAGGGAATGGTGTTGGCCAGCCTTTTATTGAAATCAGTTTGCTAAACAGTTGAAAACAGCATCCCTATGTAGGCAAGGCCTGAGGTACTGTCACGGAACAACAGTTCTTACTCATTGCAGTGATACAAGGTCAGTGTAAATAAGAATTTAGTTGTATGGCTGGAATGTTAAACACAGCTTGTTTCTGCACAGTCACAGAGGTAATTCACATCTCCCTGTGGTGGGATGCAGCTGTGCCGCAAAGGTGGTGTGGCATTTTCCTGGCAAGGCCCTGAAATACAGACATTTCACAACATCTCCCTCTCCCCACACCACCATGAGTGGTGCCAGCAAAAAAACCAAAGGGTAACAATGAACAAGAAAGCCGTTACTGGCCTTTGTAAACCTCCTGGAGATCAGCAGTGAGTGGGAGGAAGGCAAAGCTCCATCTCCTGAGTCCTTGTCTGTTGTCCACTCCTCAGGGTAGGCAGGTTCTGCAAAGCACAGAACGACATTTCGACGTATTTTCTGGACATGGTGTGTGAATTGCAGGGGATGCAAAACTGTCCTACAGAAAGATGTATTTCTAGGTAATACTAAGGGGAAAAAGTAGGTCCCCATGAAAAAATATTTCCCTAGCAGTTTTTAGCTTTAAAGATATTAAATTACAGTACAACTTCCCAGGAGTGTTCTTGCAAGTCATTTATACCATAACACATAAAATTACAGTAAGCCTCCATTAGTACTGTGGCTACTTTTGTAATCAGTTTTGAAGAATGTGCTCCATCAGTGGAAATATTTTGATTTAAGTTCATATTGAGGAGCAGTCTAAAAGTTATACTCTAAATTACACTTTAAAATAAGTCCCATGGTACATCCCTACAATATATATGGTATGCTGACTCCATGTAATTAAATTCTTGTCTAAAGTTGTCATTAAGTTGCAGTAAATATTGAAGCTAGCTTCATTTTAAAATAGATTTACTTCTTGATTTTAGCTGATAAATATTCTTATATAGAACATTAATTAAAATATTCATACATATCTATATGGGGGCAGGACTGGTGGTTTCAGCTGTTACAGGCAAGCAGGATGGCAGTGGCTTCTATCAGCAGCAAGGCAGCCGACCGACAGCAACATGGAGAAGAGCACAGGGTCCCACACACGGCTTGTCAAGGAATGAAAGTCCCAGGCCCTCTCCCATCTTTTCTCATTCCTAGGTCAGAAATAACATAAAATTACTTATTAATTAGTGAACCTCAAGACTTCCTAGGAATAACAAAAATTAGGCAGGTTTGGAGGGTGGAAATTATTTTTTCTTGTGCTCAAGCCATCATGGGTACACCACTACCATTAAATGAAAGGGATGGGGAAATTTCACTGACTAGACTGGAGGAGAGAAGGGCCAGCTCTTTAGAGAGTCTAAAAAATAAAGGTTTTGTTTTCAGAAGTTGATGAAATTGAGTGGGATGATTGAGAAGAGTTTCAAAAAATCCCGGTATCTGCAGAAGAGCTCAGGTGTGCATTCGTTCTTATTAGTCTCTAGAGAACCCACACTGGATTTTCATGCTATGGGACTCAACAAAAAAAGCTTCATTTGGAACTTGCATCTTTTTAAATCTCCATTAATTAGTCTGTAGGAAATCAGGCTTGATTACTTTCAGTGCTCACAAAACTACTTGTGTTTTTTCTGGAACACAGACAGGCAAATTGCTGAGATGACAAATATATCCGACATGTCTTCCAAGAATCTCTCTCGCCCGTTCATGAATGTTTGAATCTCTCCATTTCCCAAATGTATGCTTGTTTGACATTTTTATAACTAACAGGTGTTTTATGTAGTTTTGTTGGTGCCTCAAACTCTCAAGAAAATGAAAAAGGGTCTGTCTTTATCTGGTCTACACCGATTGACATTATCTTAAACCATCTTCAAATTTCTTTCCATTTACCTCCGTAACTCTTTCTACAGGCTGTCCTCCAACCTGTCTTCCTATCTCTATGGTTATCTATTAGAAAACTGTCACTTGGTCAGACTCTTTCTAATGTGTTATATTGTCAAGATTTGACACTCCAATGCAGTGTATTAAAACTTTTTTGATCTCTGGAAAATTTTCATCGGCGATGTGGAGCCTTTCAGAAATTTCACATACACAGATTGCTGTATAGCATATATGAACTTGCTGTTCTCACTCACCCCGCACACAGCCTTTAGAAGCAGGCCAAGTATTCCCTCCCCACATCCACAGATTACAGATTGTACAGGTTTAACACATCACACTTGGGATCCTGAAATGTCAGGAATGGATGACTTATGTCTTAGAAAATATCTGAGTTAAAGATATAACTGAAAGTAAGTGTAAATTTGAAACTCAGTAGACAGCTCCGGTCTCCCATAAAGGAGCAGGAGTATGGTTGTTGTGGAAGCCTTAGTAGGACATGATGCCTAGTTAGGTCTACAGAGCACGCTTAAGGACCACATCAGACACTGAGGGATTACAGTGACCAAAGGATGGAGAGGAAAAAAGCCCTACGGAGTTTCAAAAAAGCCCGTATGAGATTTGGATGTCAGATTGCTTGGAAATCTGGCATTAAAAAAAACCCAGAGAATCTTCTGGGATCTTCAGATATTGTAGGTTGGAAATTGAGGTCTTTGCTGGTATGACTGCCACTTCTGATGAGTGGCTGACATTGAAGTCACACAAGTCAGCATGCTGAAAATTAAGCAAGTGATATGGAAAACATAGTCATTCTATAAAATTCATTTATTCATGGCTAATACCCATTCAAGTTCAGTAACAAAATAGTTATTGGGGTTCATGTTGTCTTCATAGAGTTTACAAAAACATCTGGCCCTACCCAGACACAGAATAGGATATAAGAAGCAACCAGGAAGACAGGAATTCAAAATTGTGATATTTCTAAGCATATATTTCAGTTTTTTGCTGTAGAACATGAGAGCTAATTAAAAAAAAAAAAAAAAAAAAAGTCCTTTGCAAGTCATTATTGGTGAAGGAAGTGTTAACACTTCATCTGCTAAAATGTTTCCAAACTGTTATGCAAGCCTTAGACAACACCTTTTTCTTTTTCCCATTATGTCCATTTTTTTTTGTCATTGAGATTCTGCTTTCTGCAGGCCTCTAACATCCAAAGGTGCAGCTAAGTATCCAATGATATTAAAAAACAACTATTCATTGAACTCTTTTCATACCACTGTGAATCACCAACATGACTCCCCGTGAGTAACTTCCCCAGGTGCCTAAGTAGCCTTAGACACTTGGCCCTACAGCCATGGTTCTGCAAAACGTTGCCCAGCATACGCTCAGCTTTAGGTGTGTAATAAATCCCACCCTGCTCAGCAAAAAAACCAAACATCCCAAACCCTAAATTGCTCTGCTCCATTAGAATATAGTATTTTATTTGGACATTTTCTGTTCATGGAGAGTGTGGCATGGCATGGAAAGCTTCATTCCCATGTCTACATGGGTCCTAATTTTCCAGGGTTAAAACCTGAATCAAGTTTTTCCTTTGGCGAGGACAAGCTGCAAAGTGCCGACAACCTCATTAAAAAAGAAATCTATAAATCCTGTAGCCCTCTTCTCACCTCTGTTAACTACATTGTTTGAGGTGAAAGCTGTTAACTGCGGCTTTTAAAAGGTATGCATAAATGCAGCTTTTTCTCCCCCAAAAAACTTGGAAAATGCGCATAAACAATAACAATTTCTGATAAATGCAATGCTGTTTTACGAGATTTATGTGTTAAAAGACAAGAACTACTTACAATAATGAAATGCACGGGCTTGATTCTTTATTCGCCTGAGTCACTCCATTACCTCCAGTGCTTTAAGGAAATTGCTGCAGGAGTGGAATCAGGCCCTTAATGGTTTGCCAGCTACCATACTGACATTACACCCAGACAATAGTCACAGAAATTTATATTTAGTTCCACAAGAGCAGTACATTAGATATCCTTAAGTGTTTTATGAGGCAGGACTTTTCTGACTATTCTGACAAAACCGCCAGTATGCGTAGTAACCGGAGCTTTGAACAAATATTGCAGTTACGATTTACAGCACAATTGCCAGAGCCTTCCTAGCTTCATCTCTGATGGCTACTTACTCAGGCTGTCATTTTTAGCTCCGCAGATTATATCTGCCTTGGCCTCTTCCACAAACACTGGATTCACTGGAGTGTGTTGCAGACAATACAGCTCTCAAACAATGAAGCATTTGTGTTCATTTTCTTCTATTTTATCTTTGGAATTCTACTATTTAGGTCACTATCTGTTGCTTCCAGCTATTCTTTCCTGACAAATTATAGCTCTTTTTAGGCTTAAAAAGATATAATCAATGAATTCATCTATGTTATTCCTCTGGGTATAAAGGTCTAGATGTAATAAGTGGTACACATAGTATAAGATTACATTGCTATTTCTGAACTGCAGCCCCAAGATTAATTGTGCCTTATAGGCCAAAATGTGAAGAACTGCTGGATGCTGGCCTCTGAAAATCTGACACAACTAACACAATAAACCCCCAATATTCCTAAATTTCTCAAATGCTTTAAACATGATCCCTCACCAGCACAAACTGGAAGGTTATGGACGTACGGATGTATATGCCACAACACATAATTTTAGATACATATAAGGACAATAGTGATGAATGCATCCATCACCTGATCATACTTGTCTTTCCTAAAAGAAAAAAAAAATCCACCACAGGTTTTACTTGAAAAAGAGAATCCTTGGATTTTAGTGAGTAACATCACTCATCCTGAAATGCGTCAGTATCTGTGGAATAAAAATTACACTCAGGTATGGGGACATACAGGAATTCTACTTACATTAAAACTTAAGCCACTGATTGCTTTGCTCATGTAAAAAATTACCGTGCTCTGAATGAAACGAAGATGAGTGCTTAAGCAAACAGTCATAAATTAATTTATAATGAAACATGGCAGTCATAATTTAATTTAGAAGGTATTTAAGATTGTTGTTACTATTTGTATAGGTCTTTTTTGCCTGGAGGAAGATGTGGCTTCATAGTGAAATGTCAGCTATTGAAATACCAAACTTCTTATGTGTACATGTGTATTAATTAATTAAAATTATGTCGATACTTTCCTAATGAAGATCTGTTGTCAACTGCAAGCAGACAAAAGACTGCATGATTGAGGCGCATGCAGCGTCAGTGGGTCACCAAGAGCTTACCAGGAAGCATGAGGGATGCTGAGCATAACCTGCAAAATCTATGGGGTCGTGAGGCTGCTACTCAGGTTCCTTCCTCACGGCGAGGAGCGGGAACATAACGGGAGAGCAAGGAGCAGAGCTGCAGCTTTTGCGCTTCTCATCTGCTCTGTGAAGCTGTTGGCAAGTCTGCGCACGGCAGAGCAGCTGTCGAGGCCCAGTACCGCATCCCTGAGATAGCTGTGAGGTTTTTGTTGACACTGAGCTAAGCACAGCTGAAACGTAGTTCAGGCACTTAGCGCCCGCACTGCCCTCGCTGCGTCACTGACTGCCCTGAGAGCCCCGTCAGACTGTACGCCTGACCCATGGCCCTCAGGTTCGGAGGCACCCAGCCATCTCTAGCTATACCCCTGCTGCATTGCTGCCTTTAATATCCAGATGATTGAGAATTAAAGGTTAAACTCCTCATGTCTGCACCTGTCAACGTCAGTACGCGGTGCTGTCTGCTGGGCTGGGTCCATGTCCCACAGCCTGCTGATGCCAGCGTCGCAGAAAGAGGTTAAGACCAAGACTGGCACTTAAGAGCACAGGCACTCACAAGAAACAAGCTCTGTGGT
The DNA here is from genome assembly GCA_035590275.1 of Ibycter americanus. Classification (NCBI taxonomy): domain Eukaryota; kingdom Metazoa; phylum Chordata; class Aves; order Falconiformes; family Falconidae; genus Ibycter; species Ibycter americanus. Next base: position 88,703,272 of record JAVJGI010000062.1, read on the forward strand.
TTGTACTCTTTTAAGAAAGATATATAGATATAGCTAGATGGTTTATTTTTCACTAGATTTCTTTTAAATCTTTTGGATGTTCCCGACCTACCATTACAAGTGTATCTCTCTCTCTCTATATATATATGTATAAAGACAAAAATTCCTGCCTTGTAGAATTTTATTTTTGATACTGTAGAGGTTGTTCTTCTTTGTAACCATTTCTAAACCCAAATGAATCTTCTGCCTGCGTGGACTCCACCAATGAATCTGTATGGTGTTAAAATATTTCTCTAAGCTTTTCATGTTTATCAAATTTACCTAATAAAAATGGTATAGGAGTGGTTTAATTTTAATGTAAGAAATTATTTCTCTGATAGCATCAAGTCACAAACGGAAGTAACTCTTCAATTTCTTAACTGAGAGATGGTATGGCAGGGCATTTGGGGATAGTCAGGGTGTGACCAAAAAAATCTTAAGTCGTTTGTCTCGACATCAGTTAAGAAACCATGATCTCAAGGACTTGTGATTTTTATTTGGAAAGTAATGTTTAAGAAAAACTAAATTACAGGCCTTGAAGCATAGTATCAGTGCTAAAAATAAGTATTTATGAAAAATGAAAAAAAACCAAACCAAAGCCCTTCTGCTATGATTAGTTTAATAGGGTAGGGCAATGGACGCATTTGCCATAAACTGTCAATACTGATGTGTTTCACACCGATCAGCAAACAGATTCTTTAAATATGGTTAAGCAGCACATTGGAAGTACTTGGATGGGTAAGTAAGTGACAGTAATTGGTCAAGAAGTAGTTTGTGTCTTCCTCCGATTGTAAAGTTTGCAAAGGGTCTTTTCCACACCCATCATGACATCCAGATTCCCCTTGTCATACACTGAGCTCTTACTTTACAGCTCAGGAGACAAGAGGGTTGGTTAGATGCTCGTGTTAAAGGATGACCCAGTATATTCTCACCGTGCTCTCATGGGGAGACCAGTGGTGGCATTTCAGGTGGGCAGCTCCAGGGTCCTTCTGTCCTTGGTGCTGAGAACATCAGCATCACCCAGAGGGGCAGTAGGCTGGTTTTAAACGTTGAGTGTGCCAAAGGACACACAGTGGCAAGCATTCAGAGTTTATCATTTTGTACGCTGAGCTTGGATAGCCGTCATGTGCTTAGCCTGTATTTCATGTTATGTATCTACTATTTATCCCAATTTCAAACCTGATTGTAGTTAGTCCTTTCGCATCAGAGAATTAAACCTTCCTAAAAAAAAAATACTCCCCAGCAATTACAACAATTTCTTCCTTTCCAGTAACCTCATCTTCTCAAATCAGAAGTATAATCAACCATATTATCCTTGAAAAAAATTATCCTGGTTACTTTACAGAATTATTTCTAGAGAAATAGCTGGAGAGGGAGAGATTGATAAGCTGAACACTGTCCTAGCAAAAGCCTAATTTTTATCTTTCTCAATAAGATTTGACATTCTTGTGTATCAGTACCTTAAAAGCCAGTTTTATAACTCTCATATTTAATACTGATTGTAGACGCCTTTTTTCATTGCCACTTTCTTGGCTAATAGTGCATCTGGCAAGTTACCTGATAGTTTAGATTCTCCTAGAACACCACAAAGACAAGCATATCCCACAGATCAAACTACATTCTCAGGATAAATAAAATTTTCACAACTGCCACTATTTGAGGTTTACATTTCTTTGTCATATGGACATGCAAATCTTCTGCTTCATGAACTGGATGTTGCCAGCAGAGGCCTGACAACACAACAGAGTCTTGCTATTCCATGTTACATTATCTGTTAAGGGTATTATTATGGTGAAGTTCTTTAAAAAGCTGAAAACATTTTTTCTGTGTTAATTTTTAGTCAGATCAGTAAGCTGATCCAACTCATCATGTATCACCCAAGGGCTGAAGGACAGGGGGCTGCAGCCACAGAGTGTAAGTAACAGTAACACCTACTGGGCACCAGCGCAGTCTCTGGTGGACTTGGGGATTTGATTTCATAATCCACTAACTAGCACCAAGAATGATGGTTAATAGAAAAGCAAATTCACTAGCTTGAAAACCAGTAGAGTTAAGTATTTCAGGACTCCACTGCAGATGGTTGTGTGTAGAGCCAGTTCCTCCACCAAGGACCTCTCATTTAAATGGATCAAAGGAAGCACTTTGTCACCACTATAGGTAGAAAACTGAGGCATGGAATAACTGGGTAAATTACCAAGAGAGGACATTCAGGTAAAGTCCATATGGAATTCCCATTTCACTCCCTTTTACCAGTTTCTGTAGTACTAATATTTTCCAGAACAGAGTAGAAAAATGTAAAAAAGTTTAATGATGATTTACAAATATACAATACTTACATTTTTAGGAATTACAAAACTGACACATACTACAGAAACCAAAAGCTTCCTCTAACCTTTGGTACTGTTCAAAGTTACTTATTTACAAAGAAGAATTACAGCCACTTTTCAGTGTCACATGTTTACATATAAGCATTTCTCAGTTGAAAAATATCTTGCAGCTTACCCACAGGCAGTTTTTGCAGTTTGAGCTCTGCACCCATCTATCACATAACAAATTCTATCAGCTCCTGTTAAGCTGACATGACATTGCATTTTTATGTTTTAACAGCCTTTAGTTTGATAAATATGTACAGCCCATAAGGGCTGTATGCTAAGGCTAAACTGATTCACAGCTGTTGAGATTTCACCCGGTGTATTATATATTGCTCATGGTTTGGTAAAATGACATAGGCTACCTTTTCTAATTAGCTTGGTTAACGCATGTTTAGGAAAAGGTGATCCAATTTTGTTAGCTAGGATATTTGCAACTCTTCATGAAGGAAATAAAAAAAAAAAGAAAAGATAAAATGTCTTTTCCAGGATGCTTTTTCACCTTGTGAAACTTTTATATTAAATTCGTCCTTCACTGATTACAATTCTTACCTAATGTAACAGAGACAAACTGAGCACGCTTTCCAAATCCTGTTCATTTCCATTGGTTTTCTGATGTTGGATGTTTTCTAGATTGTACTTTCTTTAAACCAAAAATTAAAAACTTTCTACCTGAGAGCAAACATTAGTATTTCTTAGTCTGTGTGTACTTGAGAGTCTTCTTATTAATTAAAATACTTTCAATAAGAGAAATAAAGCCAAAACATATACAATCTGGTTTTGACATCTTCTACTTATGTGTGTATACAAACGCTTTCATGTTTTGATGATTTTCATACTATATAATTTCATCACATAACAGTATATGAACTTAATACAATCCTCATTGGGCTTAAGGTAGTTTGAGACTGCACGTTTACAATTGGTAGTTTTTAATTGAGACTAAGTACCACCAGAGTATTAGTTACGGTTCAGATCAAGATCTTTTTTTTTTAAATTGAGAAATAGAAAAAGCTTGCTCTCAGTAGCTGTGAACAGTTTAAAAAGCATGTTCCAGCATTACGGTATTTCCCTCCCCGAAACTTACTCCATAGACAACATAAACACCAAATTCAAGCATCTTTAAAGAATGCCTGCATTCTGGATTTTCTTCGTGCAAGAGCTTCTTGTTTTTTTCTTTCAATCTCTTCTTGAGAACATTTTCTGTTTTTTTGTTCCACCACAGACACTGTAAATAAAAAAACAACGTATTAAGAGCCTTCAGGTTTGTTCAATATGTATTTTAACTTATCTGTTTCAATGTTTGAAGATCTATGGTAAAAGCACACTATTCTGACATATCAGGCACCCAAGTTAAAAATGGCTCATCTATCCTGTCCCCAAGGCAGGAAGGGGGACAAGATGCATGACCTTTGTAGTGCTACTGATTACTACCTCCCAATGAAAATACTAGGATGCAGACATTTGCTTCAAGGAAATTTCACTTGGCTGCCCTTCAAGTGAACCTTGTGACATCAGGAGTCAACATAGGAGATGGCAATGGGTTAAGAAAATTAAGGTTATCAGAGTGAAAAGGGCTCTACAATTTAGGGAGTTAGGCAGAGATATGGGCATGGAGATGGTATAGACACAGGGGTCAGACACAGTACAGGTGTCACACAAATAAAACCAGAAAGGTTGAAAAAAGGTCAAAAGTAGCAATAAAAATTGGCAAAGGAGACAAGAACATGATAGCTAAGCGTAGTATTTTATACGTTGTGTTACAGAACTATAAATTCCCATACAATAAAATCCTGACCTCACTGGAACCAACAGGAACACTCCCTGCACATGTCAAGAATTTTACTGTCTTTATACACCCATTTCCAATTAATGTATTTTTAATAAGTAGTCTTTCAAACTGGATAAATAAAAGGTTGACTTGCTTCTTAAAAAAACCCCAACAAACAGGTGTCCATGAAAAATCACGTATGTTTTTAAAAGGATGACTTAATGTCCATCTTTTTGTTACAGCAATGTCCTTTCACCAAAAATTTAAGAGGGGGACAGTTGTTATTTATCTGTAAAGGAAGTCTGTGCTATTCTTTTTCATTCCTTTATTCTCTAGAAAATTCCACAGAATGACTAGTTATCTCTCCCCTCCCTGCCCCCTTAACATCTGAAGTTGCTACTTCCGTTTATCTGCTTCTTTGCTGAGGAAGAAACAGAAAAAATACTGATTCTTCACATAATGCTGGCTGATAGTTTGCAGAAATAATTTTTCTGTTTTTTAACAGTGCTTCCTGCAAATTTGAGTTGATACAGTAGACTCTAAAGGCATGTTTTATCAAAATTAATATTGATTAAAACTTCACTGAGCCATGAGATCAAGTGAAAACAAGACTGACTGGCACTTGACTGGTTCTTTATTTCCCTAGCAAGTAACTAGTGCATGGAATATTGCAGACTGTCACTTAATGATGGAAAAGTGACTGACCTCCCCTCTAGATGAAAGGAAATGTTAGTGTTTAGACTGACAACACGAGAATATTTCACTGGTGATTTTAGCCACAGAGGAAACAACAATAGAGGCTGAGGTTTTGGAAGTGCTGAATGACTCGAGGTTCCAATTTCCAGGTGTACAGTAATGAAAAGAAATTGGCATTCCGTATCACCTGCTGCTTTCTTTCCTTGCCCCACCATTAACTGGTGTTTTATGAATTGTGGCTGAGGTAAGTAGTTTTTAACGTTGTTCAAAATGAACTGTAAATTACAAGCACAGAATCACACCACAACATTTACTGTGTATCAAAATAGTAATATTTGTAACTAATAATTTAAAAATATGGTATGCTGAGTGCTGCCATCAGCCTATACTTGATCCTAGTGATTCTGAGTGTCTATGGAAAGAGTGTGAAGCATTCAGAGAAGTGGAATGGAAATGGGAAACGGTAGTCCTTGAATACAGGAATTCAAGAGATGTGTCAGGACAATTTTATTTTGAAAAAAGCCCTCCAAATTCTTGTTGGAACATTAACTAATGCCTAAACCGAATGGATGAATATTGAAGCCTATTGTAAGTTGCAATACAGTATAAATTTATCTGACATTCTGATTACAGTAAGAAAACCAACAGTGTCTAACAGTGATACAGTAAAGACAAATACCTGATGTAGGCAGTGCAGAAGACTCTGAAACATGCCTCTTGAAAGGTGGTTTCTTATTGTCAAGCTTGCTGTGCAAAGTCACATTCACCTGATTCTTGCTTCCTTCCAAACCCTGCAGAGTAACTCCAATGCCAGAATGACTCCCTGGATTTTCAGACCCTACACAAAGAGCACCCTGAAAACTGTTAGTCTTTCGGAACTTAAACTTTGAAGGCATATGGGATGTTTTGTTACCAGAACTGTGATTTGGAATCTTTCCCGTATTATACAGAAGATGTGGGGTGTCCAGTATTTTGTTACTAGAAGTGTTCACTGCATTAACAGGACTTACTTCAGAACCAGTCTCTCCTGCTGGCACAGAACTTGACCTGTACCATTTTCCCGAAACAGGTTTTGCGGTATCTTCAGAAGCAGCTTGATTACAGTTTTTAGACAGTGTGTATTTACACTCCATAGAAGTACCCGAGATCACAGGGCTTGAGATATTTTTACAGTTCACTACGTGACCTATTGTGGTCAGCCCATGTGTAACCTTTGATGAATTCCTACAGGAACCGTTCAGTGAGAAAGCTTCCTGTTTTGCATTTGTTTTTTGTGCCAAGCGAAGATCAGGTAGTCCTTGTTTAGATGCTGGGAACCCATTATCAGCATCTGATCTGGCATTAATACTTGCTCCTTGTAGAGTTTTAGCTCTTTCGTTTCCTTGTTTAACATCCTGGCTCTGAGTCTGCTTTTCTATATCATCACATACCTGATACAACAGTTCATCATCCTCACAGTTTGCATCCCAAAGACTATCGGATTCACAAAACATATCTAATATCTCATCAGAGAATTTTGGTTCATTCCAGTCATCAAATGACAGAGGACATTTCTTTGGTATTTCAACTTCATTTAAGTGACCTGTATTAGTTTGGTTAACCACTTTAGTTAGAGCATTAGGTTTTGTATGGGTAGAAACACTGGACGATTGACAGAAAATGTGTGTGTTGTTCCCAGGCTTTTCAGTCCATTGTCTATGAGGATTAGATCTTGAAGGAAGAAGAGGAAGAGGGTCACTTTTAGGCTGAATAGTTTCGTTTCCACTCTTCACTTTGGATTGTGTTGAAACAGGAATATAGTCAAAATCACTGTTTTGGGCACTTTTCCAAACAGAATTTATTTTATCTGGCTTAACGTCACATTTGCCATGAAAGGCTATGGTCTCTGTCTTTGAGTTTTCTGTCTTATATGGCTTATGTAAAGAAAGAGATTTTACAACATTTCGTGTGTTTTTACTAGAACGTTTCAGAGGTGATAACTGCAAACTGTTAGATTTCTGTACATTCCCCAAACAAGTTACTGAATTGCAACTACTTCTTTCCTTTGTTCCGCTAGCATCACTGAAACCATGCACAGATGGATTTGCAGGAACTGGTAGTGCTTCTTCAGTAGTTATCAACTCAGGATTTTGGGTTATTTGCATCACAAAAGAATCATCTGCCAAAAAATCTGTATCCCAGTCATCAAAGTCATCATTAACTACTCCAGCAAGTTTACTGGAGACCACCAGCGGCGTCTTCAAAGAAGGATTTTTTTTTATCAATGTGTGCATATTAGGTTTTGGAATAATCTGGTTCACGCTTCCTAGTACACATGGAGTATCTTTTCGATATGCCTCTGAATTACCTTGTTGCATGTCTTTAATTTGCTCAGGAAGGTGTTCCTCCTCCAAGGTGCTTTTGTTTTCATGGAAGCTATTATTTAAAGAAGTACCTGACAGTCCTTGGCTCAACCGTCCACTACACATCTGGGTAGAGCAGTCAAAAAGAGCATGAAGGGCTATTTCAGCCTCAAGGTCTGTAGGCTTTTGACTGCTAGATTGACAGGGCTCTGCAGCAGGGATGCCAGTGCTCTGTCCAACTGGTTTCAGGGCCAGAGCAGGATCTCTTTCAGATACTTCACCAAGAAGTGATTTCAGGTTCTTCATATTTACTTCATCTTTAGAATTATTTAAAGACTCTGAGGTGGTCTCAGTGAAGTCATGACCAAGCTTCTCTTGTTCCTGAACAGCATCTAGCTCTACTAGATTTTTATCAAATTCCTTAGCCAATTTCATGAGCTCCTCTTCAGGATTTTTTATTTTAAGATCTCTAGATGTAAAAAATAAATATGGAAAAGAAAGTCAAACCTACTGAGAAAGTGTAGCCAAGCTCAGTAATACAACCATATGAGCTCTTCATTCTTTAGTTTAACAGAGAACGTGACTGAATCCCACCACTTTCAATGCGCAGTCAGCATGCAATCTTTTTGATAATTCCCAAGAAACACCCCATTAAGAAGACATAACAAGAAAAAAATTAAAAGCATTCTGTATGCTCATGTGCAATTACACTGTTCGCTAAAAAGGAACACCACATACCCTTTTCCATGAAAGGCCAGCTGTGTTGGGCAAGACAAAACTGTAACTTACCTTGTACAACTTAACTTTGTCCTAGCTCGCACTTTCACTACTCCAGGTGTACAGGGAATAGCATCCTCACCAATCCATGTTCCTAAAAGGGAGTCTTCATTACAGGCTGCTTTTTCATCCTGAATGATTAGATTTGTAACACTTAGCAATTTGATTTTGGATAAAGATTGGACTAGATGCACACCTTGCATTAGTTAAAGTTGCTAAACCAATTAAACTGAATCAAATCTGTTGAAAGCCTCAGATAGGAGCTAAACCAATACAAGCTAAGCGAGATTACTGCGATATTGTCTACCGATGGTTGTATCACTTCAATTGCATTAATTTAAAACAGGAACTTCAATTAAAATAACTGAATTTTACTTTGATGCTCAAATCTAATACTCTTATTTACTTCAGCTTTACACATAATCTGCAATATTCATGTTACAAGCTGCAATCTAATTTACTTTAGTATACTACTAAGGAGCTAGTTGAGATACGCTGTCTTTATCCACTTAAAGCAGCATTAACAAATCAGACTTTGAAAGAAATCATTCTGTATGCTTCCAGCAAAAAATTCTGACTTCTTCCATTACAACTCATTTATACAAAAAGCCTTTAAACAGAAATAAGTGAAGTTTAGAAACTAAATGACATTGTTTCAGAGTTTCAAAGTTCAGGCTTGGATTGGAATTCTGAAATCTAAGAGATACAACACCGCAGTGGTAGATTGTCCAGAGGGCCAGAGCTATGGGACATGGGAAATTACTGCACGTAAGCCAGCAAAAGTAATTTGAACTTTACTAATTACCAGGGTAGTTTTGGACACATTTTATTTTTCTTTTTTTGAAAAAATTATTATTCTTTTAAGAAAAAAAAGAACATGAGCAACAGATATTTGCAAATCCTGATGTTATTTACATTTATGACAGGGCTGTAATAATTTAAAAAGAACGAAGTATCATCCCTTATCAATGATTTTCCAATTCTTGAAATTATACTTGAAGTTTTGAATTGTATATACTTGAATTATGCACTTAATAAAAAGCGAACAATAAGCCAACACTCTTATTTTCACTTTCCAGGCTGTGGACATCAGGTTCACAGCAAGAGGAGATACAAGAACATAGATCTTAGGGTAAAAAGGCAAAATATTTATAGTAAGGAAGCAACGTTACTATGTTTATGTTACTGTGGAGTCTCTCTCTTATTTGAGTCTTGTTCTTGTACTTCAGCAGTCATTCAAGACCATTGAAAAGGCTTAAAACCAACTGCCAAGTAAATCCAGTATGTGAAGAAACTCTTACTTTTTAACAGATGAGTGATTAAGGATAAACAAACACAACAGTATTTCTATGACCAGGGACAATAACTTGCATTCTGAAAGGAAAACTTACTAAAATGGAGCTGCTGCAAGTCCGCTTTCTTAATACGTCCTTTTTTACAGCATCTGTGACTCCTAAGAGCAATTCAATCCAGTTTTATGAACATGTTACTACTTTTCTACACACCCAATTCTTACCGTGAGACTACTGTGACTAAAACTGAGCCTTCACTAAGGCTGTAGCACTGTTCTGTTTGATTACTACATACGCAGAGCATTGTTTTAGAAAGTAACAATTACCTGAGGAGCAATACGATTAACAATTTCTGAAATTTCTACTGCGCATCTACTGGTAGACTGTTTAGTCTTTCCATTGCCTATGAAAACAAACAAAAAACTGTCTTAAAGTTCAATTTATAAAGTGCAGTATATCTCAAATAATTCAAGTATATGTGTTAAAATCAGAGTTTCATTCAGCACTATATTGAAGAATTTGTAGGTTTTTAATAAAAATAAAACCAAACAACCTAACCATGATAACTGAGAGGGACCTTCTTTCAAGAAATTTGGTAACTTCTAGTGCATTCATAGTGCAAAATGGTAACATTTAGTGCATGCATTGGGAATGCATGCCTCAAATAGGCGCCCTGAGGTCTGGGTTTTGTTAATATTACCTAGTCTGTGTGCAATTGGAGAATGAGGATCCCAAAAGATTTCTTGCTGTATATCGGTGTCATTAACAGGAGAGCTGAACGTAGGTATACGGGATTTCCTACTCAACGATCTCTTAGGTGTTTTATGTAAACATGACTCTGTGTAAACAGAAAGATGATCCTTGTTAAAAAACAAAATAAAAGCTTTAAAACACAGAACAGGACAAGGCCTAAGAAGACACTGTATCAACTTTTAAGAATATAAACAAAGTTGATGCTCATCATTCCTTTACCTACAACAGGAATATTGTTTGCAACTACATATTTAATGCAGAATATGACTCTTATCTTTGTCAGTTACATCACCACAGAGATAATGGAGCATCACACAATACTGACAGCTGTATGCTCAGCATCTGATGCTAAGGGTGAGAGCTGTCAATCCTAATACTTGAGGGAATATTGACTTCAGCATATGTTAAGAGAAAAGCTATGCATACCTAAATGGGAGAACATTTTGCATTCTTGCTTGCTCTGCGTCTTTCACCCAGACTCTGATTTGGGTCACAATTTTAACGGGCCTGCAAACTGTCTGGCGTCACAACCTACCTTGGTCTACATTTCCTCCACTGGGCCTTTTCAGCTAGGCCTGTTAAAAGCAGGAATATAACTACACAAAACCAGCTTGCAGCTGTCTCAGCCCGGTAAATGAGCAGGACACACTACGTGGAGCTCAGCTAGTCACCCCTGCCCTTTAGAAATGACGCTGCAGATGTGGAAGCCTACAGAAATAACTGTAAAAGATGCAATTACAACGTGAGAAGCATCTTAGGAGATGCTTTGCACTTAAGCGCTTAGCACGGCCAGGCTCGATCCTCTCCTGGAGCGGGTTTAACGTCCTCGGTCGCGTCTAAGGCTCTGCCGCGGGAAGATGCTCTTCAGCGCTCCTTGCCAAGGGCCCCTTCCCCACGCACAGGGGCGGGGGGGAGCGGGCGGAGGATCACACCGCGCCGGCCCCCTCCTCGCAGGCAGGCCGCGGCCCCCCCGCGGCTCCAGGCAGGGCTGAGCCCCCGCC
>JAVJGI010000062.1:88714676-88806433 GCA_035590275.1 Ibycter americanus
CCCGCGGGCGTGAGGCACTTTCCCGCCTTCGGCCGCCCGCGCGCCCGGCGGTGGCCTGCGCCGTCAGGCGCTCCCGCTCAGGGGGAGGAACGCGAAGGCTGCCGCTTCTCGAGCGGCTGGACGGGGCCCGGCTGTCGGCCTGGCCTGAGGTGGCGGCCTCGCGTTCCTCTGAGGCAGCTTCGAACCCTGGATTTGCCTGTGGGTTCTACCCGGTTTCTGCTGAGGCCCTCAGGGCCCAGAAGAGCGGTGTGTGCCGTGAGCGTCCTTAAGGGAGAGCAAACCCTGACAGGCATAAACTTGTTTCAGCCCAGCATGGGAATTGGGGCTGGCAAAGAGAGACTTACAGAAGCCAAATTTGGTAGGTAAGAAATTAACATCAGGTTCCTGAGGGACTGTGATACTACATCATTATTTAAAAGACTATAAATGCAAACACATGTATGTATTACATCATAAGGTGGATATTTCCTCCCTGAACCACTAAATTTAAGGGTATAAATGTATTTACTAAGCATATAGGGTCAAGCACTAAACTACTTATATAGGTCAAGGAGTGAAGTATGTTGTTGCCTGCCTGGTTTTCATGTAATCGATTTGGAGTACTTTGGGATCACGCTTCATTTATAAGATGTAAGCAGTGGATATCGGTCTCAGATCAGGAATATGAGAAATTTTAAAGTCACCAAAGAGTGATTCCTTGAGCCACGAAACCTTTTCTTTCTACCCGAGGCCCCAGGCAAACAATATGTTTTTTCACTTCTCCATTCTCATGAGTGTAATTAAAGCCAGTAGAAGACTTTTTAGCAAGGACAAAATTAAATACTATGTATTAAACAGAGCTGTTGTGTTAGATACATAGTTAAAGTATCAGAGTTAATCACAGAATGTTGTTACATTTGGATAATCAACCTGTTTATGTCATAGCTATCAAATAGAAATCAGAGACAAGACTGAAAAAACGGGTCAAGAATTAGGCTCCAAAATCCATCTGAACATGGCTACTGCCTTGTAATCATACTAACATGGGTATATCTGTGCATTGGTACAGTGTGATGAAGGTATGCATGACTTTTTTGAGTGCTGGTTTGCAATGTAGTAATTAAAAGCTGTAACGCAGCACACAGGTACAGAAGTGGCTTACCTGGACTCTTTGTGCCATAGGCACAAAATGTAGATTTCTTGCTCATTGTTTCCAGTTAAAATGGATACTGAGAAGAAATCTGTTTTTTTACAGTAGTGGTAGATACAGCTTGAGGGATAACAAAACACTGAAATCAACACACTTGCGGGAATGTGCTACTATAATCTTGATGTCTCCTAGCACTTCCTAGTGACCTCTTAGCAGCTGGGTACTGTAAAGTGATCTGCTTTCATACTTCCCTCTGTTAGCAAGCATGGTCTGAAATACTGTAATCAATAATTAAAATTAAGTGACATCTGTCATATTCACTGAGTCCTATGAATTTTGCATTGCCTTCTTTGATTTTTTCCTTTCTCTGAGCTCATTGTTCACTAACCTTATTCATAAAATGTGAATATTTGCTATAGGTCTTTCACATTAGTGAGGTTTTACTAACACAGTAAAGGCATTTTGAAAAAAACCCCATATTTAACATGAATGTAGTTCTGTGTGAGAGATCTTGTTACGCACCAGTTTAAGGCAAAGTTGCATTACCAAAAGGTGGCAAAAAAAAAATCATCTGTGTTTACAGAAGAGCTGAACAGGTTCATGATAGAAAAAACCCACTTTCCTAATGAATAAAAGTGTGTGTATCTCACTGCAGTTTAAGAACTTAGGTCTGAGCTGATGCTGTTTATTAAGCTAAGAAATGTAGTGGTAGAAGTCTGTGATGTTGAAGGGTTTCTCTGTGGAGCTGTAGCCTCAAGGAGGAGGGAGTTTGCGTTCCCTTGTCATGGTACGAGCAGCTGGATCAATGGCTAACTGTGGTGAGGCTGCATTCCAGGGACTTGCAGCAAACTCCTGTGCTGCAGTTGTGAGTCCTACTTTCAAATCAAGAGGGATAAATAATGGAGGAGATTGAATGAATAATAAAGTTAGTTTAGTTTTAATAGTACTATAAGCTGCCCGAGAACTTTGCACTGTATTTTATGAGACAAGGATCTAAAATAAAATGAAATAAATGTGGAAGATCTGAGAAGTTTCCTAAGAATTTCCCATTGGTGTAATGAGACCATTGGAAGTAAGGGTGAGAAAAGGCTCTTTTTTACAGTCCTTTGAGCACACATCTTTAAAGTAAGCATTTTTATCCTGGAAAGACTATGTATCGTTAGTGAGGTTTTTCAAAATATCTAACATATTGCATCACTGTAACAAAGAAAAGTGGCTTTATGATATAGTTAATCTTTCATTATTTTAGGGCTGGAAAAAAGGGGAAATCAGTAATAGTGATTTCAATGAAAATATCAAGATTTGTGAGAGGACGGAAGTTATAAATAGTGGAATTAATTTGACAAATACTGCCTTTTTCCAGGATGTTCTTAAATGCTCTGTGGTATTTTCAGAGTGAGCTGTCTTGGGCTTTCTTGTTCGCAAAGTACATTTTCATTTCAAAATTGATTTTTTTTTAAGCATTGAAAAAGAAGTAAACAGAACACACACGTGCTCATAATTTGTCTCCAATGGAAACATGTGTGTGCATTTTGATCACCTGAGACCAGGTGAAAAGACAAATTCTCCAAGCCTGATTTTCCTTAGGTAATTTGTTTTTAAAAATGGTGTGGGTACAAACTCTACATCTCAGCACAATTATATGGTGCTTTAAACATAAACATGTTTTCTTCTAGAGAAGGAACAGTTAAATAAAGAGTGTGTGTAGCTGGGTAGCTGCCTGTAGTAGGTACCTAAGGAAATACGATAAACAGGTCACAGTCTCTCTCTGCTTCTGCAGTTAGACTTCTGGCAAGACAGGTATCAGGAAAAGCCATAAGCTTCCTAAACCTGTGAGAAGCTGTCTCTTTGGTTGTGTAAAAAAGCAAAACACAAAAGCAAATGTTAACAAAAATAAAATATATTGAAGGTTATAGCACTGCTGCATTCAGTCTACAGTTCTACAGAAGTCCTCAGGAAATTTCAGTGGTCCTGAAAAGAAAAGTTTCTGGCCATGCTTCCTTACATGGTGCAGGCAGCCCTCATCCTTGTTGCGTATTTCTGCAGCGTGTGGCTCAGCAGTGCTCAGGGATGTGCAGAGGGGCATCAAGTGAGGTAACTTGGGTCCCTGATACCTTGTAGTCAGCTTTGCCCATTCGGAGCCAGTTTGGATGTTTCACTGCAGGGCAGTGGCACAGGCACACCCCAGTATGTCTGGCTTCGCATCTGTCAGAAGGAGATAATTGTACATAGTGCAGCACGGGTTGTCCTGGGGGTAACCGTGGAGCCATTGGATTCGGCAGTGAGGGGAACTATATGCACAGAGGAGTGAATTCAGATGCTTAATGTGAGATGCATTTATAAGTACAACCCTGTGGAACCAAACAAAAAGAAACTAAGACACTGGTATAAAACTTAACTATGAAAGCAGATATTCTAGCCACAATTTTCCAACTTTTTTCCTCACAGAAAACCCACTCATCCATATATTCTCTTAAGAAGCCTTGGAGTGTTTACTAAAATAGGGCATCACATGATAGCAGATAGTTTATACAAGTTAACAGCAAGAGATATGTGGTTTTTTTGCCTTCTTTGAAACCTTAGGAAAAACTGAGGGTATCTGAAATGTTAACTTAGTGGACAATAATTTTTTCCATCCATGGGGGAACACAGGCATCTTGTGTGTATTTTTGCTTTTATTAATAGCATTTTGATAGCACAGTTATAAAGCTTGTCCTTGGCTTGCCTTGAAATATCATACTGACTTCACTTATTACAGAATGTTACTTTAATTTTCCAAGGTGAAAGAGCAGAAACTGGTGAGGAAAATATGGCCAACACTCTTACATATACCTTTATTTTTAAAGTGCTGTCCAGAAGGGTTTGCAGCAATTTTTGCTGATGCATAAATTGACCTAGACAGTAAATGATACATGACCTTAAAAATATCTGAAGTAGCCTTGCTTGAGAATTTTTAGTAGAGAGTTATTAAATGTCAGAGTAATTTACAGAAGCATAGCCTAGTTTATGCTTTTGCATTCTCTTTCTCTCTACCATGCCATCTGAGAACCGTAGAAGCTTTAAAAATATTTTACATACCTCCCTTTTTTCTTTTTTTCTTATCATAGAGGTTTATCTTTATTTATCACACTCAGAAAATCTCATCAAATGTGAGACTATAACGTAGCTCACAAAGGCCTAATCCAGCAGAGCACTTAAGTACCTGCATAACTTCATCGTGATGACATTTTCCATTGCTCATTAACTGGCATTTAAAAGAAATTTTCCATTGCTTGGTGTCTGGGCATTTAGAGGAAATTGTCAGCCAAAATGGGTGAGCCATTTAGAAGAATTAGGTCAGGCAACGAACAGGCTACAAGTTGCAGAGGTCTGTAGGGAGCCCTGGAGGTTCAGGCCCCTTGTAGAAAGCTGGAGATAGCCACCAGGAGGGCCTTCTATTAGGTATTTATTATAATGTAGGGTTAATTCCACAGCTGTTCCCCAGTGCTCAGGGTGAACTGCATTGAAGGGATGAATCATGGTTGTGGAAGACTGCGGAGACCGCTATTTGTAGAACTTACGCCTTAAATCTTAGCTGGGCCAGTTAGCTTCAGCGCATTGCTGCCTGGAGGCAGCTCAACAGCTTCTTCTTCTGGAACAGGTACAATAATCTGGGCATCTCTGCCTTTTGCTGGCTCACACTGGGTAGGATTGCACCGAGGAATGACCAGGAGGAGTCCTGAGGCAGTCATCCCCCATCCATTCACTTATTTGCTGCATCTGGCCTTGCTGCCAAGGAGATTTCAGAGCTTTTCACTATTTTTCACTCGTGTCCATACCACTGTTGTTTGCTGTACCAAGGAGAACATGCATCTTGGGTGATCCTCCCAGCTGAGATGTACCCTCTTCTACCGTGTTTTTTATATGTGAAGAAGAGGTGCAAATAAGGGCGGGATCAAAACCTGTTCATAGAAATTACAGCAGCAAGGTTTTCTTTTTTCCTTTCCTTTCCTTCTCTTTTTTTTTTTTTTTTTTAATCTGTTGATCCTGCTGTATTACAGCTCCAGGCTATCAGGGAGTGAGAAATAGATTTTCTGTTCTGCTCTCTTAGTCTCTGGAAGTTTTTTTATCCCTTATAGGAAAACAAGTTAGAGGGCTCTTTAAAGAACAGGAAAGAATAGGTTTCTGGCTTGTTTGGAAAGTCTGACAAATATTAATCTACTATATATCCTGTAGATGATTTCTTTCATCAGTGACAAAAATTGACCTGTATTTGAGACCTCGACTTGCTAAACCTCTCACATGCTACAGTGTAAATCAGTGAAGTATTTTGTCAGCTACCAAACACAAAGCAGTGGATGGCCAAAGAAGACAGCTTTTTGATCAAGCATTCTGGAGAAGAAAATAGGCGCTGCTTATTTATTTAAAGTAGGCTTAGCTTTTGATTGATACATCTGTTCCAGGAGAATGTTTAGCCTGCGGTCCTAAATAGCTTACTGAAGAATCAGTGATCAAACTAGTATGAAATTCTCCAAGTGCAGTCATTCTCCGTTTTTCTCCAACATAGTCAGCGATTTCTGGATAGACTATTTTTATGTCAAGTGTTCATAGCTTGCAGTTGAAAAAACAATTTCTGCTACCAAAGTGCTTTTTTTGAGGCTTTTGTTTTATAAATTCTATACATTATCCTTTGAGCCTGTATCCCATTAGCTATAAGCCACAGTTTACATGGAAATGCATAACAATGAAGTCTCTCCATTCCATGTGCGTGTGTGACTCTCATTATGCAGCATGTACTGCTGCTGGTTTTAATGTTGGGCTGATTGGAAGTTACTCTCTCCTAACAGCAGTTTTGTCATCTCTGCACATTGATTTGAAGTCTCTGACCAGTACCTGATGCCTGCATTATAGGACAGCTGCCCTGTGTGACCTAACTACAATTACTGGTTGTTTCAGTGACAAGACCAAGCTTGGAGTGAATATGAAGATGTAGCCCCAGGTCGTGGAGCCCTGGTTTCAGGGATGAAACAAGAGAAAACTTACGTGTCTGATGCCTCACTAGTTTTCTGGTGTCACTGTTTCTTTCCCCAGAATGGTTGGTTCTGGCACCTTCCTCAGGCAGGACTGAATTCTAGGGGCCCAGGGTCCCTTTCAGCTTTATATGCCATGGCCTGATGATCCTAATTCATAGAGTGAGCAAACAAGTGCCAAGATAAGAATTAGACACCCTTTTGATTATTAATTTTTTCATTTATTTTCAGATGGCTTTTCCTTTTGTCGTATTGTTCACACATAATGCGTCTGACTCTTCCTATGTCACACTACATCTTCGCAGTAATTTTCTGTGCTGTTCTGTCCGTCTGGATTTTACAGCAGTGGATCAGAAAGGAAGTGCAAGCCCTAGCAGAAATAATAAATCCACTGCAAGTCTTGAAGGTACTAATTTCTGCAAAACAAAATACTGCCTCAATTCTGTTATGGGCTAGAAGGGGTGATCAAAGTGAAATACATTCATTGTGGAATTGGTTTGCAAAGCCTACTTCTAAACCATTACACACTCTTTCTAGATTTCTTTTTTTCCCCTCAGAAAAGTAAATATTGCAGTTGTGTCCAGCCTGCCCTGTAGCCCTGAGTCCCATGCAGCTCTTGGGAAGTTCAAGGATTGCTCCCAAACCAGGCCTGTGTCACAAGATGGGCAGGGAAGCTGTGCTGGCCTGGCAAAAGGGTTACTGGATAATAAGAATCTGGATAATACACAGGAGATCTGTGAGGGGCTATGAAATGCGGTACTTGTGAGTTGTGCTGGGAACCGTCCACAGATTTGCTGCACTGGAGTGCTGGGAGTCATGGTTTTCTCCCAGCTGCCAAATCGCTTGGAGCACTCAAAAGTCTGTGGCACATGTCCTGTAACTCCAGCCGGAAGGTTGGGGTGGTTGGGCATCACTGGAGTAATCTGACATTTGAAAAAATATTTTAGGAACTGTCCTGTAATTACAGATGTTTCTAATCTATGCAATCTATCTAATTAGGTTCAACCATGCCCAATTCCTTGTCTGATGGCCTGAGCCTTTCCGCTTAACCAGTCAGGTTTATTCAATAAGGTGTCCTATAATGTTATTTCCTTCCTTGAGAGTATATGTTATCATCCCTGACACAGACTTAAGAATCCCTCCACATTTTCTTATTTTAACATCTCCTGTCTCCACAGTAAAGCCCTGTGCTTTGGTTAGGAAACACCTAGCTGAGGAGAAACCTAGGCAATACTTTGGATCTCATTAGTTTTATTTTTAAATACCTAGAAGATTTTTAAGAAATACAGCAAGTGTAGAGCAGGCACAATATAGGTAGCATCCCCATAAATTAAATACAAGTTAGTTTAAATTGTGGATTCAAATAGCTAACAAGATTGGAAATAGTGAGAAATTAATACAGTTGCACAGGCAGTTGGCTGACTATTACAGTCATTTCCTTTTGGCTTTGGTCATGGGGATAACAAGGTAAGAAGTAGCTGTTTGTTTCCTTCTATTGATTGGTTTGGTATTTGAAATAAAGATGATCTTTTTTTGTCTGAACAAGTCTTTTGTAAGTTAATATTATGTTAATTAGAATGGATGTCTTCCTGAGCCTTATTTTCTCGTTCATTTGATCTAATTAGCTGATTAATTTTTAATTGCCTACTGAGAGATCCTTACCATATTGTGATTTGTGTTTTACCTTTACATTTGGAAAACAATGGTACGCCTAAAATGACTCTGAAGTATTGTATTGAGATATTTCTGCGAGGGATAATTGCAAATTATGATTTCTTCCTGCTTCCTAATTTTAGTGCAATCTACTTTGAGTTAGTGCTCATTAATCAAAAAGATTTGCGTAGTGTGGAGTACTAAGAAGGTGTTTCAGTTAGGCAACTTCACAGTAGAGGGTCTGTGACTTGGTGATCAAATGGAAATGAAATCTCTTGGCTGTGTATGAATACTGTGCTGAACGCTTCCCAGCTTCCAACATTTATTCTTTTTCTCTGCAATAACATTCTAAGATTCTCAGAATAAATGTATTAATAAGCTTAGAAATAGAAGTGTAAAGTTCTATCAAGGCCAAGTGTTGATTAAAACTTATTTTGTGGTGGTGGAAAATAAATGACAGCTCTTGGCAAGTTATTTTAAGTTATTCCCTGAGTGTTTAAAATTTGCACCTTATTTTTAGACTGAATTAGTCTTACTGTAACTTCTAGCCCTTGGATTTTGTTCTGCCTTTGCCAGCTAGATTGAAGAGCCCTATATTATCAAATTTTTGTTCCCTATGGTAAGCACTTGTAGACTGTGATCAAATCATTCTTTAACTTTCTCTTTGAGAAGTTAATTGATTGAGCGCCTTGAGTCTCTTGCAGTAAGACATGTTTCCTAATACCATAATTGTTCCCCTGGCTTCCTCATAATCCATGGAATTTTTCATAGTTTTTCTTAAAACAATACCACAAACCCAGTGAAACTACTAGTTGTTCCACTGATGCCAAATAAGATAACAAAACCTCCCTACACTTATTTGTTACTGTTTGTACACCTGGTGAGCATAGTAGCTTTTTGTTACTGCAGTGCTCTATAGAGATTCATAGTAACCTGGTTAGTCGTCATGTCCTCTGTTCCCAAATCCATGCCTCCTCTTTAGGGCCTCTTTTTCCCAGAGTAGAATCCTCCCTCATTAAGTCTGTCTCATTATACTTGTTCCTTGATCCATGGCCTTCCTGTTGACTATACTGAAGTATGTAATGTCAGGTTACACTGACCTAACTCAACTGTCATGTTCATTATTTTCCATTTTCTAGTTATCTTCCAATATTGTGATTTTTTTTTAACAAAAATGAAAAATAGTCTGGGAGGCAATAACCAATTTCAGTACCAGTGCCTTGTTCCCCAGTCATGTAATGATGGCTTAGAGGTACCTGTTGTATAGTTTTTAAGTAGTTTAAGATGCCATTCTGATTCATCACATCTAATTCTAGCCATCCAAAAATTAGTTTCTGATGGTTTGCAATTTTCTAAGCTCATAATAGACAATGGAGAGAGATGGAGACCTTCACAGAAAGATGTAGTGGACTTATCTGAAAAGTCATAAATCACTTTTTGACAGTACCTTTTTCTTTTCATTGACCATAATGGGAACATAGAGAAATTAAGACAAAATGCCAAACTTTTAGACAGCTATAATTACTGTGGATGAATCCCATCTCTTACGCTTTTTAGCTTTTCGGTCAAACTATGGTGTGGTACAAAGCCAGTTCTCTTACAGGCATCCATCAAGATGGTTGCCTTTAGCAGTCCCATTTGTAATCACATCAGAAAACGATATCAAGTTAGCTTGACAAGATCTGTTTTCCAGAAACCCATGTGGATCAGCTTTAATCAAATTATCCCTTTTACTTCTTTATCAAGTTAGTTAATCGCTTATATACCTCTTTTGCTTTTCTATCGGATCTTTTTATCAAACTCCTGCTTTTTCCGCTTTAATATTGACACACATCCAAATTGTGAAGAATCTGAGGCTCTGATCCCTTACAGGGGTTTTTGGGTTTTTTGGTTTTTCCCCTGTTTCCATCCCATCTAAATCAGGTAGACTTCTCTCTGAGGTGCTCCTGCACTTCTTGATCAGTCAGCGGTAGGTCTCAGGATGGCTTAGAGTCATTTTTTATGAGAAGAACTTCAGGAGTCTTTACCGTGACGCCTGCCCATATGGCTAAGTCCTGCAATCTTCACAGTGAAAGGTGAGGGGTGTGAGTGTGTGTGTGTTTGGTTTTTTTTTAGGACTCAAAGTGAAAAGTTTCATAATTATATTAGATTGTGTGTTTCTCTTTCCAAACTCTCATGTTTTAAAAGATTTTTTTGAATATCTGAGGAAAAGTTACCACAGTTTTGGTTCTTCTCTTCCCTCTTTCCTTTTCCTCTGTGGAAGAGAAACATCCAGAAGTAAACAGAGACACCATAGTGTCCCATTGCCCTCTGACTGAAGGGCCTGAAGGGAAAGCTATGACCTTGTACTTCCTACGTGGTAAGAGATGAACAACTTTCTTTTTTTTTTTTTTTAAATGTAATATTATTGCATGAGGAGAATGCACTGGAATAAGGATTTCTGCCTCCAACTTAAAAGGATGATTGCAGAACAAAAACGATAGGAGAAAATGTACACAATGGTGTTTTCCTGAACAAGAAGACTCCCCAAAAGACTGAAACTCTACCTGACAGACAAGAGATAGTCTTGCAAGAGCGTTCGTTAAAGTCAACGTTTACCTTGAAAACTACTGGTGGCATTTTAAGTATCAATATGCTAAGCTACCTGGTACCAAAGTGGTGAACTGTAAAGGAAAGTCATTGCCATCCTGTCCAGCTTGATCCATCTGCTAGATTTTGAATAGCACTGCAAAGGGCAGAAGGTCTCATGTTTCATTCCAGCCACCCCTGTTCATCTGTTGGAGGGATGTGTTGCCATTGTAGGAGTGGATCCTTTCACAAGAGGAATAAGGATTTCTTGTACTTAACCGATGGTGGGCTGCAATGTCACCAATTATAGGAATCATTTATTTTCTGTAAAGATGGATTAGAGAAGTAATTCAATGACATGTCCTTCTTCTGGGTAATCCAAGGACAGATTTTGCTGGGAAGGCAATTTGATGTTACCTAACAATGATATTTTACACTGACTATTCTGAGTGTCCTCATAAATATCAGGGAAGCAGTTAATGTCTAGCGTGACCACCCACTGCTGGCGGTTAGTTTGCCTCACTTGGAGATGTCTGGAATTTTCTTTCTTCTCTTTTCTGAGTGTTATCAGTTCCTTCATTTTTTGCTATTCTCTGCTATTTCTGCCTCTGCATCAGAAGTAAAGGTAATAGTTTTGCAGTGGCCAGACCACCAGATGGGCCAGTTGGAGAGTTTCAGTTCATTAAGGGACTGGGAATGTTGGGTTTTTAAGTTCTTACTTTGCTAGACTTGTGTCATATGGGACATTTTGAGAGAACATTTTCCAAAATGCAGTTTTATAGTCCAGAACTAATATCTTGTAACACAGCAAGTGCTTCACAGTCACTCTGCATAGTTACCACTCCAACATCTCCTTCATCAGCTTAACAGAATATTTGCACTGAAGCCATTTCAGTTCTTTGGGACAGATAGCACGCTCATTATAGGAGTTACCTAACCAGCAATGAGTTGCATCTCAACGTGAAGGTATTTATGTGATTACTTCTTGGGAGGTGTTCATCCAAGTGTAAATTACTCTGCCTCAGAACAGATTTTAGCTGGTGCCGACAGCTTGGATGACTGGCACATTGTCATTTTCATAACACACCTAAAAGGAAAGTGCCAAAAGAATGTAAGTGGCATTTGTGCAGCAAAAAATTTCCAGTAAAAATTTGTCTCAAGGTGTATTGGTAGGAATGGGTTGGCTTCAGTTAATACCTGGGATAAAACCTATTATTTTTCTTTCACACTGTTTCTGAGTGGGATCTCCGTTCATGTGAAAGCAGTGCATGGTGATACTGCCATGTTAACACAAAACTCTGTGGTTTATGCTCCTTCTAGTGCATACTCGTCCTCTTTTCAGATGTCCCTGAACTGCCCTTCCCCAGCTGTGCTGGTGTCATGAAGACAGCTTGTTTTCTATCCTAACCATTCTGTCAGAGGTTGTGTGGGGTGAAACTTCTGTGCTGTTGTGCGTATTTTGCCCTGGTTTCCCCAAGAATACAAGGGATATGCAGTCACTCAGTGTGCCAGCTAGTCAGTTGTGTTCATCTCTTTCTGTTGCCCTGTTACTACAAAATTTGATGAAAAAAGGTATTTCTGAAATTAAATTTCTACTAGTATTATGAAAAGTGGTGATTAAGAAGAGCAGACAGACTCAATTTGTCACCCCCATTCCTTTGGGCAAGAGAATTGCTGTGCTAGAGCGATGCTACATACGCTCCAGAGTTCACACCTTACTAAGTACATCTCACATGCACTTTATTAGACAGAGTGTAATCCAGCCACAAGATGCAAAATCAAAGCAAACCACACTTTGTAAGTTTACAGCTCAGGAAGTGGAGAGAAGCTGCTTTCCTTCTGCTCACTAGAACAGAAATCCTTTTGAAAGGAAGGTTTGTTCCAACCTCTGTTTTGGAAGTGTGCTGCATGTGATTTCATCCCATTAGCTGTGATGGTCACCATTCAGTCCTCTGAAGTGATGACGTGATGTACTGGGGGAAAGGGTTGTTTCCAGTGTTATCAGGATAAATCTTCCTATGAACGCTTGACCAAGAACACACATGTTTTGCAATTATGTCTGTTTAAAGAAACCAGCCATTTCCCCACAGTACTGTAGAATCTTTTTTTTCTGGCAAGAGATGTGAAGAATTTGTAATTTCTATATGTTATAATAGATTTTAATGCAGAAATGGTTCATGTCCAGGTTTGTAAAACAGAAGGCGTTTAAGCCCACAGTTTTGTTTGTTTCATTTATTTAGCATGGCATAGCTAGGTCCTGGAACTAGCTTATATGAGGTCATTACCCTATTGATTAAATAGTGTGATGAAAAGGGCATGATAATACACTGCTGGGAGATTATTGCCAGACACTTTGCAAACAAAGCTGCTGAAAGGAGAGCAGTTGTGAGACCTTCAGTGTGGTGGGTAATTAGCAAGCAAGTAGGAATTAAAATAAAGGATACATGGCGTGATATAGTGATTATGTGCAGATAAGTAATGTTTTGAATACTCCCTTTTGGTAACTCTAATGAGAATACATCTTAGTACAGGAAATGTCTGCTGGGACTACACTATCCAGAATCCTTAAACAAGCTGTGCAGTATGTTGTCCCTGACAGTGAAAAGAAAGCATGGAAGCGGTGCTGCAGATCTGCCTATTTTACTTCAAACCTTTCTCTCTGTGTCTTTCTTTTCTTCCAAAAATCTCATACCAGTATAACAAGTCTTAGTGAAAAACAGTAAATCTGTGCCATTTCCTGGGTATGGAGCACCATTTCTTTAAAAAACCCAATCTTTTTAGGGCCAACAACTGGATCTGAACAACTACCTTTTGAGTGGGAAGCATCAGCTCCTACAAGAGAGGTCTAAACCTGGGATGTACAGGCAGCAGCAAACGTGTGATTCTTGTATTCAGACTAGCCTCCCCTCCCCCTGCCCTGGGAAGCACAAATACTTGCATAGAATCATAGAATCATTTAGGTTGGAAAAGAGCTTCAAGATCATCAAGTCCAACCATTAACCATGTTCCTGATATAAATCAGGGCACCTCATTTATTCTGTGGCATATGTTTCACCTTAGCAACCCTTTCAGGCCTGCAAAACCCAACAGATTAGGAGCTTTCCAGGCAGCACCTCAGTTGCCTAAAGGGGAATTAAGTGAAAATTTTCAGAATGTGGCACAGGCTAACTGTAGAGAGATAGATGGCTAAACACTGAAAGACACCTTGTGGGCCATGCATTGTTTCTTTGCCCAGTTTCAAGCACCTTTCAGTCATGAGATCCATCACAAGATGCTGAAAAATTTCATAAATTTTATTGTTAGTACAATTTTTCAGGGCCTTTACTCACGGTGTTATAGGCCAGAGAGGGACAGATCCTGTCTTAGTGTCTTCTTTCAGAAATCTCAAGCTGCATGCTGAACAGCCACAACAGTGGTAACAACAGGAGGGAAGGGGACACCAGGGAAGGAAAAATAGGACGGAAGGGGAGAAGAGAAGAGAAGAGAGAAAACAGTGCTGTTGTGGGGGAAAGCATTACTCAAAGTAGAAGGGGAAAGGAAGTAGCTATGGTGAGCGCAAGGTAAATGGGGAATACTCTGTCCGGCTTTATTAACCTTAATTTTAGTTCCTCTTTTCCATTTTTCAGCTTAAGTAAGCAAGCATATAGCCATGTTTATATAATAGCTGGGGTAATGAAGATGGACTATACCAATTTGGGGCTAATTCTTGCCCTCAGGAGAGCACAGGGACTGCAGCTGTGGCCAGCCCCTACCGAAAAGGAGTGGTGAGGAGAACAGCTCCTTGTATCCAACTTCCCATTACATCCTCACCAGGGACCACCATAGTCTAGCCCTTAAAATAAACAGATGAGGTTAATTTTTCCAGCAATAGAGTTGGTTTAGCAGCTCTCAGTACTGGTTCAGTTGTGCTCCCACTCAAGCTAATGAAGTGGTTTCCTTGAGAACGGTTGGACTCACTGCAAACTTTTTGAAAAGCCCATTTATAGCCATATTCAGTCACTGGATTTTGAGTCTTGGGACTGTCTTTTGTTCTCTTCCTATTTGATATCTTCACCTTCCAGATCATAACAGGCAGGCTTTTCCTCAACCTTTATCACAATGCCGTTAAGTACTTGTGGCCATAATGTCCTTTGATTACAGAGCATGCGAGAAGCGTGTACCATGGCACATTTGACCACATCCTCTGAAACCGAGGTTGTGGCTGAACTAATTATTTTCACGGCTGGAAGAGAACAGGCAATGTTGCCTAAAGTGTGGGAAGATATGTGTATGTGTGAGCGTGTGTTTGTGTGGTTATACCATCTGGGAAGAGCAGAGCCAAATATACTTCCCCTTGGGTTTTTTTTTACGTGCAAATCCTTGGTAAAGATGTAACTGGAGAAGTCTCATTTCTCTGCCTGAAGACCTGCGTTTGCCTGAGGTTTGGCATGCTGGGGACTGCGTCTCCCTGCAGAAACCCTGCCTTCCTGAATTCCTGTTCTGCCATTCCCCAACTGACGCCCTTTGCTTCTGTGGGCAGGGGGGAAGTTGCCCTTCCTCCACATTGCTTGTTTTTGTTATACTAGCAGTATGAGGTACTCTTTATTTATAATCTGAATGTTAGGGATGTTGGGCCAATCTGGTGCTTCCAGCTGGCTGAACACTTCCCAGCGCTTTGGATGCCAGATATAACATAATTTATTGTGGAAAACAGTAGGGGTAATACACTTCTAGCTATCAAAGGTTAATGTAGAATATCAGCAGCTCTTCGGCAAGGATACATGTATTGTTGGATGGTCTGTGATTATGTGTCTCCTATTAAAATAGAAAAACAAACCTCTTTCCTTTTTAATGCTGCTGTTCACCCCCTTCTCTTTTCTCTCCTTCCCCTTGGTTATTTTAACTCCTTCATTTCATTATGCAGTTTTCACACATTTCCTCAGGGAGAAAAAGGCAATTGTACTTTGTTTCTTTGGCATGAAACTGAGCAAACTAAGGGGAATTTTTTTTTTTTTTCTTTCTTTGTTTTAACTAAAACATTCATTTCTGTGCCAAGGCAGAGTAAAACTGCTGAGTTAGCCAAGGCTGTAAATTGAACTGGTCCTTTTACCTCTAGAAAATATTAAAGCATCCTTCTGCCATGGTGCTGGCACCCGTTGCTGGATCAAGTGCTACTATTAACGGGAAATCGGGAAAGTACATTATCACTCCAGTGCTGTCATTACCAGAGGGTTTCACTGAACTATAGTGTTCAGGAAAGTGAGACTGCAAAGACCAGAGAAAAATTGCACACTTAGAGCAAGGGAAGGAAAGCTTCAGACAGAAAACTTGGAGATACATTAAGAGTTTGTGAAGGTACCCAGTATGGGAGGCAAGTGGCTGCTTTGTTAAAAAGGGGTATGTTAGGTAAAGCATCCCATTATTCTGCAAGTTTAGAAAGAAACTGGTGTAGACTTTTCTAATGGGCTCTTCTGATCAATTCTAGCAGATCTGAGGCCTGTCAAGGCAAGATTGTGTCTGCCTGAAATCTAATGAGGTTCATTCTGCACCAAGGAGAACCCCAAACAGAGGTTTTTATGGGGAACTTTTTTTCTTCCCAGTAGAATAAGCTCCCTCTCAGGGATTCTTCTGTTAAAGAGGGATTTTTTAATCATCAGAAATACACAGTGAACTGCATTGATAATTCAGTTAAAGAATGTAATGGAAATATATAGAATAATCAATTAGTAAAGGTTGTGGTTATTTAAGGCATTAACTTACCCTGGGTGTGCCAGGTCAGCAGGTGGGGAAGCTGCCTTCTTCCTGCAAAGCCATGCTGAGTTCACCAGCTGTTTTGGCATTGGAGCTGTAGGGAAGGCTTAGGTGAACATTTCGTTATAGTTCACAGTCTGGGCTGCATCTGACTTCCATTTTATGGGATAAAAAATGACAAATAATACGTAAATTCAGTTTGTTGTGCTTCTCTTTTTCAAAGTTCTTTAGAGACTTGAAATAATCTTCCTGACACCCATGCAAGGTAAGCGTAGCTATCGAGCTTTACAGATGTGGAAACTGAGGCACAGAGGGGTTAAATAGTGACATTTGAAAATATGGGTGCCTCAAATGAGGCAACTCAAGCCCATGGTCCAAATAGCAGAAGTCCTGCGCTCCTGATCTCACTAGAAAACAAGGACGCTCAGCATATCTGTGGGGCAGGCCCTGAACTGACAGGCTGAAACGTGAGGGTGGCACAGCAAGTGTGTCCCAAGTATGGTTCCCCAGCTTGGGGTCAGACCACGAGACCATAGTGCTCCTGAATGATCGCCAGGACCTGCATGTTGTTTCTAGCCCTGTTTAGGATTTGGGAATCTGACATTTTTACTGATTTTTGCTCCCAACTTACCTGCTCCTAGTCGAGTCCCTTAAATCTACAATTGCTTTTTTTTTTTTTTTTTTTTTTTTTAAATATGAAAGGTGTCCTTACAGGCATGACCAACTTCATAAGAAAAGCTCTATAGGGACATTAAATATATTTTTGTTTTTGTTTCCTGGGATAGGCTTCCTTCTGAGAATTACTCATCGAGCCACATATTTGCTTTGCTCAGCACTATTCTAGTGGAAATATTTCTTGTTTATTTAGTCTTACACAGGGGTCTGACATTCCCTTGTTACCACAACACAGTTGACTGAGAGCTTGGAGTGCCCAGGGAATCCGAGATTATGGCCCAGAAGTTAAAAAATGAGCACTGATCTTAACTGTGTATCTTTTGGGGCTCTGGTCAGGGCATCAGCATGTTTGATTTTTTAGCGTGTCCTGAGCTCAGACGGTGTCTAGAGCTGTGGTTGTTCTGGGTGTCAGAAAGGCAGCAGCCCCTGCAGTTCACAAAAAACATCCCCAACCTGGAGCTCCCAAGGAGCAGATGTACCTTTGAAACAGTGGTTATTTTGACCAAGCACTTACTAGTTTGACTAATACAATTTCTGTCAATTCATAGTATCACTAAGTTAAACAATACTGAGCTACTATTTCACAGTTCCTAGAAGATCATCTATTCCCCAAGTTACAGTGGAAAAGAATATCCCACCCTCTGGGTTGTTTTCAAGGCGGGTCCAAAAATGATTCGGATAATCAGACTTTAATGCTGTGAAATTTTGTCAAAGGGCAGTCTTCCCCTGGACTCAGACTGTTTTGCCAATCAGATAAAACTTCCCAAGCTTTTTCCTAGCAGCATCAGTGGTTAACTTGATCTTACTGCACTGTAAAGGATTTTGTGCTACAAATAATTTTTCATAGAACCTCTTTGTTATGTGAATGTTGGGTGAACTCTGGACAGATTATTTGTAAGAACATTTCCAGGAACATTAACAGCACAGTGTGGTCTCCAATGAAATGAAAATGACTTAAAAAGGATTTCTTTTAGATTAATAAAAGAGAGAATGTATAATGAAAAGGGCTGATGGGGGAATGTTTAAGTGTATTAATAGGCAGAAGAAATACCTATTAAGCAGAATAATATCTGTATACCAGCCCCCCACCCATTTTAAATTGTATATATTATTTTAGCTGTTGGGACTCCTTCCTTCCACCTTGTGAAAGCTGACAATTTTTACTTACAGCCTGGAGCTAAATACTGCAGTGCCTCAAAATGGAAGATGAAACAGGCCAACAGGTTTTCTTTGTCTTTTGAAAAAAATGGAGTGTCATTTCTTCTCCCTCCCCCTCGTGTGTTCCTCCCCCCGCTACACCCCTACTAGTATTAGCAGCTTTTCCTCCAAAAAAGCACTAGATGGTGCCCCTTTTCTTTGAGTGTGACAGAGCTGGATTTCCCAAGAGAGGTGCTACTGCCCTGCCGTGAAGATCATCAGGCACAAAAACTTGCAGGGTCTCCTTGTCCCTTAATATAATTAAGAGCCTAAGATAAGTCTTTTTTACCCCTTTCAAGTCTTCAAACCTGAACTAGATCCATCTTCAGGAGACTGTCTTGTTAGTGATGGAGAATGAGTCATGACCAGAGATTCATAAGCAGTAAAGTAATTTTTAAAAAAGTGATTTCAAACCAAAAAGGAGAAACAGCAGGGTATGTATATCCCTCCCTGTTTTCAGTAGCCCAACACTGCAGGATCAAAGAACATTTGCAGTATTCTTTGCTGAAAAGAAAACTTTTCAAGTCAAGGATCCTTAATTAGATGTTAGCTGGGCAATCTGACTGATACTAATTTGTTAATTTTATTATGACCCTTGGCCTTTAACTGACTGAGCAGTCTTTTGTAAACAGAATTGATATTACAGCTCAATATTTATCTTTTAAAATAAAGTGCCAAACAGGGAATATGGCCTAGCCTTGTACTCTGCATGTTCTGTCAACTTACACTATATCTTCATTAAAAATATTTCATTAGTCGTAGTTAGCAGATTGTTACCTGGCTTTTGAAAATGGAATGAACAATTGGTTAAAAGGACATTACCTATCTGCATCTATATTTCTTTCTGCATTGGAATAACTTTTCCTAGTAGACGTCATCTTTGCATTTAGATGGTTGACATATTCTAGTCCCTTAACAGAAGAAACAGGTAACATGACATGGAAACAAATTCAGAATTAACAACAAATAAAATGACTGCTTGCTAGGAATGAAAGTCGAGGCAGGTATCAAACCCCTCATTGTGAAACCCCTGAAATGTAACTGAAAAAAGCCACTTCCTTTAATCTGTTTATTTATGCATTTGAAATGGCATAAAAATAAACATTCTTTGAAGTGACCCAAGATAAATTAGTCCAGGTTTGTCATTTCTTACTATTTTTGTAAATGGTCCTTAGAAAATTAGGTCTGTTGGCATCTGGGAACAAAAATTCAACTGGGAAAAGAAGCTTTAATATGAAACAGAAAGAATTATTCCCATGCTCTGGCTGCCCTGTCATATGTCATGACATGTGGCAGGTTGACTGCTCATTAATTCTATTTATATCAGTATGATAATACACCCCACTGAGTACACATGTGTTAAAATATTCATAAATTATGTTTAGTGCAAGCAGATATACATTACATGCCAAAAGAAGACTATTATTTAAAGACAAAACTGGTAAACAGTCAAACACGGAAAAGTCTTTTTAATGTTGGTCCAGTACATTGTGTATCATCAAACTCACATTTAATTGCCTTTACTTGCAGACTCTGTCTCCAGCAATGCACTATCTAATGCACCTTTATATTTTTTAACAACTTGCAAAAGAAGCAGCTTTTACTGAAATTGGAAATTCAGCAATTACTGTAAATGTCATATTATCTCAAAGCAGTAACTATAACAATTTGAAATATTTAAAATGAAGGTTTACTTTGACCTTCACATATTTTAAGATACTTCTACACAGCTGAAAGCTCTACTCTAAATATTAAAAAATTCAAATGCACACTATTTTTGGAGGGAAATGCAGTCTAGCCCCAAAATAGTTAACCTTAGTTATGAGTAAATTTTAAGCAAAAATAGCCAAAATTATTTAATCATACATTGCTCAGGATATTTTGTTACATACATATATTTCTTAAACTTTTAAAATGGCTTTTAAAGCAGCAAAATTAAAAACACTTTTTACAAGTCGTTAATTTTGTATAGAATGTGAAAGTAATCTCTGAATATTAGAACAGATATCTCTGCATCTTAAAATCCGTTTGTTCAGAATCAAAATGCTCTTCTATGTGCAATCAATTCTGAATTGCTTCTAGTGCTCTGTTAGAATTATTAGAATATTTAGACACGTGCTTTTTATCTAACAGGAAGTCATTACAAGTTGTGTTGAATTCCTTAATTTAAAAATACCTTAAAAATGATGTTTTAAATTCAAAAATGTATTTTAGAACTTCAGAAATTATCACAAATTATCATGGATTAATGGCACAGGTGTTAAAAACACTGCAAGTTTTAAAATTATTAACAAAAGGTGGGATGTGGCACCCATTTATTTGCAGTTATTGTGATAGCAGTTATCCTAAGTAAGTACAAACCAAGCTGGTTTTGATATCCTGTTAGTGCTTCACATTTGGAAAACAATTT
Organism: Ibycter americanus; assembly: GCA_035590275.1. Taxonomy (NCBI): domain Eukaryota; kingdom Metazoa; phylum Chordata; class Aves; order Falconiformes; family Falconidae; genus Ibycter; species Ibycter americanus. The sequence continues at coordinate 88,735,048 of JAVJGI010000062.1, forward strand.
CAAAACTTTTTAAAACATCAAATGTTGTAATGGGGGCAGTGGGAAGGGAGGAGGGGGTTGCTTCATGATGAAATTTTGAAAAGATATATGATGAGAGTCGGGAGTTTATGTATGTCAAAAAGGGCAAATAGTTACCCTGTTTCTACTCAGTTTTAAGGGATCTGAACAGGGGCAGGATGAAGTGACTGACTGTAAAGCGTATATAACCTTTCTAATCACAAAACCATACTAATGTTTCTAGCAGCAGTGAAGCATATTGACTTCTGATAAAGGACGAAGAGGGGGCACAGGAGTGTGGTGTTACAAAGCCATCTCTTCAGCACATTTTGTAGGAATGATGGCTTGCCCAGGTGTTTGTGGGCAAAAAATGTCACCCCTTGATTTCGCTGTACTGTCAAATGTGCCAGCCGAGTTGACCATTGCCCAGCCGCAGAAGTGGCTCAATTTTACCCATCAGTGAAATGGTTAGAAGGGATTGGGAATTTTCTCTTTCTTTGATTGAAAAGGCTGGTTTGAGGAAACTGAAACTTTTTTGCAGGCAGGTATCAATTTCAAAGAAACTTTCATCAGAAGAGATTTGTCAGCCGTCGGATGGAATTTCTGGTCGAGACCAGAAGGAGATGGCAAGGTTGGAGTATCAGGTAGCACCGTGGTCGGGGCACTCACCTGGAATGTGGAAAATCAAGGTATGGGCCTAGGGACTTGAACATGAGATTTACAAAGCTAGTGCCCTGAACGCTAGGCTTTTGAGTTGTTTGCTTGCTGTGCATTTAACTGTTTATGCAAAGTGGAGCCCTGCTAGCAGGAGATCTGGAGACCTGATGCGTCGGACTAGCCTGGGACCTGATGGCTAAGGCACTTGTGTAAAATGGGAGAGAGTGGTGAAGCAGGCAGCACTGAGTGCTTTATCTGTGCAGCTTTTAAAGACTGTCCATCTCATTCTTGTGCATAAAATTCAAAAAGTCTTCGTCCCAAGGAAGAATGGGAACATTTCTGAAATCTCATAAAAGCTCTGCAAAATGCGAAACCTGCTTCTGCCATCCCACCGCCATCCTCTTTGCCATAGAAACAAATTGCAAAAATCCACTGAATTCCTGGGAGCAAACTGTGACTCATGTAATACAATTTCTCAATTGCTAGAGAATTTACTGGATGTAAGGTTCATTGTAAGTATAAAAAATGCAGTCTCTTAATAAGACAGCTTTTAAAAATAGAATGCTTTCTGAATTTTAAGAAACTTTGTAATAATATAAACAAGGTTTTTAATCTTGGTAATGGTAGCATCAAATTATATACACCATCTAATTTTATCAGATGATAACAGTTGTAGTTTTTATCTTCAAAAACAGGTTGTGAGTGCTAGAGGGGAATAACTCTTCACAGCAAAAGCAAAGTTAATTTTGTGTTGTCTTATGTTGCTGGCAAAGAAGCCTCTTTTTTTTTTTTTTTTTTTTTAAGTTCATCTCTTTTCTGGTTGGTTTGGTTTTTTTTCCCTTGAAAAAAAAGGAGTCATTTCACACAGCACTTTATTTAAATACAAAAAAATCACGGTAAAAAGATCTCTCATTATAAGCTTTCTGAAAGTTTGCTATGCACTTTCATGTAAAACTTGGCCTCAGTACAGAACTGCTGTACAATCATTTTCATCTGAGATTTGAACATATTGGAAGAACTAGAGCAGTTCTTTCTTCTATCCTGTCATTTTTTTCCCTTGGAAATGATGAGCATATGGCAACCACCCTCACTGGATTCTCAAACAACAGGAGGGACCTTATTTCGATTCCTACATCCTGTCATCAGTGAATCCCATGATATTTTGTTCTTGCAAGGCTAAAGATGTGATTCGCATTTGCCATAAGGACAGAGCTTAATGTGATGCCATTTTACCACAGGAGCCCTCAATCAGTTAATTAAACATGATATAAATCACTGCATGTATTTGTAAAGTAAGATTAATATGGCAAAGTCAGAGTAATGAGGAATCCTCACCATTGTCTGAGTGTGAATCACTGATAGGAAGATTACCCTTTTTGAAACTGGATATCTTTGAGTGGGTTTTGTTGGCTTAATCCCTCAGACTGCTTTGTGCAACTTGAAACCCAGAGCTGTCATCTTTCGCCAAAATTTCAGCCATAACTTCCTCAGCTTTCACCCAATCATTTAAATCAGCATTCATAATACTTAGAAAGATCAAGCCTTTCAGCATACCACAAGGCTTCTTCATACCACCTGGGACATTGGCAACATGTTTAATAAATATTTCATTTCATTTCATTGTGGAGATTCTTCCTTTGTTTTTTTCTGGGGGATTTACAGGGTACCCACAGCAGCACATTCCGGCACTGCGGTCACTTAGGTTTACAGCCTTAATAAAAGGACATTTTTTTTCTTCTTTCTTTCTTGAAGTGCTATGGAGCCTTGTTAAACTAGAGCAATTACAGACACACAAGATAGGTGCTCTGGAAAGATCAAAGCCCCCCTAAAGACAGCTCTGTAGGATTCTGGAGATCTCTTTGAAAAGCACTCAGTTTACAAAGTAGAGATGTATAAAACCACGCATTAAAAATCCCATGTTCAAATAATGCTAAAGGCCTGATATTAGTTAATATGGAATCCACTTTAGCCACTCTGTTTTCACATCAAACTTTGAACCACTCTGAAGGAAGTCTGCTGGTCTATCAGCATGCTGTGGCACTGTGTGCATCCTGTGACATGGTGTCTTGCATGGAAAATATCCTTTTGTTACAGAGCACCAGTCCTGTGCTTTGCCATTCTAAAACACCAGATGGATGCAGTGTATGGTGGGCAGCCTTGACCCTTTGTATTTCGGTTGGAAGAGGCGTGTGTATGAGCAAAAAGGAAAAGGGAAGAAATGATGCTGTCGTCGGTTTTGAATTGAATCCTGTGTTCATCAGGGCAGTGGAGACCGGGATCACGGTAGAGGCAGATCCAATGAAAGGAAAAGGTGCTGCTGCTGCACCTGCCTCCTCAAACAGGACCCTATGCTGGAGATCTATCCAGTGGCTGAAGAGTATCTCAGAAGCATTATGCTATTGAAGGAGCTAGCAAGAGGATAAGGTGACAGTCAGAAGTCTTACATGCTTTCCAGAATTCATAGACTTTACTCAGAAGATGCTTCCATCAGCTTGAGGTCTTGATAGCCCCACTATGAATGAATTGCACAAGGGGTACTGTTTTACAATATTGGTGGATGCTCCAGCTAGGGCTGGGATGTCTGGGGAGTAATTCAGTGTCAAAGGATTTAACTTGCATCTCCCAGCTCACAGGAGAATACCTTGCCATTGCACTGTCTGCTCCTTCATCAGAAAAAGGAGGAAAGGAAGAAAGGATATGGGTGCTTTCTGCTCCTTCCAGTGCAGTTGTGCTGCTGGATGTCAAAGATCACAAGCAGAGAGTGCAGTGCTGACTCCAGAAGCCAAAGCAGAAAGATATGTACTGGCAGCCGATCCCTTTTCTACACATTACCTGCAGACAGTTGTCTGAGCAGACTAAGCAGTGAATGCCACATTTTCAAAGACTGTCTGATGTGCACCGGTGGAGTTTGTGTACCTCCAGAAGTGGATGATTGTGTGTAGCAGCCTTTCAAATTGCTATTCTCTGTTCTGGTGCCTCTGCTTACTCTTAGTTGATACAGCACTTAAGGGCTTGACTCTGCGAGCCCTAAATCAGCAGTTTAAGAGCATGCAGAGCCAAGCCCTAAGGTCAGGGACTCCTGTGGCTGTTAAAGGAGACCCCCTGACCGACCTTTTTGTCTGTCCCGATGGCCTTCAGAAAACCAGTAGATCCTGTGCAGCTGGAAGCACTGTCATTGCCATTAGAGTTTTGAAAGGTCTGTGTTTGCAAATGCGTGAATGATGAAAGTAAAAAGGGTAACAGGAGAATCCCAGTCGTATTCAGAAGTTTTCTAAGCTGCAGGTGCATAAACATAAACATTTGAGATGTGCTTCTCCCCTTTCTGTGCTCTTCAGTAAGATAAACCAGCCAAAATTGAAACTGAAGTGAAAAGCTCTATTACGGAATTGAGACTGTGTCATCTGCGCCAGTGTTTTTCTCTCATTCATGTTTTTTTTAAGTTCACAGATTCAGAAGATTTGGTTTTGATGCAGCAGTTAATAAACATCATTGCGATACTGATATGTGGATAGCTATTCGAGTTTTAGCCTAAAACTATGCATAAATTACCTTACAATACCTTGAAAAATGGCCTGTTTAAAGATCTTCACTTTTCTATCATCACTGTCAATAAAATTTTCATGATAAAGATTATCATTATTCCATAATAGTATCGTACTGGAAGGCTATCAGATAAAAGCCGTGTTTTCCTTTGAACTCTTACAAGTATTCTTGAGTCTGTTATGATGCAGGATTTTTATCACAAATGAGTTAGTTAGAAAGAATGACTAAAAAGAAAATAACAGAAATAAATATGATGAGCTAATCTTAGAAAGGAAGCTGTATAACATGTAAGAAAAGTCTCTGGAGCTGGGTTATACTTGTAGGTAGATGTGCTGAGCATTTGCCGTGACCATTTGTGAGCGTTGCCACTGTTCTCAGAGGCGGCAGGATTTTACCTGGTTTTATGCACCTGTATATCTCTGTCTGTGTATCACCCTGAGCTCTAATCAGCTGGGGCTGCAAAGCAGTTGCCATTTCCGTCCACTCAAATGTCCTATAGCAGCACTGAAGTGTCCTGTGTTCTTTACAGTTTTCTGTTTTGAGTTGCTTCTTTTTCTACTCTGGGAATCCATCACTCTCATAAAACTGCAGTTACAGCTGCATTTACTTACTGTGTGGCTTGCTTTTACAGCTCTTCCAAACCTGTATTACCTTTTACAAAACCTGCAACATATATCCCCATGTTCATTCTTGTTCTTATTTTTGCCCTATGGGTCATACTGCTTACTTATCCAGTGCTGTCAGACCCTGAATAGCTTCTCTTTATTTATTCCTTTCTTACATTGTTGTGTTTTGTGTTATCTCTAACCTAAAATTCCTTGTCATTTACGATGAAAACTTGCAAAATGCAAACAGTTTACTTAGAGGATTAGAGTTGATGTGAAGGATTAATGCAGGGCTAAGGAATCTCCCTGCAAGATATTTGGATCAAATCCAGCTTGCACAAGTTGCCACAAGTTGTAGTGAGCAGCGAGAATGTACATTTTCATTGGTTTGGGGGATTTTTGTGTATAATCACTCACATCTTGAAATGATTTTCTTTCAGTCAGGTGTGTAAATTTTTGGGGCTGAAGCACTACAGTCATTTTATTTCAGCATGCACATTCGAGTGAATTTTATGATTGGTGCCTGAGCATTCAGGGAAAAGGCACTTGGAGCTGATAAGAAGTTAACGTATCAAGTAGGAATGTCTGTGTGCGTGTCCAGCTAGGAAGGGGAAACAATGCCACAGGACTTGTCCCCACAAACGGCACAGCTCAGCGCACAAATGGAAAACTTATTTCTGATCCATTTGTAGCACTCAACTACTTCGTTCCCAACTTTTTGGAATATTGTGGAAGTGATGGTAGTTGAGGGATCACATCCTGCTCATAGGTTCTCCACAGAAAAGTTAAAAAGAGTGAAAATCCTCAAAGGCACGCATAAGATTATTGCCTCTGCACTATCCTCTTACATCCAGCAGTGCTGGCTGGCAGTGTGAAAAATCCTGTGTGTAGCTGGGAACAGACTAGCTTGGAATGCCTGAGAAACCTTCTCTTTGGGAGTGAGAAGGCTGGACGGTATGGGAAGAGTAGTGTGGGTTCCTTGAAGCCAATTTACAGGTAAAAAAGTAGTCTCAGTTTCCTTGTGTTAAACGGTCGTTTCCCCCAGACACTAGTACTAAATAGTACATTTAATACTGAGTAGCAGATGATGGGGTAGTTTCAGGTGGAATATTTCAAGGATTAGGGCTCAAGGATTATACCCTCTTGCTGGGCTAGTTGTAGGGCAGCCTATGGTGCTGGCAGCTTTGTTGATCCAAATCTTTGATATAAAAGTGAATAAAAAGATGTACTTGAAAGCAATCAGGATCTCTGTTCAGGTGCTTTATGTTAAAGGTGTTCTAATTTCCTGTTATGTTTTTGGTAGCTTTGTAATCCTCCTCATTGTAAGATTAAGGTAGGTTTGTGGGGCTGTGCTACAGGGACATGTACCTGAATATGTCCTGAAAAGAGTCGGTGAATGCAGTCAAGACTGCTCCATTACACTGGCTGGAGTGCATTGAGGATCCGACCCAACTTTGGTATTTGGTGGTAATGCTCAACTAGGCTTTAGTGGCTTTTGCTCTGCCTTGTAATTTCTTTGCAGCATAATAAAAAGCTCTTTAGAACATTGCTACATAGATTAATATAGAAAGTGCTTGTGATACTTTTATACACAGGGAGTTTAATACTTGGATGCAAGAGCAAATTGATTGCAGGCAATCCTGTGCTTGAGTACCCAGGAGTGAAAGGAATGATTACAATAACCTCTGGGATTTCTTCTCAGAAGTGGTTCCTGAAAACACCCACACCCACGAAGTATTGGGCACAGCAGAGTATTGTTTCCTTCTGATGTGGAATCACAGAAACATATTTTACTTGGGGAGGTGGGAGGGGCTGAGGGGGAGAGGAAACTCAAGAGACATTAATGTTTAATGTTTTTAATTTTGTAAAATGAACAACAAAAAAGGGTATGGTTTGTGAGTGCCTCTGAGATTGTTTGAACTCTGGCAGCTTGCTGTCAGATGAGATGCTAAAAGCCAGGAAGGAAGAAACTGAGAGGCATACTGGGTAAAGTGGTGCTATCTCACCTCTGGCACGCCGACCCGATGGAAGAGTGAAATAACAGTGAAACAAATTTGGCATGCATTGCTGTAGTCTCCATGAAACGACTTGCACCACCTTGAATTGTATCAGATGGGACCTTGAATTGCAGCCAGGCAGGTGTATTTCCCCTTATTTGTGGAGGGTTCTAGCTCTTACAGAGCTCATTTTCCTGGCCAGCCCCTGCAAGAAGGACTACAGTAATTGTGCCTTCGCTTCACTTACCCTTTCCAGATTGCTCTCTTCTGCCCTGAGAGAGAACATGTCTGTGGCTCAGGGCTTTCAGGCAGACAATTCAGCGTCTCTCAGGGATGGGGAGTAATTCCCGGAGGACCTTAACACCTGCTCAGCTCACCAAGGGTGCATTAACCCCTGGTAAATGCTGAAGAGAGTAGTTCAAGTTATACAGGTTAGAGCGGTGTCTGTATATACACTGCACAAAGGTGCTCAGGCAACACCATTGCTTTTCTGTGGCAGTCTGAAACTTTGGGGTGGGGGAGAGTGGCAGATAATTTCAAGGGGAAGGTAAATTCAGGAAAAAAAATCAGTTTGGAATCTTAAAATTAGTTTCAGTAAAATATTTACAGATAGGCCTCTGGTATTTTAACATTGGTGTTATCTATTTATTATTTTGGTAGTTTAGCATTCCATGAAATAAAAGCAAAGCAAGAAAATAGAAATAAGAATTACTGATCTTAACAGAATTAAACAATTTTGCCTTTTGAAAGTGTGATATTGAAGCTTTTATTGTGAAGCTGAGTTTTTGGCAGGAAAAGAATCTGCTGATACTTCTTACTCTTTGAGGCTGACTGATTGCTTTAATTTGTAGGGTGTATGTGCTTAAAGTGCTCAGGTTGGTAGTATCCATCTGGTGTATACAACTCTCAGTGGTCAGGGCATTATAATACTGTGCCTCACTGGAGATTTTCCTGGAAGGGGATGTAGGAGTTGCTCCAGCACAGCTCTGACACTGGTGAGACTGTGGCAAAGGAACAGATGTTACTGTAGGTGAATAATAATCTGCTGTTATGGGGGGTGGGGGGGGGTGAGCATACTACAAATGAACAACACTGAGCTCATTTAGGTGTGTGCTGGTTTATACTGCGCCTTCATTTGTGCCATCTCTTCTAGGAGCTGCCTTTGTTGTTTCTGTTGTGATGGAGCCCAAAAATGAGATCGGGGCCCCCTCCAGGTCATTAACACCTGCAAGAGACTTGGGAGGAGAGGAGTCTATTTATGGCTACCTGCTGTGTGCAGGGGACCAGGGTTCCCAGTGAAGAGCTTTCTGTGGGGTGGGAGCCTGTAGCTTGGTGAGCCCTGAGCCATTTACTCCCCAGAAACTCTGTGGGAATGTGTAAGATTTAAGCTAGTATGGCTCAGACCGTACTCACTTTTCCGCATCCCTCCCCTTTTGCTCTGGGCCCCGTGTTTGAGTCCAGGAGTTGCTGGGACATCCATTTCTGGGGGCAGTGGGGTGCAGCAAATATTTGTCATCCAGGACAGTTTAATATAGGAATTCATGTTATTCCTCAGGCAAGTGCCCAGGAACGTTCAGAGGGTAAAGCAGTGCTGGTATTTGTTTTACAGTGGGCTGAGGATGGAGAGACTCCAAAAGGCTGTCTAGAATAATGTGGGGAACATTCAATGTAAAGAACTTATTTTATCTCTTTTCAAGGTTACTTGCTACTGGGTTTTTATCTCCCATGAGTAAGTGGATAAGCACCAGGCTCGTTACCTGCACAGTCTGCTGCCTAGCCCAGGAAAAGCACTGTTCCCAGCTGGGCCAAAACCAGCTTGCAGGAATAGACATTTCATTGGTTTTCTCGTGCAATTCTGCTACACCAGTATCTCCAGTCTGTATTTGATGACTGTCGAAGATGCTTTCATTTTATTTGGATGATCTGGGTACCCTATATTGACAGCAGCTCACTGCAGCATTACTGAAGAGCTACTGTGTGTTAGGACAGGCCTTGATCGATAGCTCTATGTTTTTGAAGCAACAGGAGAATAGCTTAGATCCATAGAAGTGGAGTTTTAAAAAATGTACTGTGCCCCTATGAATCAGCTTAGATCTAGCTAGTTTAATTTAGAAAAAAGCCTCTTCAGCAAATGAAATTTTATGGCACCGTTCCCGGTTGGTCTCACTTGCCATACAGATTCTGAACAGCAGTGCAGGTCAGAAGTAGACCTGAACTTCTCAGTATAAGGGTGGCTGGTATTCAGCTGCTGCAGTGACAGGCAGCTTAGGAGGAAATGATAGAACAGATTAAGAATCCAGAGCTGGGTTTTGGTTTGAAACTGTGTGTCACATACCTTTCAAACTGTATTTTAAAGTGAAGCGAAAGATGGGATCAAAAGGAACTCATTGTCAGCAGCCATTAGACCTAAAATTAAACCTGCTGCTGCTCTATTCAGTTTACAGGCATGTACTAGCATGTTAGACTGCTGTTCTGCACTGTACCAACAAGCAGGCTGAATACCAAAATGCTCTAATACTGTTTCTACTTCTTCGGCCACCTTGCCACTGAAGTTCTTAAGACCTTTACATCCCTAGTCCCATCAGCCATCTCACCATTCCTGCAGCATAAACTGCAGATCCCCAGCACTGCAAAACATACCATATGAATACAGCTGCCTCTTCTCAAGAAGCGGTGGCTGTTTAAAGATGATTCAGAGCATGACCAAAACCAGACAGAGGATAAACTTTGAAAAGTCCAGCTTATTGCCAGGCTCTTTTCCTTTGGAACTGACAGCTCTGAAGGGAAGAAGAAACTGGTGTAGACAGTGAAAGCCTATAGCAGTAGCAAAGTGTGTGACAGACCGAAGAAGTCAGGAGCAGAATGACAGCAGAGCTCTCCAGGAGAAAGGAGATCTTTCCCAGGCTGAAGAAGCTGGTTCCAGCTCTCCTGCACTTGCCAGGAGACATTATAAGGCTTGTCAGTCCAGATAGCTCCCATTTAGGTAAAACTTCTGTTGCGTTGCTTTGGATGGGGCATTGCCTTTCCTGAGTGGAAATCGACCTATAAAATGCTTTCAGACCTATGGATCTTCCCCAAAGGACCCTGCAAGCACTTCTAATCTGTCTGCCTTGGTTTCCCTTTCTGATATAACCTATTCAGATCTCCAGAATGAATCTCATAAATACAGAGCTGAGTTAAGGCACAAATACTCTCTGTCGATTTAACAAGTCTCTTGTTGTTTTAGCCTAATCATACTGTTTTGATGGGTTTACCTTGCAAGGGGCCCTATGTTGTGTTTCCATTGTGGCCAGCTAAGCTCGCTCTGCTTTCCACTGATGTTGTCCTATATTTAGTGTTTTGACTTTACGTGACCCTGACACTGTGTAGGGGGAGGAGGAGGAGGAAAAATGTATTACTGCTGGCTAATTCGATGCATTGCTCAGAGACTGTGTCCACTCTGGCAACCCTTTTTCATGGTAATATTTTTTGTTAGCAATAAAAGGATTAATTCTAGAAATCAAGCTCTTTGATTATGATAAGCATAATAAATATCTTAGACAAATTGCTATCCTTTTAAGAATATTAGTAAACGAAGACCTTTGCTCTCCTTGGCTAGGCTTGAGTCTGCTGGTACACGCATTCATACCATCTGCACTGTGTGCTAATACAACTCCTTGTTGTCTGGTCTTCCTGGGAATGCATTATATAGATTGCAGCTGGTTCAGAATGCAGCTGCCAGGGTCACGACTCACACTAAGATTAATCATTACGCCTGGGTTAGCTTCATTACTTCGACTACCCATTACATTTAGCAGAGATTATGAGATGTTGCTTCTAACTTACAAGGCTTGGACTAACACCTACTCACCTCAGCAACATGCTTTTATGGTATGTTTCTCTTGGTAAGTCTCCTAGAGCACCAGAGAGTTTCTCTAGGTGCTGTGCTTTCAGCTTGAGGAGAAAACCTTCCAGCGTTATGTGTATGAAGTGGTGTAGCGTGGGATTCTCACATCTCTGGGTTCACTCCTCTGATGTGGACTGATTTCTTCCCCAGTGCATACTGTCAATGCAGATGATCTTGCCAGAGAAAACAGCATGATGAAGAGGAGGATGAAAAAATCATCACCACCCCATTCATAATTAACCTTGCAATTTACCTCGTTCTCTAGATTTACTGCCAGGTATTTTGGGTGATAGCCATCCAAAGAAATGTGGTTTCCTAGGAAGGGAAGAGAGCTAGTGCGACTACTTCCACTGCACATGAACCTAAGATCATGAAACAATATGACATTTCCCAACAGAAGCCCACAACATAAATTCAGCTAACGGAAATGAACAGGAGTCTAACTCTACTCCGTTCCCTGAAGCTGAACCTCTGAGGTCTTCTCAAGCATAAAGGGGAAAAAAAGCCAAATGTACAGAAGACATTTGAAGGACAATTGACTAAATGTGCCTGTGGTATTCCACATCAGAGCTATGAAGAGGAAACTTGAGGTTACCTTTTTTATGTACATATGGTTTAGGTTTCTGCCCCTAGGGTTGCGGCAAAAGCTATTGTTGCTAAAGAAAACCTGATTGCTTGTGTATAGGGTAGAAAACAAGAAAGAAATTATTTAAATTATGTTACATGCTGTAATTACTTTTTAACATTGTACAGACTTCTACCTCACCAAGCTGCTCCGTCCTGAATACAGTGAGAACAAGTATCACTGTATCAGAGAGCCAGAGGTTCTGACAGCTACTGAGTGAAAAAATACCCTTTTTTAAGGGGTGAAACAAATTTTCAGAAGTTTCTTTGGCAGAGTATGGAGAGAGAGGGCTTGTTTCTGTGGTGAAGAAAGTTCTGCTTTCTAATGGGCATTGAAGCCAGAGATTAGTTGTTTGCCAGTTTTTGGGAGAAGCTCAGACTTCCTAAAAAGCGTCTTGTAGCACTGGGCTGGCTTTGCGTCACATTGAAGTTAAGCTCTTAGCTGGGGTGCTTAAGCCAGGGGTCTGCTTGCTCTTGGCAGCCTCTTCTGTCAATGATAAGAGGCCCTTCCTCCCAGGGGCAGCTGTGCCAGCAGGTATGTTCAGCCATACTCCGCATGTGTCTACTCCTCACCACCGACTTTGAGGTTTAGAAAAGAAGCACCTCAGACCAGTGGCTAAGGCTGAGCCAGAAGAATCCGGGTTGCAATATAAATAAAGTTTAGACCTAGGAAGATCACGCATAGCAAAATCAGACCTAGATTGAATTCTCCTGATTAAGCGCATGCAATCTTCCAGGTCTAACCTGCTGGCCTGAAGACAGCTGATGGAGAGGATATAGAACAGGTAGAAGAGCAGCACTTTGCTCCTGTAAGCGGACATACCACATGTTCTGTGCAAAAAGGGAAAACCTTTAGGGAGCCCTGTTTGAGGGGTCCTCATGCTAAAGCCGAGAAGTGCCCTTTCAGCTGGCCAAGAGAGCTCCCAGGGCTCACCTGTGGGGCTGCCTTCTCTGGAGGGTGGAGCTGTAGGAGCCAGTCAGTCATCAGGGTAAGCTACAAAACCTGAGGAAGGGCTGCCATGTGTTTGACATCTCGGCTGGCCTCAAGGTCAACTCAAATCCTAAGTGCAGGAGAGGAACAAGCACTTTCAGGAGGTGAGTGTGTAATGGGGCTCTGCTCCCTCATGATTTCTCACATACTTACTGGGAATCAAGGGATAGCCCTAGAGAGAAAAGGATCAAGAATAGTGCTACCAGCCTGCTAGTTGAGGATGGCTGTTACCTTCCCTGAGTTTTGCAGTTCAAGGTGTCGTTGTTGCGAGGTACACTTGGTGGCTCAGGGCTCCTTTTTACATCCTGTATCCAATTATTTTGAATTACATTTGGGTTGTTTTTTCGTTTAAAGGTCTCCAAATGATTTTGTTGTGCATGACTAATACTTAGTCATACATTTTTTTGATCAGAATTGTGTAGTAAGTGGCTCCAGTAAGAACTGCAGGGCTCTTTGATGTAACAGCTTTAGAAATGCTGACAACTCTTTCATGTGATGCATCTGATATTTTTTTTTTTTCCCCCAAATTCTGTACTCCCTTTGATTTTAGTCCTTCCAATGTTTCTTGTGTTTCTGGATGCCCAGTAACTCCCTAGGCTCACTGTATTGACCACTGTGTTTTACGCGGTGACACAAAAGAATCTTTGCTTTCAAAGCAAAACTGTCCTCCTCCTTCCAGAGCTGCATGTAAGGATAATGAAAATGTAGCTCCTGCTACAGTCACATGTGTACAGACTTATTTCCCAGTGTCTCACTTCAGCTTTAACCTCCTGAAGCCTGGATTTCTCTCTCCCTGTTCAGTGGAAGATACTTCAGTTGAACCTCTCTTTCTTGAAGAAATGGTAGTGAGCAGGGTTTGTATCAGTTGTTTTAGAAGTTACTACACATATATACATATGTGTGTATAGGAGGCTTAATTGTGGGATTGTGTACAGTTGTTAATCTCCACAGAAACATGCATTAAGCATCAAGTCTAGGCACAGAGGTGAGGAGTAATGATCAGTAACTTACCCTGGTGCCTAAGGGATCTGTGGCAGGAGGCCCTGCTGCAGCTCTGCTGTCAGCAGATTTCTATGGGATGAATCTTATTCTTCTCCATGTTCCTCTGAGATCTGCCTGTAAACCTGAAATTTATGGGAGGTGAATATTTCTGGGGTGAATTACAAGCCTCTGCACCTGAAAAATATGTTGGTGATAACTCAGTCTCCTTCTGTATGTTTGAACCTCCTTGTTGCATTTTTATAGCAGAGGAAGATCCTTTCTTCTTTGACTTTTGCATGTTATTTACCATCTCGCTGTTGTGCAGTCATAAATTAATAAAGCAACAGCTTCGCATGCAGCCAACAAGCTGTGCACTTTGGCTTCTTTTAATGTGATCATTTTGGAGTCGGAAGAAAAGATGATGTTTATTAGATGATGTTTCTTTAAATCCCTGAAGATTCAGCTTTTCAGCTCAGTCCCGACCAGACCTCTTTGTAGGTCACTTATGTGTGATACCCTGGTTGCACCCATGACTTGGAGATGTCTGTATTCAAGTGACCTAAATTGCATTGAGGGAGGCATGGAAGGAAGGAAGGGGGGAGGGAAGTATTGGGGGATGGTGGGAACCAGTCTGTCTGAAAATGCAACAAAATGCAGTTCTCCATCCTGGAGAAATTAATTCAGAATCAGACTGGTTTAAGGAATTCCCGAAATGTAAAGGAACAGATCAATTTAGGCAGGAAATACTGTTCACATAGCAGTTGAGATTGTGGACAAAAGTAAAAATGCAATTAGGGGTATGGTTGCAAAATATGGAGGCAAAAGAGGCTTTGCAGCGAGATGTCTGGCACTGTATGATCCAGTAAATGAACTTAAATTGGCTGCATTGATACAAAGTTTATATGAGAGTGAAGGAATCTTCTGGAAGTGATGGTCCCATTAGCAAAGTGATATGCCTTTATTAACGTTATGCAGCTGCAATAATCTTAATGGAGCAATCTAGTGTTCTTCCCAAAGGATGATCTTATCTCATTTATTAATTGTCTTTCTAGTAGTTATGAGTTCATCTGATCTTGGATAAGTGAAAATTTTGATGCTGCAGATAGGGAGCGGGTTTAATGCGGACGTTGGTAGATGTGTTGTCAGCAAGGGTTTGTACTGATTGACTTGTGTCTTGCTATTTATTTCTGTCTGGCTTGGCTACTGGCTGTGTAAATACTCAGTTTGCATTGTAGCCTGAATTAGGCACCTGTTACTAGCGTGCAAAGCAAGTGTTGTCTTCTTTCAGATGCTGACAAGTCGCTTTTAAATGTACCACTGTTAGGATACATGAGAGAGATCAGGCTGCTGTGCACATCTCTGATGCTTCTTCTGGCTAGAAAGTGAGGTAATGATTAACAGAAGTGTGAAGCGGGTGCAGTAGTAGAAAGCTCCTTCTCTGAACCTTGAGAAGGTGCTAATACTGACTGCCGTAATCAGATACTTTTATCTGACCTGCACAGTCTTGCTGTGCTCTTTTTTTTTTTTTTTTTTTTTTTTTTTTTTTTAAGCAAAGCAGAGTGTAGTGGGAATAGGATTTCTCATTTCCCTCATGACACCTGGTTAGAAAACAAAACAATGCCTGCCACCCCTGATTATATGGGAAACAGGCTGTTCCATATGTTTTACATAGTGATTGTAACTGAAGCTTGTTGGCGGCGGGGGCGGGGGGGGGGGAACCTCAGATACTTTGTTGGTGCAAGGGGGTACTTAGTAAAACCACAGTGGTTTCTTTCCAGGGGGGAGATATCCTAGTGTGGACAGGCTGTGTTGCATGGGGAGTGTCTTTGATGAGGAGTCATCCTATGCCTGTACAAGTCATCTGTGGCCAGGGCACGCTGGAAGGGGGAATGGAGGGCATTACCATCTTGTGTGTTGGTAGATAGGTGAGTGTCTCCTTGGTATGATTTCTGCCCTTATCATAGTAAAGGGAGAGGTACCTTAGGGATGAAGTGACTTGAACGCATAGGACTGCAGGTTCTGAATCACCTCCCTGTCAGCTAGGAAGGTATTTAGGCTTTGAATCTTGATTTCTTCCCCCTGTCCCCCTAGCCTCACCCCCCTCCAGCATGGGATTTGGATACTCATAGAAGAGGGCAGAATACCACCCAGTTAATTCTCTGGAGTATAGCTACTGCACAGCATTCTGGTAGGGAGCTGAATGTATAGCTTATGCCCTAAAGCAAAGTGTATAATGCTTAGAGAACAGAGTGCAATTTTTTTTTTCCTTTGCTGCTGGAATAAATTATCACGTTGGAGTGCCATGGTTTGGACTTATCCCTAGATGGGCATCACCAGTAATGTGCATTTAGCAAATAATATTATTAAGTTGAAAAGATGCCTCTTGCAAATTTTATGGGTTTGCAACAGATGGAAAACAGTAGCGTTTGAGGACTAATAATATATTGTTTTTTTCAAGATTAACCCCAATGATGCTTGCCTCTCTGTGTCCTTCAGCGTGGTTTTTCTAGCTTGTACAATGCTGCCGTTTAGCCATAAGGGCCTGTTAAATTTTGTAACTGAGCGTAATATGCAGCACACATGGGGTGAAAAAATCCAAGAGAAAGGTAGAATGTCTCTGTCCCTAATACTCATTGATGTCTTTGTCAGCGAAGAATGCTAGTCTTTGCATTTTTTATATGCCTGACACAATACCTATAGGTCCATGTACAGTATTCAGTGTAAATATAAGGTGCTCTCAAGTTTTATATATGACCTTTTGTGTCTGGTTGTTACCTTCCTTAAAAAATTTCTGCTGGGCCAAAATGTGATGTGAGATCCAAGGGGGATAGACCCAAACCTAGAGGACCTGTAGGGCGTGAGTAAGAGCATCTTCTTTTCTCCATAGGCTTAGACTGCAGTACTTGTGCTGCATAGCTAAAGAACAAGTAAAGCTAGGAAGCTAAACTTGAGGGACTGTTCCAGAGTGAAAGCTGGCTCGTGTTCACAGCTCTGTAATGCTGCTCATGCAGTAGGAATTGTTGGTTCTGGAGGAAAGTATTTGTGGGTTCAAGACTCTATTCTCTTGCCCAACTGAAGAAAGAAGAAATCAGTACTCTGCAAAGTATTGGTTTATTTCTTTCCTTAGGCACATGCAGGATCTTAAAGTTTCTGTAAAGTATAGTTGTGGTGTTCCTCAGTGTTGAGGGCAGGGTTTATAATGATGAGTGTATATAAAAAAATATCTGAAACACCTTATACTGTTAGAAGAAATGACAAGAGTGAAGTTTGTGCTGTTGATTCCCATCCAATAGGTTGCCATGAGTAGAATTTTTACACAAGTTGGCTTACGTCCAGGTTGCAGCAGAATTAAGCACCTACCCCTGCGCACACAACTGCTTGTTAAAGAAGCAACGTTACTGACATGAAGAGTTGCATAGAAGTTCTATTTCTATTGCTGATACTGCATGCAAATGTTCCCCCCCCACCTTTTTTCCCCCTCTCAGAATTGTGTACCCCATGACAGAAAGGGTGATGTAGTTTAATGCAATTTTGCTGCCAAGTGAAGTAATCTCTTAAGATTCCAAACTTTGTTCTATTTTTGTCCTGGAAATTCATATTGGTTATTTTCTTCTTGTTTTCTTTATTTTAATGAGCTTGCCTTTATCCAGATTTTGAAGTATTTACAATGATGAACCAGAGCAACTCATGCAAAAGAGTTAAAGGGAAGAAGAAGTAGTAGAAAATTTTGAACTATCATATTTCTGCAGAGTAGCCTTTTGTGAAACTTATACTACCATTCTCAAAAGGAAAAGCAGTTAGTTGCTTAAGAGGTTTCAGATTGGCTGGCTGATCAATATCAAGTATTAGTAATGCTATATTAGCAAAGACCTATGCTATACACCCAGGCCTTATTACCATGATGTTCATTTATTGATACTAACACTTGATCATATACAACAAATTATTTTGAAGTTATTTTTGATGAATGTTGTTCATATGTGTTATATGGCTTGATCTTGCAAACCTTTACTCGTGAGGGTAGTCAATTGTCTTCAAAGATTTGCAAGAATGGCCCATATGCAATACAACCTCGATTATCCAAATGTCAGGGGAGACATTGAATAAGTTCATATAATCGACATTTTGAATAATGAGGGAATTTTCAGTGCAATTAATAGATGTCAGGGGACACGACCATCTTTCAGATGACAGGGAGTTTTCAGAAAATTTAGATTTTGATAGCTGAGTTCCTAATGTGTGTGCTACTGACAGACTGAAATTGCAGAGCATCTGAAATGTGCCTATATATTCCTTAATAGCCCTTCCTGTGGAATCAGCCAAGAGTTCTATTTACTGTGGTATTGGCGTTGAGGGTCAAATTGTCACAAGTGTTTAGCTTAACATTGCAGTAAGTCTGCTATTAAGAGCTAGATTCCAGGAACAGAGTGTTAAATCAATATTGGGATTGTCTGAAGTAAAATATTATTTAGAAATACATCAGTGTCAACTTTGGAATATAGTTTTAAGAAAGAAATAAAAACATGAAAGTAAATAAAGTTTAAGGGAGGAAACTCCTGGAAGTAATAAAAGAGGAAGAGAGACTCTTTCGTACAAATGTGGAAACACCCAAGGAAGCATCAGTTTGTGTCAGAATGACTCTCTGTAAACTTGGAGTTGGTCAGTCAAAGATAATCCAAAGCCAAAATTCCTGTTTTCTGACTCCTGTTCATCTCTGCACAGCCAACAGAAGGTGCTGCGGTGGGAGGCACTAATTTCTTTCCTCCCCAGATGGCTGCACATGAGCACCCAGGGATGCATATGGCTCTGCTGACTCCCTGGGCAGAGAGCACCGATGGTGTCTCTGATTGCCTGTCCTCAGGTCTGCACCACCACTGCGTAATCAGAGTTTATCTTTAACAGCTCTAACGAGCAATACGGTCTTGCTAGCTTCTCAAACGCTGATAAGCAGCAAAAGCAGAATTATGATGATCACAACTGATAGTATGCTGGGGGTGTTTGGGATTCTGTCCTGAATCAAAATACTAATGTTTGTAGGAAGCCGAAACCGATGCATCAATTTATTTCGGCACAGAGATGAGCAGTCGCTTGTTTCCTAGGAAACATGGGGTTGTGCATATGCAGCTCCGAATGTGCGCCCTAATGTTTTCCTTCATGTTGATAGAGTAGAAAGTTTGTCCAATGAGATCCATTATGCTTAAAGCAGAAGGGAAAATAAATTTGGAAAGTTGCACTATTCAAAAACAAGATAGCAGTAATACTCCCGAAGTCATAAGGAAAAGGCAGAAATAATTCAAGAAAATAAAGGAAGTGTCCTTTCTGTCTATCTAATCTAGGAATCTGGAGATTTTTATAGTTGCAGAGCCATCTGCTAAGTTTCATTTATTGTGCAACTTCACTACCTCACCATCATCTGTTCATTAATCTGCCTTTTTTAGGTCTACTTCTGAAATTCTGAACCTCTGAGCATCTGTCAAATATTTTTGAAACAGTAGTATGGTCTAAAGGTTTTTATACCAAGTCATTTTGTTGTGTGTTGTCAATAATACTTGGCAGAAGCTTAGCCATTGATAAGATGCTCACCTCAAGCTTGTCAGTAAACCGCTTCCACCATACCCTAAGTCTTTGTATTTCTTCCTAGAAAAGTAAATAAAGCGTAATTTGTGGCGATGCATACTGTGTCTCAAAATGTGGCTTGAACTGCATAGCAGCATTTGGTCTTCTTCTGATTTGAGCAGTGTGCTTGGGTGGCGATTGCCAAAAAGGACTGAGGATTATTAGCCCAGATCACTGACCCCAGCAGGAGTCTTACCATTGACTCAAATGGCCGAGACTTGGACCAAGGTCAAGGACTTTTGGATGTTGGATTTGGCTTTAATATGGTGTTTCAGTCCAGGCCATTCTCTTGTGACCTACACACACATTCGCTGAGATGAGCACGGCGGGAGGGGTGGGGAAGCATTAATATCCACCTTCTCAATCAATGTGTAGAATTCCTCAGATCCCGTACCACATCCTTCAGAGATGGACAAATGACTCATTCTTCATGTTCATTGTTAACAGCAACAAAAAAAGGAGAACTAATCTAGCTGAAATGCAGAGGCCTGGCAGCCGTGTCTGGGTGCATCTCAGACTAATCCATACCTTTCCCTTTTGTGTGTTATTCTAACAGCAGGCAATCTGATGTGTTACCTGAAAATGCACTCTGAATTCAAATTCTTGCTTCCTGGCCCCATTGGAGGTGAGGCAATCCATGAAGCCCCAGGAGCTGAATGAGCAGTGGCTGCTTGTGTGAGTAAATGCTGCTGGAAATAGGTATTAGCAGGTCTGAGGGACTTGAGTCCTCTCCTGCCAGCTGGCTGCCAGGATGTCGCTACCCTGTGTGAAGCTTATGGATGCCTTTGTCGTTCCTGCCCTGAGGTTCCCTGATGTGTTTTTTTAGGCATTGATTTCATTTTGCCTGCTTTAGGTAAATCTCGGTAGCAGTAGATGATTCAGCTCAAGAATTGTTTTCTTTGGGGACTAATCATTCTGCCTTGATCTGTGCTCCTGAATTTAGAGGTTAATCTCTGCAGGGTTCTTCTGGGGAAGGCTGAAGCTTCCACTCTGAAACCTTCTGTGAAAGGACTAACCCTAGGCGTTTTGAATCACACAGTTTGAGTCTTTCTCTCTTGATTATGTATGGGACTAAGGAGACTGTATTTCTAATTTAGGCAGTTACAGATGAGGTACTGCAAGATGGATGAGCTGATCTAATAGCCTGCTGATACTTCCTGGCCATGTGTTCCTGCTGTTTCTCTTGCTTCAGCTTGGGTGCTTGCGCTAAAATGGCAGGAAACTGCCTCAGCAAAACAAAAGGAGCCAAGGCACCCCTGGGCCCTCCAGCTGGGATGAAGGTGGGGACCAGAAATGGTGGCAGAAGGAGGGTTGCTGGTAGGGTGGAAACACTCGGCTGCCACTGATCCTTGGAATGCTTCTTCTGTCCTTTAACTGAGGGTCAAAACTGTCAAATCCTGTTATTGCTGTGACTTTCCTCAGTCCTTTTAACAGCAGCGGCACTGACATGTAGTGTTGCACTCTTGACACTGCAGAGGCCTCTAACTATGCTGACTGATTAGGGGCCAGAAGGATTAGCCAGCAGTGCTCCCGAGATGGGAATGAGCATGCATCCCT
This sequence comes from Ibycter americanus, assembly GCA_035590275.1. Taxonomy (NCBI): domain Eukaryota; kingdom Metazoa; phylum Chordata; class Aves; order Falconiformes; family Falconidae; genus Ibycter; species Ibycter americanus. Next base: position 88,755,502 of record JAVJGI010000062.1, read on the forward strand.
CTTGCAGTAATGCACTTGAGTTACTGAGGGAAACAGCCAAAAATGTGTAATTACCCTTTTCTAGGAAGAGACTCCTGGCCTCTGAGATGTCTTTCAGTGTGGGATATACAATTAGATGTGCTGTTTGTCTGAGAGGAAGGGAAAGAGTCTTGTCTGTCAATAGGTAACCTCATACGATCATCTTGACAGTAGTTACTGTCATTTAAAATCCAGTAGTACTTCTTCAGAGTTAATAAAACCAAAGCCCTTCAGTAAAGTGAGCTCTTAAGATGTACTTCTTGCCTGATATTTAGAAATGAAACCTCTGCAGCAGAAAGAATAGAGCTTCTGTTCTTCTCTGGCATCTCCCTCCATTAACAATAATTAATAGTGGAGCAGGTGGAAAATTAGCAATTTTTGCTGAGAATAAAATATCTTATGTTGGATAGAAACCATCTATTTTTTTCACAGCACTGCTCTGACTCGGTAGTTTCCATGTCTTGAGTCTAAAGTGGCTGGTGTGATGAGGGCATTGAGACCTGAGCTATTGTCAAAGTGTCTGGAGCGGAGCCTCCAAGCAGTATGGAAGTTCTCTTCCTCCTAAGAAGTGCCTTAGTCTTTTCCATGCCTGTTCATGATGGATGAACTGGAGGAACAAACTATGAGGAGAAGCACATTTGAAACAGGACAGTGAGTAATGAAGTGATGGCATCAGCCTTGAAGTCTGAAATAAGTCCTGCGTTGGGCCAGAAAGTGAAAGTGAACTCTGCAATTAACATTTCAGACTTTATTTGAAGTCTGATTTCTAGAGGTTATCTTCTTGTATGACCAAACTAGTGCACATGCATGTGACTCGGCAGGGAAAGAATTGTGCTATGGATTACTTCTGGGCTGTGCAGTTGGATTTTGACAAATCCATCTAGCCCCGTGCTGTGGAATGTGTGGACAAGGTTCAAGTTTGCACTGATGGAAATGGAAACCTCTTGCTATACTGAGTTCAATTTGTTTTCACATGTGGTGTGTTGTCTATCTGGTATGTCTGTTTTATTTATAGCTGTATAAATATATTTTTTTAAAAAAAGCTAGTTGGCGATTTTCACATCAATATTGTGTTTTCAACAGAAAATGGCTTATTAGTCAGCAGAGGCTGCTGGCAAAGTTTTATCTTTTGGATCTAAAAATATTTGGTTTTAATGAAACATTGGGAAATGAAGACTTGGAATTGTGTTGGGTTTTTTTTTCCCCTGTAAAATCATGAAGAACTTGATGCATCTGTTAACAAATCGTTTTTTGTTAAAAACATTTTGAGTGAAAGTATATCACAGCTGGTTCAGACATTATGTATGCATTATGTATGTGTTATATTTTGTCTGCTGAGACCATGGAAAAGAACTTCTTTGTGTGTAGTAGGGAAAACTAGATTTGCAAAGGCTGGGGTTTGTTGTTCTGTTTTTGGGGTTTTTTTGTTGTCTAGGGATTAAAAAAAAAACACCCACTCTGGTAAATTTGCCAATATTTTCATTAGATCTGGCAGCTTTTCTTTGAAACTCTGAATTGCAAACGGTGTTGCGTTTGCTTAAAGAAAGCAGGGGCCCCACTTCACAGTGTTTGCTCTGAGGTTGGTGCACTGACAGGCAGGCATTTGTCCACATTTTTTTATTATTAACTAGAATAAGCAGTTTAATAACTAGGATTAAACCATCAGATCATGACAGAGTAGCATTAGCTGCAGGAACCAAGTTGGAAAGGATTCCAGATGTCATTAGATGAATACCTGCCCTTTAGGGGAAATAGTTGAGTGGGCCTCCGTTTTTATTGGTAAGGTAAACGTTTCTTGGGCCATTCTAGGCAGGTATCCCAGGTCTGCAGTTTCACAAAGATGTTGCAAATCCCTAGCGCCAAAGAATAGACCGTATTCTAGACTTGAGCCAAAATTGTCTCCCTGATGAAAATCGGTGATTTTGCCAGAACACACAAGATTCTGCTGTTGCCTTGAATCATTTACATTTTTGTAATAAATGCAAAGGTGCATTTACAGCATGCCAGTAGATTAATATTTCCTTAGGGGAAGGGGGGAGTGGGGAAAAAGTTGTGATCACAGACCTCTGCTGAAGGGGAAAGGATCCCTCTCCCACTGAAGCAAATAGCAAAACCTTACTGGTTTCAGTTGGATCAAAAATGATCATGAAGCTATACCTTCCCTCATCCAGTATAACTAAAGAGATGTTTAGGTACGATTGTCATGAGTGAGTTAGTAGCATATTCATATACAGGCATGTAGTCAGGGGTATGAGAGACTGTGTCAAAATCAGATGCAGGAAAACGACTTTTGAATTAAAAAAAATATCTGTTTAGACATCAAAATAATGTAAAAACCTTCTTGTTTGATTACAGAAGTTCATTCTGTTAGGAGCTGGCAAACTCTGTCTTGCTGTTTCGGGATGAATGCTGAGAATGAATTTTTCTCTGTTATTAACCACTTTGGGCCATCTTTGCAAGAGTGTCTAGGTGCCAAAATAACTGTGAATCTGGCCCTGGAGCGCTACAATACACTTCCCCCATATACTACACTGCAATACTGTTGCAGTCTGTGGTGGGAGATGTATTGCACAAAAAGACCTCACAAATCTATCTGTAAACAGCTCTACTGTCTCCCTAGTCACTGTGTAAGAAAAATGAAATGGACTTAGGGTGCCAAGTTAATATTGGTGAAGAAATAAAATGTCAAGTTAGCATATATGATCATCTTAAAACCTCTCTTCCCTGATCAGCCTTAAGCGCTCAGGCTAATAGTGCTGGTGTGCTTAAACATCTTCTAAGGCAGAACACAAACATAAGGCTTTGAGGGAGTAATTGTAAAGGTGACTCTTGTGTCCAGGCAAGTTTAAATAAGTCTTCCAGAAATTACTGAAACTGACAACCTGCACCTTTTCATTTTATTATGTATTTGCTCTACCCCACTTAATTTAAAGGTTATGTGGGTGTAACTTAGTCTAAGGGACCTGGAGGATCACATGGAGGAGACAGAGAACGATGAAAGCTGTAGTAGTTTCAGTCTAACTCTATTTCAGAGAATACCTCTTTCTGCTCGCTCTTCTGGCAGCTTGCTGTGTAAAGGGCTGAACCTTAGTTTCCTTTTCCCTGTGGCGCAGAAGAGCGTTTGGGTGATTGTAGAACTGCTTGGTGAAACTCACAGGCTCCACAAGATGGTACTGTATGAAGATCCTCTTCCCTAAGAGAAGTGCGTAGTCCTGAAATAGTCAGAGGAAGAAATCCGGTAAAATACTGGGGTTTACAAGTTTCTCTCAAACTTTCATGCAGGCCAGGCCTATGGTCTTTATTTTTTGCAAGTTCTGCATTTATCTGTGACCTAGCCCAAAGCTTGTTGAAGTCAGTCTTTGTATAAACCTTGATGGACTTCTGATTAGCAGTCGTAGAAAATTTGTTTTGGCTTCTGTTATTGAGAGATTTGCATGGCTGACATGAAATCAAACCAGGCCACGGAAAGCACTTTATTTCAATCACATGCAAGGGAAATAACCGACATTTTTTGAACTTCTCAGCTCTCATTTCTGAAATACTTTGCTGCTACACAGCAGAGCGTCTGGCTCTCATTCCTAGCTAAGAGTAATGCTCCTCTGGTGTAACGCACAAGTTGGTCTTGGTTAAGAGGATGGAGGAGGTTTGCCTACTGGACATCACAAAAAATGGGTGTGGGTCAGGAGAAGGCTGTCTTGGAAGGCAGGGGGTGTTCAGTAAAATACAAAGAAAGCTAAGTGTAGCCATACTCAGCCTGACTGACTTGCAAAATGTCCATGGCCCTTTTGGCAGTGGGGCTTTGCCAGAGAAGTTCCCCTCTGTGGTTTTGGAAAAACATACCCGTTGCCATCACAAGTTCTCTGAGAGCGTTTCAACAACACACTGGATACTTTAGAGCTAGACCTGGCTCAGGTGAAAACTGAGGGGTCACCACAGGTTGCAAGAAAGTATTTTTACAGGGGGAGAGTTTAGTGACATGAAGTTGAAAGAACTGCCACAGAGCAAAACAAAATCTCTCAAGAGTAGGTCTGACAGACTTCTGTTGGGACCTCATACCGTGTTTTCTGTTGCAAATGAAGGGCAGTCTTATTTGAAATGAGCTTTGGAAGAAGTGGTACAAGCTACAGATAACTCATTTGTAGTTTGCTTTTTTTACCTACTTATTCTTCACTGAAGTATTTAAGTCTTCTCATTAGTGCCCCTAGGCCTTGCAGAAGACTAAGTGTCTCTGATAAAAAGTGAGATCATGACAGTTATGAGGTAATCCTTCTTTTCCTGTCTTTCTCTGTATTTCTAGTGCTTCCAAAACAAATATTTAGGTTTAAAAGGCAAACAAAAAACCCCATCCCAGGCCCATAGGTGAAGTAGTCTTTCATATTTTTATTACTGCTTTAGTAACCGTTTTCCCCACACCTGTGGCTTTAATGAGGCTTGAAAAAAATGTAGGAAAACATCAGTATGCTTCTCAGTCTGAATAAAAGCATTTTGTTTTTTCAGGCTGGTCTGGAGCCTCTTACAGTTGATGAGCCCTTCCAGTGGGCTTTGGATCAGCCCCCAAGTTTCTTAATTTTGGGGGGTGCAGGGAAAGGAAGTGCAAATGCATGTGGGTGCTCCAGGGTTGACTTTTAGAGGGGCTTTAGCAAGAGCAAGCTGCATTAGATCTTTTCCACAGAAGATGTACTTTTGCTTCCCACTTTACCATAAATTCATGGTAGGAGCAGCTGTGAAAGAAACGCAGCAGGGAAAACCCAAGTATGGGAGCATCTTTGACCTCTGCTGCTGCTTCGTAACCCCCCTCTCTTTGCCCCCTGAGACATGCAGGCTTTCTGGGGTGATGGATGGCTGGCAGCAAGGGGGACTTTAGTGTGGCTGATGTGATACTTCTACTTCAGAAGTCGGTTGAAACCAGGAGAAGATACATTGATGATTTATGAAAAGAAACTAAAAGCTCCAAACGTGAAAATTTCTATTTTTAATTAATTGAATTTATTTTTTAATTAATTGACGTTTTCACCTATTCTTTTATTTTTGACTGTACCTTGTTCGGATCCTTGCAAAAAATGAACAAACTTTTTTTCTTTTTTTGTATATGTCCTGAATTTACATTATATAAACAGCTGCTTACAGTAATTGATAAAGATAAATCAGTCAGCCTGTGGTATTTTAAAAACAAAAGTAAAAAGACATTCCTCTTTCAGTGGCTTTGTCCTTAAAGCCTTAGGTATGATATTTTTTTCTCTCCAACTGAGATCAATATGGATGCTTTTGTCTCAAAACAGAGACCCAAGTACCAAATTGTTGAACAGATTTCTCCTTTGAAAATGCCACTGTCACTTGAAAATGCCATGTGTACAATGCAGCTGTCCGACTTCTCAGGATTACAAAGAAACAAGACCACGTGAAGCCTATAAACAAGCTTGTAACTCAATGTGTAAAATTTCAATGTTTATTTCAAATGTTTTGAGACTCTCCTTTGCTGTAAAGTAGTGTGTTTGCTTGCAAAGACTCCCACCCTTCAAGTGATCATATTGAATTTTGTAGCTTTTGTCATCACTTCTGTTCACACACTCTTCCACAAGTCTGAATAATGTAGTATGTTTTTATCGTCGAACTTCTTCCTGCTTTTTACTCTTTAATTTACTTCTTTTTTTTCCCCTACCACACAGTTAGATTTTGGTTGGTTTTCCACTCTTTTTAGTCCTTCCTAGCAAGTTGTTTGTTGGTTGTTTTTTTTTTTGGTTTGTTTGTTTTTTTTACCATCCCTTCCTCAGATGTGTGCTGCTAAGTTTCCCATTCTGAACTGGGACTGAGACGCATGCTTTTAACATGTTCTTGTTATCATTAAAAAAATCCTTCATGGCTAATTCAGCAAAGGGGAGGAAGTGACCGGCTGCTGTTGGTGTTGATGAATATGACGACTGTATCAGTTTGTCATCTGGCACTACCATTATCCTCTTCTTCAGCTGGTGTTCATTTGAGTTTATGATCTTACACAAGTATCAATATGTGATGCATTTATTCAAGTTTGGCCAAAAGAGATCTTTCAATAGAATAATAAATCCTCTTTGTTTCAGCTCTGTGTATATTGCAACAGCAGCTTGTGATATTGTGATGAAAATTCTGTAGTCCAAACAGATTTGGTTCAGATCAGTGGTTGCATAGCAAATCTCCAAGGAATATTTATGAACAGATGACACCCTTACCAGAACCAGATCGGCACATGAGAAGGCCTTTTGCTCCTCGAGGTGCTGTTTTTATAGAGTGAGATGTAGATGTGTTTAACACTCATATCCTCTAGTCAGGAGGAGTTAGGATTTCAGAGGATCTGAGCCTTGGTTGCTACATTTTCCAAAGAACATAGCACAGTACCTGCATCCTCTTTTTAAACTGGAGTTGACCTTCCAGCTTCAGCTGGAGTGGTGTTGAGAGGAATGCCTCTGAGACAGCTGCTATGTTGCAAACCAGAGCTGGCTGCCCTTTTCAATAATCTTGGCAATTTAGCCCAGTGCTTTCAGAGAGAAAGTGCAAAGGATAATCCTTAGTGTAGCATAAGAAATGATCAGCACAGATCTTGTTACCATTAATAGAAATTTTTTTTCCCTCTCTTTTAGGTCTTAAATGCCCTTGTTGGAAGAGGGAATTTTGAAAACTACAATCTTCCTGGCTTGGCTTCTTGAGTTTTCCAATTGCTACTGCTGGCAGAACAGACTATGATCCTGCTCCAAGATGACCAGAGTAACTCTGGAAAGGTATGCTTGCCATTTTTCGTATGTTCGATATATCCTTAGCCTGGCAATGGCCTTGTGGAAGCGCTGGAGAGGCAAAGAATAATTACTGCTATGCAGAGTGGTGAGATGCAGGAGATCTTCACAGGACTTACAGCAGGCATTTGGATGTATGTAAGTACATTGCCGGGCTCTGTGTGCCCGAAGGAGTTTGGGAGAGGTTCACATGTGTGGCAATTCAGTGTCACCATATACTTCGCTGCCAAGCTTGGTACCTGTTGGTGTATAAAAGCACGTCCTCTGTATTATCCATGGAGTCTCAAACTCTGCCCGGGATACAAGACCTCAGGGATGTATAACATGCAGCTTCTCAGTGTGTTTGGCTCAGCCACACCCATGCTGGTAGGTTATCTCCAGAATGCTATTCAGTCATCAGCAAACTCAACCACTGCACTGGTCTGTGCCCTTTTGTTGCTGCTTGCAAGTGAGAAGGGCTGTAGGATGACCACTGCTATTCACCCAGCTTTGCAGCACTGATGAGAGCCAGAAAGGGCACTCTGAGCATGCTGCAGCTATGTGTTGCTTCATTTTCTTCTTGCATGAGTTGAAAACTGGCCTTTTCTTTGTTCAGAATTCCAGGGAGGCAACAAAAGAAACAATGCTGGACTTGTGTGGGGCTCTTTTTAAGTCTATGTGAGTGCAGTGAACATTAATTGCTCATAAAAGTGTTTTCCCTCACAGTGTGAAACAAATTTTTTATTAATGGCTTCTCTGCTTTCAAATGGAGAGTAAAAAAAAAGAAAAAGGACTTGGAGATGGACAGAGATGTGGCATCACTGAGAGATCTGTAATATGCAGGCAGGGTGTATTGCTGGTAACTGCTTTCTCTTGCTGTTGAGAATGGTGCATGTGATCAGATGAGCAAGCAAAATACAATGGAGGTTCTTTCTGGGCCATGCTCTTCGAGGGTGGAGGAGGAGAAAGGCTAGTGGTTTCAGACTGGTCCCAGTCCAGGTACAGCCCTGGGAGAAGTTGGGTGAGGGGGCTGAGACTGCAAGAGGTGATTTCTGGCTACCATCAAAGGGTCTCTGTGTCAGGGCCTGTCCAGTCTTGTGAAGGTGGGGAAAAAAAAATTCAACCATTTCTTCATGAAACTAAGGAAAAGCAGCAGACTTCTGGGCTGTGCAGTGTATCTCAGATGAAAAAGTAAGCTAAAATCAGCTTCCAGAAGGAGGAAAATAAAAGGCATATAGCCAAGGCATTGCAGAACCTACTTAGTTCCTACTTATGTTGTGCTGAGCAATGGTGGCTCTTCTCTGACCTGTGCGTATCCGTAATCTTCTTCCAAGACAAATAAAACATGGAATGCTGACACCAGGTTGAGGGTTTATGTGGTCGAAAGCTTATTGTAAGGTGTATGAGGATGTGAATTTTTAGCCTGTCAAGTATTTTGATACCTAGCTATACAGAGCATCTACTCTTGTGTACTGCAATTGTCTTTTGTTTTGTAAATGTGAGGAGACCTATGGCAAATATCCATAATGTCAAAGCGTACATGTAGGCAGGCTTGTAGCTTACCTCATCTAGTGGTAACTCATATAATTTTATACTGAAACATGAAATAGATTCCTTCCAGCTAAAAGCTGCAGATAAAAATGAAAAACTTCTAATTCATCAGCTTTCAGCAAAGTTGAGTAATTACAGTGTAAACAGGTGAAATACCAAATGTGACTTCACTTTTTGTTTATAATTCTGAAGAGTTTACATACTTTCAAGAAAGATTTACATGAAGAACACAGATAAGTAAATAAATGGAGTGAGTATATGATTGATGTTTTTAAAATAGTAAATGCTTCCCATTTGTAACATTCTTGAAATAGATTGGTCATGTAGGCCTTGTTTTTCTTCCTGCTTTACAAGGCTGTCTGTGTTTTGTTTATTTACTGTACAAATTTATGTTCAATGCCTCCTTTTCTGTTTAATTCACAGGAGAATTTTGGTCACTGGCAAGATCATTAAACTGTATTAATATATGTTTAATTAAATCTTTATAACAAAATATATATATGATAAATTACTGTATGAGCAATTAAAAGGAGTGAACAAGTTGAATAACGACAAAGCAGGAATATGAAATTAGGTGTGTGAGTGAGATCAAACATAATGTTAAGAAAAGGACCCACACAGGCGCACAGTTTCACTTTTTTCAAGATACTGCAGGCCACAATTAACACTGCAACAGATACATCCTATGAGGATGCATGTTTACTATTGCTTGATGTTGTCTGCTTGCTACTGTCCTCATCTGTTGCTGCTCATCTTGTACTATGTCCAGAGCAGTGGAAAAACTGTTATTTCTACCAGTTGGCGTTTCTGCAGGTTATAATTCTGACAGAGATGCTGTGGCTGTAAGGAGTGGGCAGCAAGGCAGCCTCAGCAGTAGAGCCTGGGAGAAGCTGCTTTCTGAGAAATAAGGAGTCTGTAGAAGAGAAGTGTTCTCAGGTCACTTGCTAGTGACCGTGCCATAAAAGTCATCATGCTTTGCACAAAGTGGTCGTTCTGGCAGTGTAACTAAATCCTGGTTCTGCAGAGGACTAAAGCCTTACCTGTGTGTTAGGAAAGCGCTGAGGCACTTGCTTGAGTGTAGTCCCACAGACAGGAACATAGAATAGCCTGTCCAGTTTGAACAAGCAACAGGAGTTCATCTTTGGCTGTTTCAACCACGTCAGTGGAAATTAGTCAACTCTGTGTTGACCACATTGGAAGAGGTTAAATGCAGGTAAATGGAGTGGCTGAAGAACATTTTAAATGCAGTAAGTAGATAAACCAAGTTTGAAGGAAGAAATCCTTTCTAGTAAATTTCAGTAGCACCAATACAGTGGTTGCCATTTCAGGTTTGTTGGGTCTTGTTCAAAATGGCTACATCTGGATAAAACTTTAATGTGAAACTTTTGGGGGATCTAAAATTCATAAGTGCGAGCTTGGTTATAGACTGGCTGACAGATAGATCATTATTCCAATGGTTTCACTGAAAAAAAAAGAAGTGCCAGGATTTTGAGTACCAGTTTAATATCCTTAGTGAAGTGCTTCTAACTGTTTGAAGTTCTATCTTGTTTCAAAATGCTCAATTAAAAAGAGTAGCTCAGGAAGAAGCAGTTCAGTTTTGCAGCAATACTATTTTAATAAACCCAGAAAGACAACAGTGGTCTTGATTCAGGCAAACAAGATTAAGAAATTTCTTCAAACAGAAACAAAGTGAATGTTTGAAATGAGTGAATATTTAAATTACGTATCTCTAATTAGGAGCATCCTGATTTATTTTTTTAAAAAGCAAAAGAATGAAAAGGGTTGTCATTGCTGCTGGCATGTAGTGGGGTCTCTGTTCTGTCCCTGTCTCTGCCAAGAGAGAAGTTTGTGCCTGGGAAGTTCATGTCGTTACTATATGTGTCAGTTTTTATCAGTTGTAAAGGAAATGATGATACTGAAATATGTTGGTAGCAAGGGATAGGGAGGCTCAGCATATGAGATGGATATTATAATTATGCAATAGTTGGCTTTACTACCAGTTCATATGCTGCATCTGAATGACTTAATATTACAGAGATTGTTACGTTAGAGATTGTCATTTATATAGTGAGATTAGGTGGTTTGGATTCTATGACTGAATTGCAGTAAGTCTGTGTGGGGAAAAAGAAAGTGTCTTAAGATAGTGATGGGCATGATTCAGAGCTCTGAATCCATGTTTAGGTGAGGATGTTTCAGTCTGATAGAGAGGTTTCTACTCCAGTCTTCCTGTAACCAGCCGCTGCTGCCCAAATCCTTCAGCATTCAGATGCAAAACTTTGTAGCTAAACCCTTGCAGATCTGAGTGGTGTTATTTCACTCTCTCATACATTCCTCGCCACTCCCACAAAGTTCATGGTGTTCAAATTCAGTCTTGGATTCATCTTACTGTGGAGAGGTTCAAGCCACACAGCCCAGATTATGGGGCTTGAAGTGTCTTTTAGAGCTGTGCTGTGTTTGGCAATTTGTGTTCCTTTGGGGTTGACGGAATTTTTTTGGCAGTGAAGTTTTCACTCCCTGAGTTCTGCTCTGAGATTCAGGTTCAAATAAATCTGAAATGTGGACCAGAATTCAGTCCAAGTGAGTGAGTTTCCCATGGTTTCTGTCTGAAACAATAAATCCTTCCTTGGAGAGAGAGAGAGAGAAGGGCAAACCTCCACCTTGGTTCATCCATAAGATTTGCAGATGCTTTTATAAACCTGTGTTCAATTTGGGGTTTGTAAGAAAGCCCTTTCCTATTTCTTCAACTCCTGTTTCAGCTCCAGGGTATAACCCTGGCTGTGTCAGAGTTAACGGGAGTTTTTCCACTCCCATTTGCAGCAAAGGCAGGATTTCCCACCCTGAAGTTCTGCCTGTTTCTGGTTATTGCCCTTACAGGCCAAATACGGAGTTAGTAAGGATACTTAGTGAAACACTTACTGATTTCAAAGCTGAATTTCAAAACCTCAGGATTTCATGCTATTCCCCCTAACTCTATTAAAATTGAAGTGTATTAGCTATCAAATGTACTAATGACCCAGTAGATGACAAAATTCAATTGAGGAAGTGTAGCTGAGGGCATATATGTTCCTGGATCTTTTTACTGCATTTTTAACGAAGACTCTTTGGCTGCCTTGAAAAATTCACATGCCCACTTCCCCGGCACTCGTTGTACCATCTGTACACACAGCACATAGTGTACCTCCTGATTTAAAAAAAAAAAAAAAAGTATTGTTCTGCTCTCCAACCTGCAGCCTGCTGTACCACTTAAACTGGAGAAAAAAAAAAAGGTCTGTCTAATCGATCCTTATTTAATAAACAGTGTTATCAATGCCTTTGAGACAGCTGTACAGTGTATGACATGGGGACATCAGGACATTTGCTGGCTTGCGTTAATTGGCATGGCAATGTTGTTTTTTGGCCTGGCACACCAGATCGAAAATTGAATTTACAAAATCAAACTGTAGTTATCTACATTCCTTGATGTCCTCCCAGGTGAGCTACTGGGCTTCATGCTAATAACTTCTAAAGCAAGCAAACTTTAGCTAATTATGTGCTAGTTTATTCTCCCTTGCTAAATTTTGGCAGGTTGCTTCTGTAAATTATGAAAAATAAATGTGAAATATGCAGATGTCTTTTGTTTGAAGCAGATGTTTGGTCCGCTTTGCCAGAATCTAATCAGCTGTTTCCCCGGAGTTTTTTTTTCTCCCCCCACCCCCAATATTGTCCAAGAGCTTTATGAAAACACGAAGGGTTGGGGGAGTGTAGAACAATAGGACATAGCGTTATTTTCCAGCTACCAGACTTTAAGGTAAGTCGAGGTAGATTTTTAGGCTGTTGTCTCCTCTTGCTAAAGTCACAGCAGATGCTGGCAGAGGGCCCATAAAGCACAATATTGTCTGAGGACAGGCACAATGCAAATGCAGCCTTGCCTGTAGTGGGGGGAGGTGGTGGTGAGTTGGGAGGGAGCCAGTGAAAGCCGGCTTTGATGTCCTGATGGTACGTGTGGCCAAGACCCACAACTTGTGTGCTTCCCCCACGGGAAGCCTCACAGATGGGGGAGCTACACATCTTCAGGAGCATAGTGCATCTGTGTTAAAGGCAAGGCGGGTGGCAGGATCTGTTTCCTTCCCTGTTGCCCCAGATCACCCCCCACCATGCCCTGGTGCCTACAGCATGGCATGGAGGGAGATTGAATTAGCTGGTGTTGCACCCTGCGCTGCCTAGCTGGGCTAAATGCAGCCTTGCAGGGGTGTTGCAGTACTCCGTTGCCATCTCATCCAGTACTACCCTGCAGCACAGGGTCTGAATCTGCCCTTACGGGTACTGGTTGTTTGCCTCCTGGTTATAAGAGCTTCTGAAAATGGAGCCCTCTCCAGAAGAGTCTGATCCACACTGTACCTCATACTTTGCTCCTGGCCTGCTGTGTAGCATGAGTTCCAATCCACAGCTGTGCTGACATAGCAGCTGTGCCTCCTTTGCTATGGCACTCTACCCTCCCAAGAAGCATTTCTGTCTCAACGGCAGCAGTTACTACGGTTAGAAACCAACATAAAGTGCAGAAAAGGGCCCAGATGAAGATCCCTCGAACCTCGACGACCATCCTCCCTGCCATTACAGCTCCAGCAGGCTCATCAGAAGTTCAGTAATAAGAATAGTAATTATTTTTTTAGTACAGTGCTCAGCACCTGCTTTGCACTTTCCGTTTAAGGCTTTCACAGCACTTGATTGTGCATGGATTTAAACTTCCAGCACTCCTACAGGGTAAGTATCATTATCCCCACTTTGCTTACAGGGAAACAGACACAGAAATAGGCTAAGTGATTTTTTTTATTTTTTTTTTTCTTCAAAAGGAGAAAAGATGTGTTTTGTGTTTAAAAGACTTTACTGGAGCTTGGCATCCTGGTTTTCTTAGTCCATATCACAGCTTCCTACTGGAAGTGTTTTTCCAGCTACTGTCAGGGCTTCTCTTGTGGGTCAGCGGAGAGGGAGGTATTCCAGTTACACAGTGTTGAGATTTGGCTCTGTGTGTTCAGAGCACTTGATTTTTGGGTGGATCTGCCAATTGCTTCCAGGACCTGTGCTCTTATGTTAGGTGTTTGTAGCTGAATGGCAAAGGGCTGCCTGAATTGATAACAACTGAGCATCTCTAGGAACCAAGTAGTAGAGAGCAGTGGGCAACTTCAGAGCGATAGGTACTTCAGTGCTATGGTACTGCTCTTTTTTTTTTTTTTCTTTTTTTTTATCATGGCTGAAGCACAAATCAAGAGCCTGTTGTGATAGGTGCTTTGGAAGCAATTAAAATGAATAGTCCTTGCCCCAGGGACACAGGTCTTGAGATTGTGGCAAGATGCTCTTTACTTGTAAATAGATTGCTGGAGGGAAGGATAATTCAGCAGTCTTAGACTGCTAGGGAATTTTTTAATGGTAAAACTGAAGGGGGAAATAGAACCATTGCCAATTTTTTGTAGCTTCTTTACATTTAGGGTTGCAAAAATTAGGTTTTGGTCCTTACGAAAGCATTTGTTTAATCTGACTCTATCATAAAGGAGTTGGGTTTTTTTATAGAATGTATCCTCGTAAGGCAGTATGAATATATAGCCCTTTGATTATTCAAAAAAAATTGTACAAATCAAAATAAATTTGCCTGAGCAATTTAAAATAATTAACCTTTGACAAACCTCCCTCTCTGGTAATGGAGTAGTAACTATATGAATAAAAGATAAGTCGTGACATTCAATGAATTACAATATTCATCCCATAAATTACAGGATAAGATAGCAATATAATCTACATTTTTATAACTCTAAAATGTCCTGAACAGTAACCCCTGTACTCTTCAGGTTAATTTTTTTCTCTTTCTTTGAAGTATGTGATGCCTTCTGTATGAAAAGCTTCCCAAGTGATGTTAAGTTTCCGCAGTGTCCACAAAGGCTGTGACCCAGGCCTGCCTTCCCTGCTCTAAAAGAGAGTCTTTGCCTTAACGGGAAACCCATGCTACAAAGGGATTCTCCTGAACGGTAACTGTAAGTGCAAATTATGATCCTGGGAGTCTCCTGCTATATAACCAAGTACAATGCCAATAAACCAGGGGTGTAAACCACATGAGCATATGGACAAAATATGGTCTGAATGGCATGATTATGTTTCTCAGGCCATAATGAATTCATCCCAAGGTGCAACTGTACATCTGTTGTTATAGTGTTCATGATAGCAAACACTACAGTTAAGGTTGCAGTTTAACTCAAATCATAGCCACCTGTTTCCATTCACTAACAACTTTCTTAAAAATGATTCCTTCTGGACTGATTCACATCAGTCCTAAAATGGTCATTCACTTCTATATTTATTTGGGGGAAAATCGCTTTGATTTATAGAGTAGGCAAGCTGAAAGAGTTCTCTCCCCGTTCCTTGTGATTCTCACCAATGTATTTCCTTAAAATAAATCAAACCCTCTGGTTTTTAAGGGACTGATCCAACTCACATTGATTTTATATTTTTTTTGTGAATACTGTATTGGGCTTTCTGTGACTCACTTTGTGGCTGCTGGCATGGAGTAATACTGTGTAGAAGCAGGTCTGAATACTGCGCATGAAGCTTTAGCTGCTTAGAAGTTAGGAGTCTTATCAAGACTACTTTTCTACTATCTGTTCTCATTGTGTAGTCAGTAAGTGTTGCTTACAAGACAACCAGTCTTTCTTTAGTCGGGATAAATCCAAACCACTGTCTTTACAGACTGGAAAGGAAGGGTAAGATGCTTCAGTCTTAACAGTTGATACCAAGGAAGATAAATTTCTTTCCAGAAACTTTGCCACCCCTCTGAGAGGGATGAGGTACCAAAGAGACTATCAGCTATTACCAAAACCTTAAAAATGGCAAAAGAGGAAAATCTAGTTTCAGGTCTACAAACATCATGTTCTCTTTCAGTGACTGTCTTAAAAAATTTTAATGCACAAGTCAACTTTGAAATGTAAATTCCAAATTAAAGTGTAAAAATGTTAAAGGAGAATCTGCTACTGATCCTTAAAAAGCGGTGCATGTCAGTGATACATATAACATTTTGAAGTGCAAATGATTCTGAATGGAATAGATCACCAATAAACAATGTTTCTGGAGCAATTTCATTTCTTAGCAAGAGTCCGTAGTGCATCTGTCATTGAACGCCCCCTGTCATGATTTCATCTGAGGGAAGTAAACATGTGACTGATTTCAGGTTTGGATTTGATATGGCAGTGTAAGAGCGTTGGGCTGTTTGGCCCCATTGTACTGGGTTTCATTGCAAGCCCCCTCCTGACAGCTGTTGTGTGCAGGAGGGAGATTACATGGTTTTTCCTGAAAAGCTAACTTGCCACATTGTGGTCACCTCCCTCAGAGGGACAAATGCTGATTCCAGCGTGGAGCCTGAAGAGCTGAGTTAGGTGCTAGGTTAATCCACAAGTGTTGGTAGGCAAAAAAATTCCTTCCTTCGACTTCAGAGCATTCCTTGGCTGCGTGTTGCCTACTGCTGCTCTGGAAATGAATGCAAAGTACATTGGGATGCAACAAAAAAGTCAGAAAAGAAGAGTTCCTCTGTCCCTTTCATTTCCGCTACTTAAGCGGTCCCATGCACTAAGGACAGGGAAGTTCTCCAGTGCATGCAGAGTGCCTCTTTCTTTAAGCAATAGCATTGTTTAGCTTATGTAGACATAGAATCCAGAATATAACTTGCAAGTATACTCATGTCCTTATCCTTTCTTAATAAGGGGGAAGTTGAGAGGAGACTTGTCCGCAGCCTTGCAGCAAGGCAGGGGCAGATTCAGGATTGGAGCTGAGATCCCAGCCCTGTGCTAACCCCTGGGGCTCTCCTTCCTCTGTGTACTGGCTCTGCTGCCTTCAAGGCTCTCCTGCCTGTGAAAGGTGAGAGCATTAATGGGCTGTAGTGCAACAGCTCTGCAAAACCTCTGCCGAGCACACAAAAACTATTCCATTTGGCAAAGTGACACCGCTGTCGTGCCTTCATTGTTACAAGCATGGACAGCCATTGTGGTAGAAATTGTTGGAAACAATAACAAAGACTGTGTTTTGTAGGGTTTTCAAAAAATTTCTTGAAGTTGCTGCTTGAAATTAGGACTTGCACAGCCTTTTTGTTCATTTGCTATCCTGTCAGCATATTTTCTACCAAGCTTCTGTTCTCTTGGGTGGGACAGAGGAAGATGCTGGCAAGATGGGCAGATGGATGGCAAGCTGCCACTAAGCCTGGAGCTTGCAGTCCACATCTACCTAGATGCACAGGGCTATGCGTGGCATGATTTGGAGCCTAAGAGAGGAAGTGAACTTTCTGTGATGCATTTCTAATAACTCTTTTCCTTATCTTTGTTAAAAGGTGCCTTAGTTAAAGCTTGTATTATCACAGTTACAAAGATGCATTGATATAATTATGTAGTAATGATTTCATCTTGATAATTTACTGCAATTAAGGCAGCTTTTTGTGTTATTGCTGCTTAAGTTAGATGTCATCTTTTTAATATATTTGCGAGAGAAGAAAAGAGGAATTCTCCTGTAGCTTCAGTGTTGCTAAAAATAAAGGAAGATTGCGCTCTTCTGCTGCTGCTTACTGACACTGTCAAGAATAATGTGAGTGAAATGGAACCAAAGCAGAGAAAAGTGTGTTCTTCCCTGAGCTCTAACTGGGTAGCATTATAGCTCATTTTATCAGGCTCTCAATCATGAAGTGGCCTTTTTTCTTGAACTCGCAGGCAGAGGAAATGGCTTACTTCACAGAATAAGGATATTTTTATGCTTACTATTTAGCCATTTGCAGGGAAAATGTTATTTACATAGAGGAATTCATGGAGGGGGGCATGAAATCAACTGTTCTCTTTTCTTTCCTTATGGCAATCATGTGGATATTCTTGTTTTCAATTAGTGATGTAAGAGGAAAGAAGGGGGAATATTGCTTCAGTCTGTCCCTCTTAACAGGCTTTTTTCATAGGCACAGAGTCCAGGTAGTCTGCTGGTGGCAGTGATCTATTTGATTTCCAAGGTTAGGTGTCTGGCAAAATATTAACAATGATGCAACTTTTGTGTTATTTCATTCTTGTTTATTCTTTTGTGCATATTTATCTATGTTTTCAAGACAAAACTTAGTAGTGGCTCACTCAGGGGATTGGTAATTGGATATAGAGCCTTTCACCTCTAGGTCAGTGGTTCAGATTTGTTACAGGTCAATACTGCCTGGGAGTTGCTACCATGTGACAGCTGCTCGGTGGCCCTTTATGAAATAAGTTGGTGGTCCCAGCTCATTTCCTTGAGAGCAAGTGTCTTCAGCACACAGCAAACTTGAGGGCACCAGTGCAAAACACATTGTTGGTAGAAAAGACGAATCGCGCTTGGGTATAATGCTCATGGTTTGTATGAACATAAAAAAAAACTAATCAAGAGAGCAAATATACATGTCTAGATCCTCAGCTGGCGTAGATTTGGTGTAGATCCATTAAGTGTAGCTGCAGCAATTATCACCAGCTGATTAAAATAGTTCACTGTGGACAGACTGTATTAGTAATATAAAGGTTACTGATGTTACAGTAATATTTTAGTTAACTAAAGACTAAAATTAAAAATCCGAGTGCCTTAGAATTAAAATCACATTTAAAACAAATCCAGGCTTGCTGAAGTTTGGAATAACACTAATTCTTCCATCTAGTGATGCCCTGAGATAACCGTACAATTATGGTTAATGCATTTTACTGTTTGTTGTCCCAAAGGAGATGAAATTGGATTTCAAAGATACATTAGTCTCCAACTTTTAATGACTCTCTGCTTTTAACAGCTTTGCCTGTGCATCTGCCTAAACTTCCAGGGCAACAAAGCCAAGCAAGCAATTCTGAACCATTGAAGTGTAGTAATGGTAGAAGTGAAGTCTTCCACCGAGGAAGCTCCTAACACTAGGGGAACATAAATGTCTTGTAACACTTATTTAAGAAAAACTTTTTGCAGTTGAAGAGTAGTTTAATTATCTCTGATATCACTGAAGTCTTGTTTAAGAGGAGTCTCAGTCTTGCCTGACAGTATCCAAGAGGAAGATAAGAGAACCATTTGCTCTAGAAAAAATAATTTCTGTTATGAGGTTTTGCTGCAGTATTTCAAATCTGAGTTATTCTAGTCCTAATTTCAACTGGGACAATAAAAAGGCACAGGGTGTGTAATTTTGTCATAAAAACGAGCTTGAAGTAAAATATTTATAAATTCTCAAAAGTCATTCTGTGCTTTAAAGAGCAAGTGCTCTGTTTGGAGAGGGTGCATCATAGAAAGAAGTTGAACTTCTTTGAAATGCAGACTTCAGCCTTAATTACAGAGCAGTGACTAGCACTTCCATTGCTTTAGGCTTAAAAGTGATAGAGACGGACGAGTAGCCTCTTCTCAGTAATTGCTTTTCTTCATAATGTATAACTTATGCTCTCTTTCTTTAAACCCACTATTCCCATGTCTCATATAATTTAAGGAGCAGACTAGCTGACTGGGTGTTGCTATTTCTTACCTCCAAGCTGTCAGAAGAGGGGATGAAAAGGCAAGCAAGAAAAAAGTAGAGAGGGTTGGAATTGCAGAATGGATAGTGAAATGCCATTTTAGGTGATCTGGTCTGATGTGCTGGATGATGGAGTCTTATGTTCTGTGGTCCCTTGGTTTGTTGTCAATTATTGACAAGGACTGGAAGACTTGCTAGGCATCTTATTTTTTTAAAAAAAGTCAGTTATCAAAGTGTCTAATCCTAGTCTGAGTGTCAGGTTCCTTCATCAATTTGTACCTTCTGTCATTCATAACTTAGTAAATTTGTATGTTATTTGTTTCTCTAAGTCTGACATTATCTACTGCCTAGGAATAATTAGTGACATGATGATGCAAATAGTGTCCAAAGACATTTGCTTCAAAAGGATCAATTTCAGTTATTTACAAAACTGAAGGAGGTGGGATTCAGCTACGGATTATTCCAGCCATTAAAAAAAGGAGGCAAACATTGCTTGTGCAAATACTTCTGCTACATCGAAACTGAACAAACTAAGGCTCTGGAAGAAGGAAGGGTAAGAATTCCAGCTGCCTCCTTTCTTTCTATCTGAAACTTGGAGGTACAAGGGCATAGCTAAGCGTACCTTATTCAGTCACCCAGAAAAAGACACCATTTGAATGCACTCACTGAATAGAAGGCACAACGATAATAGCAACGTCACACAACAGAATGGCTATTGCCAAATCGCTTTAGCCTTTTGCACGATCATCAGGACCAACAATCTGTTAACCAGCCCATTCTCTAGTTTTTGCTGCAGCAGCATGCTTTAATTTGAGATTACTGTTGCAGCTAACAAGAAACAAACAGTTCTTGAGAGGAGGTTTAAAAGAAAAAAAAAAAATCAGCAAAAAATCTCACAGTCCAGAAGAGCCAAATATGGGAAGGTGAAAGGAAGATTAAGAAGAAATTGCCTGTTACAGAACTTCATTAAAGTCATTTATTAGCTTTGTAATGCCTAACAGTCTGCTGGCTTCAGAATTTTTTCATACAGGGGGCGGATAAGGGAGCGTTTCACTTTCATTTGCATTCTTGATCCCCGCTGCTCTGTTTATAGCGTTGATGCTATTCATACAGTCTTTGCAATATTAATTTTTAATTTATGATGCTCATTAGGAGACACTTAAAACAGAACAATTATCATTTATCTTGATATATTATTTACTAAGACTTGCTGTCATGGTTAGGGACTTGTGATTAGTGGGAGGGGAATAGAAAACAGCTCCGAAAAGTGCTTGGCTGAAGGGACTGGGGCTTAGGAAGCGGTTGTCACCACCAAAGGCCAGAAGTTCTGATGTCTAAGCAAAAGACTTGCAGCACCTAATCAAAACTCGGGAAGAACCTTGGAAGATGAGCCTGGGACAGTGCTTAATGAACCTGCAGGATAGTATTAATGAAAGTCACTCGTAAACCACCAGCTCATCAATTATTCATCCTGCTATCGTCCTGGTACTTTACTGTCTTCCCTTTTCTCCTCAATGTGATTACCTTTTTTTTTAAAATTTTTTTTTTTTTTTTAATTCCCTCTACCCTCATTTTCCTTTTGTGGATTTGCTGACATGTACCCCTGGTAGCTCTTCCTCCCCAGGAAATTGTGTTTCTCAAGGCAACTGCGTAGTATCCACAGGAACAAGAAGGGTAAATTGTGCTCTTTGAGGCATTTGGATGGATGTGCTGCGTTTATTAAGACTTAATAAACCAGATCACTGATATGACAGCCCTGGATAACCTGATTTGTTAAAGGCTGCCATATTGGAAAGTCAGGATCTTCTATGCATTTCTTAATTTGTAGTGTTTAGTGTGTTATTGTGACACATTATCTGTATAGAAGTCTATATGGCAAAACAGAACTTCAAACAGTAGCGACCTGCTAGGAATACTCCGGAGTGCTTCCCCCCTGCCCCCCTAGTTGTCCCTCATACAGGACTTCTGAGAATCCCTGCATTTAGTCTCTTAGCTCCCAGGTTGTTTATAATGTATGCTTGTGCAGGAGAGAAGGCAAATTGGATGTTTTGGAGCCTGATAATTGCAGCTCTGCATCTGAAACCAATTGTTGTATTTTTAGCTCTGTTTGTTTTATTTAGTTATTTTTAGACTTCCTGAAAGGGACATTATTTCTGTTTGTTCTCTGTTTGACATCAAAGCAGGGAACAACAAATTGCTAATTTTGTAACCTATTCCCTGGACATTTGACTTTCAGTTTTTTGAACCGTTGCACAGCAGCAGCGGAACTGCATGCACAAGACCTTGAGGACTGATACCATCAAACACCTTTGAGTTGTATGCACCATTCCCTGTCTCTGTTATGTTGAAAACCTTGACACTGCGACTAATCTCAAAGGCAACCACTGTATTGATAAGCTATATTTTCTAGGGGAAAGGATAGGGAAGGGGTTATAAATTCTGTGGTTCAGTAATTCTTGCACTTTTTTTTTTTTTTGAACTTCTGCCTTCTTTATTTTGTGAGCTTGTATTTAGAATGCGTTTATACCAAAAGGGGAAAATAAAAATCCCCTTCCTGGTATTATGGGAAAGCTGATACGATAGTCTATGATGACTTTTTCAAAGTAGTGTAATGAAGACAATGCACGATGCTATAGCTAGTATTTATGCTATGTAGCGCTTCTAATCTCCAAGCCAGTTTAAAAACCTTAACAGATTGATCTCTGCAGCACCCCCTGCGAGTGAGGTATGTAGGCATTGTTAGCCTCTTTGTTACGTTGTATCAGAATTTCATTAGACACTGGGATATAAATGCAAAAGGCATGGGAGGAAGTATTCCGCACACAAATCAATTGCTTAGATTATTTTGTACCCTGTTGTAGATTTAGATCCTCTTGTAAAGAAAACACTGCATAATGATGATTCCCTCCCCAGCAAGACCAGCTCTGACTTCTGCTGTAAATAATTGCTGGTGCTTGGAGTCATTCATATGCTAAACCCAAGCAAATTTATCTGAAAATATTTTTTTCTTCATTAATTGACAAAATATTCCCAAAGAGTTCCCTATGCAAACTCATTTAGGCAGGATTTTGAAAACCATTAGCATGATTTGGAGGTGTAAATCCTATGCTCTGATGTGACACGGGCACTCAGAACTGTACCCTGACCCACATCTGAGTGAGGTGACACATGTACATGTCAAACTGCAACCCCACACAGGAGCTAGCTTGTCTCCTGGAAACCTTATAGCTGTGTTAGTGTGGCATGCTCCTGGGCTTACTGTGACAGAGCAGGGGGGATGAGCAGACATGCAGCGTTATGCTCATACAGTGATAAATGGAGGTTTCCTCGTGGCCCTGTGCTGCTCTGTGTAAGCAGGCACCAGGACTCGGAGAACCCTTTGGAAAATAAGTCTTGGATTCGAATCATCAAGACACTCTGCACTTTTCTACCTATTCTAGCTAGTTATAGAGGGTTTCATTCATCACCTCTAAAGAACGCTTTTGGATTAGTCTTACATCTTTCCAACCAAATCCTACCTTTGCTGCTCCAGTAATTTAATGTTGGAGTCGCAATTTACTAGAAACCTTCTTAGCAGGCAGGTAATCAACTTAACGGAGTTTATTGCACAAGCAGCTGTTCAGCAATCTAATATTATTATTTTTTTTACCTGTTATTTGCAGCTGCAGAACAGGATAAATCCCCATTAGTTCCAGTCTCCGCCTGACAAACAATCTCATCTCTGCCATGTTCTAATTTTCAATAACTTTCAAGATCTGGGTTCTGCAAACTATGAAGCACATAAATTGACCAAAATAACTTTGAATGAAGCATGCCTGCTTAGTTTCTCTGCTCTTTTACATGCCAAAGTCTTAGCTTTATATGACATGTTAGTGATATTTTGTTTTTCAGAGTTGAAAAGGGTTCATCTACTTTTGTTGGTGGCTAAAAGAATTGCTAACGTTTTTAACATGATAGGAAGAATCACCCCAGGTGTTTATAGCGTTTCAAACAAGGCACAGCAACAAGCT
Source organism: Ibycter americanus (assembly GCA_035590275.1). Classification (NCBI taxonomy): domain Eukaryota; kingdom Metazoa; phylum Chordata; class Aves; order Falconiformes; family Falconidae; genus Ibycter; species Ibycter americanus. The sequence goes on from JAVJGI010000062.1 coordinate 88,778,301, forward strand.
GAGACAAGTAGGTGTGTTCCTCCTAAAGATGGTGTGTTATATGCTCTTGCAGTGGCAATATCAGGGCTTTTAAACCACAATCCTATTTCCCTAAAGCTTTCTTCGTAATAACATTCAGCTTTTTCAGCTTTCATTGAAGCTTGCAAGGAGGGAAATTTGGTAGTGTGCATGTCACGGAGTAGCGTGGCACAGCTCTTTTAATGCTGGCCCTTTATAATCTTTGTAAGGTCATGTAACTTTTCTGATTTTTGCCTAGGGATAACTTTTCCCTTATTTTAACATATTTCCTTTTGTCTGGTTTGGCCAGTAATTGACTTTGTCCTTTTTTCATTTATTTCTCTGCCTCCTGGTTGTAGCATCTTCTCCCTGGAGTCTCAGGTTAGAAGTTTTCCCTTTTGTGAAACCGTGACAGGTGCCTAATTGAATGATGAATGTCCCTTTATTACTCTGTAATTGAACTGCCAGCTTTTTGATTGGTTTGTAGAGATGCTCCACTCCTCATCAAGCACTGCGGGGGGCTCCGGGGCTGGCAGGCTGGGCCTACCCTCCATCTGTCTAATCGCATCTCTCCCCTACTTGGGTTTTGGGTGGAGAGGGGGCTCGGGGGGAGGAAAGTCATAATAAATTATGCTAATTCAGCGTCGCTGTGACAATAAGAATATCGCATTGTTACGTGCGTGGCGGCAGCAAATGCGAGAAGACGTTTTGTCATCGTGGCTGCCTGGCCTGACAGGCCCTCGATGAAGATTAATGGCCCTCACCTGAGTGACAGAGCGGGGGATTGTGGGGCAGAGAGGGTCATTCATCATACTCTGACAGGTGTCATTCACTCCGACAGCCGCACCACTGTCGCTTGGCTAGTGGTTCCATTTTTCTGCCAGTTAAGCAAGGAGTTTAATAACATCCCCAGAATTAAAACTCATTCTTTGTAGCAGGTCTGACAGCTGAAAATAAGAAAATCAATTCTTCACATGTTATAGCCCAGTTAACTGACTAGGGCTTTGACTTTAATTTAGTCTTTGGGCTGAATTTCAAGTAGGGTGCTTTTGTAAGACATCATCTATTAAAATTTACCAATAGCACTAACTTCACTGTTATTATTGTGGCTGGATTAAAATGCAGCCTTTAATAGTGGATGTCATCTTCATTTGGTGCAAGCTCAAGTGCATACGGCTCTGGTGGGGGATATTCCACTTCATCCTCATTAGTGATGTTTATAGCTTCTCTCTTCATTAATATTGATCCCTTAAACTACAGAGGAAAACAAGACAGACACTAATTTGAACCATTTTGTATCATTAAACTGTTTGGATTTCTTTGTTTCACTCATTCTGGCGAGCCGAATAAAATATTTCGGAAATGGAAGGAAAAAGAGACAGCACAAACTTCTGGCAACCTCTTAGTGGGAAGAGCCAGGTTAGCCTTATGGCTGCTGAGAGTTACGTGCTTCTGGACGGAGCTGTCTAATCCTGGGGAAGGCTTGGAAATAGCCCCTGAGAAAACAGCTCTAAAATAACGGCCTTAATATGTGTTTAATATCTCAGCTAGCAAAGCCAGGACAAAAATGTTTGTTGCCTGTTTCAGTTAACTCATTAAAGCTGTTGTAGCCCAGGGGCAGGCATGACTAGCTGGAAGCTCCTCTGTGGAAACACGAATGAAGAAGACAGATTGATGTCTGTTTGTCTAATTTAGGAGGTTTGTGAATCATCAATGTGATACCACTATGAAAAATGCAACCAGGATCCAAAGAAGTGCGAGACCAAGTATTTCCAGTGGACCTGGAAGCATTTTTGCTGTTGTATAAGGCCAGAATGAAGCTGTATCTGCGGCAATGTGTGCGTTTCAGGTCAGCGTAATCGAGAAAGATTAATTCAGTCTGGAGTAGTCTCCAAGAAAAAGGCTACTAGGGTGATCACGAAAATGCAGAGCTGTCTTACAAGGGGAGAACAAAGGACCCCAGCTTGTTTGGACCAGCAAAATGAGGGCTGAGGAGGACTGTGACTGCTCTCTACAAATACTTCAGGGGAGGTAAACACGGGGAGTTGAGGAGAACAGAGTCTTGCTGTGATAGCCCAGGGCATTACTTCCAATCCTGTGTTCTTATAAAGCAACCATAATTTGTCTCCATGTAGATAATAAATCAAGAACTGTGAGAGGAGTTGGATGTGTACCTCAATCTCACTGAAGCTGTTCAGGTTGAGGAGAAGGAAAGGTTTCATTTAGGGGTGGTGGGGGAGGACAGGAATTATCACACTTTAGGAAATTTATTTCTGTCTCCCTTGCAAGTGGAGAGGGAGCATAGGACAGCCAGGCTTCCCCACAGACACTTAATTTAAGTGCCTGGAATTATATGGGAGAAGTTTGTACACCTCGGTTAAATGTGAATAAGGAGTTCAACCCTGATTTTGTTTTATAGAGAGCATGTAATAGTATACTTTAAGATCTTGTAAACTTCTCTCTCTGCCCAATATGAAAGGTTAAATTTTATCCTGTGGAGACTACACTGCTTTGAAAGGAGGAATTTGCTTCTCCATGTTTGTTGTTAGTGATCTGTGTTATGTTAGCATTACAAATGAACTGCATTTAAACAAACAGCGTAGAGACAAACTGGATACATATGCGTAGAAAATATTGACTAACAAAATAATAGACGAGAACATTTAGCAAGTCTGTATTTGGTCTTAGATAGCTGCATATACGTGATGTTTCTTTCCAGCGTGAAGGAGAGGCAAGGAGTGAACACCATCCTGGTTTGTGTTTTACTGTCAGCTCACAATGCCGGTGTTGTACGGCCTAAGAGGCTGCACAGGGTGTACAGGTGCTCATTGCATACAAGACAGCCAGTGCTTGCTTACAGGAAAAAATTGCCTCCCAAGCTTTATTTCTAAATTACTTATTTTTTTTCTGAAATCATTAACAAATGAAGGCCTTTCTTGTTCCTGCAGTTGCAGTTTTTTGCACACGAGGCATTAAACAATAAAATATCATTGGACAACTGCTGTCTTCACAAGAGAAATATTGTATGGATGATGCTGGATGTGCATACTGGGGGTGAAGAAAAGTCGCTGACCAAGAATCAAATGTAGTGGCGTGTTGGAGACCTGTCTGACTCCTGAGAATGAAATAGTCCCTTTGGGCTCTACTTGGTTCCAGTTTCAAACTGGATTGGAAAAGAAGGATCAGCAGTATCGTTATAGTGACATGATAAAGTGGTCATAATTTTGCTATTTATTTTTTTTGTTAATTGTGTATCCAATGTTGTGTTTCTTATGAATATTTTTATGTGTAGCTGCATGCATGCTGTACGAGTAAAGCAAAAATAGAGAAAAGGGAGGAAATAGATGTTTTCTCGTAGACTATGATTGTTGTAGCCTTCAGTATTGCTCATAGAAATGAGAGCTGTTTTAAAAGCGTGTGAGTCACTGACTATTTGGAAAGCAAGTTGTTTCATTAAAGGCAGGTTTTTCATAAGGCAGCTCTAAATAGATCAATACTTATGAACCTAAAGAAAAAGACCCTATAATAATTTTTTTTCCAATTAATAAGAGAAACATGATTAAAACACGCCTGTTGCCTCACTAATGCAAATGCCTCGTTGTTAAATTATTTCTTTATTATTTTTTTTTCCCCTTCTCAATCTGGCTGGGTGGGTCTGCACTCCAGACAGTAGATTCAGTGAGACTTACACATGCCAAAAAAAAAAAATATATATTGGAATTTGGCAGTCAGAAATACCTGCTTTTAGAAATAAACAGGTTTGTTGTTTTGGTTTTTGTTTGTTGTTGTTTTTTTTTTCCCCCTAAGCTGCAGCTATACATTTATCACCTGTCTTTTTCCTCGTCCTTATTTTAAGTCATCAACATTCTAATCCGATGACAAACAGTTGCTCTGGAATTTCCATATATTAATATGTTAGTGCAATTTATGTGCTCAGAGGCAGCCGATGACTTGTCAGGAACATACTGCAGAATCTTTCAGAAGTTTCACCCCAAACTGAAAGTGACCATTTTGGTTTTGTGCTTTCTGAGGTAATTTTCCATAAAACAAATTTTTAAAATGGAGGTTGTTTTTCGCAGGCTTATTCAATCACAAATAAGATATTTTTCTTTTCTCATCTATACGTAATGAAGTCTATATGCTAACCAGTTACTCTAAGTTGAAGTGAATAACTAGAGGGCACTGGAAAGTTTTGGATACTTCATACGTGTGGCTGCTCAAGAGAAGACGTGATGTTAACAAGGGAGAGGTGGGAAGAGCGATACTGAAGGACACAAAGTGAGTGGGTAACTACTATTAGTCCAGCAGGTTTTTCAAAATTTGACTGTTTTGCTTAATTTAACAGCAAAAAGTAACAACGTATAGAACTTGCTATGCAACATCATCAAATAGGACAGGATGCCTAATTCCAGTTTAGGAAGCGCTGACACTGGTGAATTGTGAGGCAGAGATGAAATTAGCACCCTGTTCTGCATTCCCTCAGACAAGCTGGCCTAGTTATCTAAAGACGTAAGAATGTATTAACCAGTGCAAATAAAAATAGCAAAAGGAGTGCTAAAGTAGCTTCTACTTAGCTGACTGTATTTCCTGTTCTAATTATTTTCACTAAGCCACTTCTTAAAAGAACTGCCAATAGTTCATTTCCCCCACCCCTGTGAATCCTGGCACCTGTACATCATGGCTTGGTTCTTGGTAACAACATCTGTATTGAAACCTTCAATAACTTTTTTTTTTTTTTAAGGGATTCTTGTTACATTACTTAAACCAAATGAAATGGGTTTCTAGAGCATGGCCAGGTGCCTGGCTTAGGCTGGAGGTTTCACTGACTTTATAGAGAGCCTTGATGACTAGAGTAAATGAAAAGTCTTAGGCATTTAAAGTGAATTTCCTCTTTCTTCCCAGTCTTCCACAAGGTCACTAACCTATCCAGAAGGAAACTTTTACTACCCATGCCTAGATACCACAATGGAAAATCTTGACTATTTTAGACTCTTTGACTGTATCTTGTACTATGTCCAATCACTACTGTGCCATGCAAGAAGAATCCCCTGATCCTTCTACTATCAACAGTGTCACCTAACTTAGTTGAATGGACTGATTTTTAGTTTTATCATTAGATACTGACTGTTGCATCAGCTGTTCTGCGGTTATAAAAAGGCATTCCGTTTTTATGTAAGAGATGTTTTTGTCCAAGATAGTTTTAGATGCGTAGCCACTGATGAAAGTGTAAAGGAAAGTATTGCAAGTTTGACTTTAAATGTAGGTCTTACAGCAATGAGAGCATGACTTAAAGAGGAGGTTATGCAGGCAATGTGATTCTAGCAGGCTCAATTACAGTAGGAGTTAATTTGATAGGGATCATAGACCTACACTGTAGCCAATTAGTAGGATGGAACTGGAGTACACACAACAAAAGGGCTTGATAATAAGCAAAGTACTTAGGAACAGAAGCCAAATGAAAATGAAATAAAAGGCTGTGATCCAAAAATCTATGGTCTTGAGAACATGGGACAGCCTCCAAATGGGTGATTATGGCATTTATCACAAGGTACATTGGGTCAAAATACCCATTAAGGTTGCTACAGAAATTTCATAAACAGGAAACTGCATAAAGAAAAAGGTGATTTGGAAAAGGAGGAAAATGCTAATCTAATTTGGCATCAGTTCTCTTGGATCTACAAAGGTAACATACAGGTTTATATTCATTCTGCCTCACTTTCAGACCGTAACTGCTCATCTGAGTTAGGATCCTATTTGCCATAGGTTTGGTGGTGATGTAGCCGGGTGAGATAGGTCCAGAGGCTGGCCCAGTCTGGAGCGGTGGGGGAGCCTCTGTACTTTGGAGGTGACAATTTCCCCTGGCAGGCAGGGAGCTCGGTGCGGGTTTCAGCTGAAGTGCATCAGGTTAGATCTTAAATTTGGGCACTAGGCAATAGTTAGTGTGACGGGGATCTATTCTTGCTGTAAGAGAACAAATGGAGGGGTGGGTACTTGACACCAAACATAGGCACTGCGTGGCTGTGTCGCCTTGCAGGTAGGTGCAGCTTCAAGGTGCAGTGGCACAAAATAAGGTGTATGCTTTAAGGTATAATGCTACGGTGTGACTTCAGTGAGCTGCAGAAAATGTTATCAGAATCTAAAAGAGTTAGGATAATAAGGAAAGAGTTACAATAAATAATCCAGGTGGGTAATAGATGCAGTTGATTGATCCTAGTGGAAACTGGCCTAACAGCACAGAGGCACAGCTAGATGATGCAGCAGTGAGGCCACTAGGAAAGCTAATACTCTGCTGAAGAGTGATGCTCCAAAAGAATTGCTGCGGAAGGAATGAAAATGACATTACAAGAATAGCAAAAGACAGACCCGACCATGTTGGGATTAACGATTCTGAGGGTGGCCGAGAGCTGCATCAAAGAAAGTGCATTTGAGATCATGCTGAGGAACCCCATGTGCTGCACATTGGAACCACGCTAATAGATTCATTTTAAGGCCTGAAAAGACTGTTATGGTTATCACTTTTGTAATACAAACCAGAGAGCCTTATCTTTTAATTTTGCATTAAGTTGTTAATGTCTATTATGTAAGCATACCAGATGCTTACACTGAGGCTTCTTTCTAAAAGATTTCAAATTGTGAAAAATTTACCGTCTTTTCCGTGCTTAAAGTGTTCCCTTTGTGAGTTATTAATTTTGTCTTTGTGACTACCAACTATTTCATCATGTTACACATATTTCCTGCTGATTTAGAGATTAATACACTGATATCTTTTTTTTTTTCATATTCAGAAGTGGAGAACTCTTTCTCATGTGCTATAATAAGCAGACTTCTAACCTTCTTTGGGGTAATTCAGACACCTTGCAGAAGTATGTCAGGTCAATGTAATTGCCTTTAACCAAACCACTAATTTTATTAGTGATTGCTTAGTGGATAAAACCTGTCTTTTTTCCCCATTGTAAACTAATGAAGTAATTAGTATTAATTAGCATTAATTATAATCTTCCTTATTTTTCTACTTATCTCATCCAATATCAGCCTTTTCATGACTTCTCATAAGGCCAATGTCAGGCTGTTCATCTTAGCATTATCTTAATCTTCCTACTTACACTTTTTAAAATATTTTCCAGTCATTAGCTTTCTTCCAGACAGTGGAGGAGGCATATTGAAGACAAGGATGGAAAATCTGTGGTGTGCATGCCACAATAATAGAACACTTCAGGAATTTAGCTAAAGAGCTCCTGTACCATGATTGGGAAAAAAGCCCGTGGTTGATCTGGATGTTTCTCCTGTTATGCAGGTAAACAGTGACCTGTTCCTCACAGAACAAGAGTGGGGAATTTCTGAATCTGCCATAAGAAGCTGAAAATGTACCCACTGTGTTGTAGTATGGCTGTGGACATGCAGAGCCCTGTGGTTTCCCTCTAGTTTTCATGGGGGCTGTGTTTGAGCTTCCAAAGGTCTTTAAAACTGAAGATGCCTAGCCTCGAGAGAAATTCTTGCAAGTTAAATTCATCTTAGTCTAGATGTTTGTTTGGCATTGATATTAATCAAGCACAAATTGCTTAGAAAATTGTCCAGAATTTGCTGTTTTTCGAAAGCCTCCTGGGGACTGAATTTGAGTTCATGGCTGTGTGGGTAGGGATCTCCCAGTAAAGCTACAGCAGTCAGTCCAGTTGAAAGCAGGCATCAGTCTTCTAGCACATGCTCTTCCTCCTTAAGGTAAACAAAATCTGTATCTGGCAGGCACAGGGTCAGCTGATAATGTTTTATGGCTGTACAAGTGCTTGATACAAATCAGTTCAGAAAAATTTGCCTGGTATTACTCAAAGTAAAAACCCCTTATAACCTGTGTTATTGGCTGGGCACAATGTTCATTTTACACCCTCCTGCTGTATTTCCCAGAAAGAGGGTGGATGTTCCAGTCCAGTTACCTTTGTTTATAGCAGGGAGGGGAAATGATTTACTGATTTTTTTTTCAGATTAATTTTGAGAATCTGCTTAAAAGGAGGTGGTAGCAATAACATTTTCCCCCAGTTCTTGTGGGTGACAGCAGATGCCAGGTTATTTTGTAACTCTTCCATGAAATTTCAACTGCAAGTTCAGCTACTGAAGGATTTGACACCTGAGAAATAATCAGAATCAGATATACAGTATTAGTCTAGAAGGTTGCAGTTTTCCATAAGCAAGAAAAAAACCAAAAAACTGTGCTGTTTAAAATATTCCTCTGAGTTTGTGGACATCAGATAACAATGTAGAGACATACTAACTCAGTTTGCAATACTACGGGAATCACTTCAAATATCATTGCCACTCTAATTCTTAAGGCACTAACATTGATGATGAACATAAAAAAAAAAGAAAAAAATGTTTTCAGTTTGTCAAAAGAGATAAGTATGCTGTAGTGGTAGAAATGCAGAAAATGCTAGTAACTCTTCCTTATAGACTCTCAATGGTGAGCTACTGGATTCCAAGTCCATCCCACCTGCTTTAAGCACTCAGCTGAGTTCTATGGTAATTATTCCTCTCTCCCTATTGACTAGGTCTGGGGTGTACATGAGTCATGGTGTCATTCTGTCTTTTTGGACTGGGAATGACATGTAGAACAGCTAGCTTCTTAATTTAGCAATCTCAGTTAAGTGTCTGAAGTTCAGTGAGATGAATCTCCAGGCTTAAAACTTCCTGACTCAGTGTCCTTGTCGGCAAAATGAAGGTGGTTTAGAAGAATGCCCTGATTCAACAAAACTCAAATGAGATTTTTCATCAGGCTAATAGAAACGTAGAATAATTCAGGTCAGAAAGGGACTCTGGAGGTCATCTGGTCAGCTCCCCCTCTGCTCAGAGCACGGCCAGCTGGCATCAGGCTGCTGCAGGTCTTATACAAGAAAACTCTGAGGATCTCCAGGACTGGAGGTTCCACAACAGATACACTTTGTCACCCTGCCCTGTGGCATAAATGTGAGTGTTATCCTGTGGTTGTGTGTGTGCCTGAGCCTTAGGTTGTTATATGGCTTTCTCCTTAGTGTCTGCATGAAAGTCAGTGAAAGCAATAGCTTACAGAGAAGGAATCAGATACAGCATTTGAAAAATTTATTGGAAGCAAAGAGCTGCCTGAAATTCCAAGTATTTTTCAGTGAGAAGAGATCCATGATGCAATTTTAAAATGCATGCTTACAGGCAACAGCTGACGATGGCTCCTAGTGCATAGTTTGGCTTTTAGTTACTGTCTTACTAAAGGTAAGGTCCTTGTACAAGTGGGAGGAAAACCCCAGAAAATAGCCAAAATCCCATTAAATTGGTGGTCACTATTGTGGGTCACCCATAGAACTTGATAAATAACGTAATGGTATGATTAAGAAATAAAACCAAGTGTTTTTCCTTAAAGTTCCTCTACATTGAGATAATTATATAAGAAAAACAGCTGAGTTGATGTAATAGGTATACTTCTGAAGGTGAGCAGTGTGGGACATAGTTAAAACTAATTAAATGGATCAAAATTGGCACAGAGACAAAGTGTAAAAATAAATGTAATCATGAGGGAAAGGTAATTCTAATTAAATTGTCAAAAAAAATGTCAATTAAAAAACTTTGTATTTAAACCCAAGAAAAATATCTATGTAAAACGCCTTGGGGAGGATCATTAAAAAGTAACTAAATAAGCTGAGGAAGAACTTAAGCAGCAAAGGTGGGTATCTGCAGTCCCAGTTGTGGCAGGATTTGGTTAATCTGAAGTCTTTAGGATCATACAGCTATTCAAATGAGTGAATATTTGTGCAGCCGCAATGTAGTGGCTCTTCCCATACATGCACATCCATTCCTCAGATGAACTGTCATTTGCTTTCACTGACTATTGAGTATTTTGGTATAGGAAACTAAGCAGTTAGTGATTTTTAAACTAGTGCTTTAAAATATCAAAACTAGACCCCAGTAGTCCCCAGTGAATACAGCAGATTACTGGCAAAGCTGTTCAGGTATATGTTGATAATACTAAATTGGGTAAAACTTTACAATGCATACAGTTCAGGTGCTCTAAGTGGTGCTGCTTTCAGGCTGAGGTATGTCATCAGTAAATTTAATGCTGTCTTAACCCATCAGGGACAACAAATGCAAGGCTGCTGAGATGCTGAAGGAATCAAGGGATTTTGTATACAAAACTTAAAAAACCATATCACCTGATGACACCATTATTCTGTTGTCTTATGACAGTCTTCCATGTCTCAAACTTTTACATTTATGACACGATATATATTGTGACTTACATTAACTGTTGTCTGGCAATGCTGTGCTTCCATTACCTGTCATGTCTGTCGCTTTTTTTAATAATCATTCTTATGAGCTACTTGTTGTTGCATTTCTTTTTTATAATATAACACAGAAGAGAATTTCTTGGCTCCCTTCTTGGACCGGCTCCAAGGTCGTTTAAGTGAAAGCTAATGTGCTTTTAAATGTTTTGTGCAGTCCCAGTGTTAGAAAGTCAGCCTAAGCCCTGGAAACCTTAACTACCTGTTCAAGGCTTTAGATCAGCCCATCAACTGGCAGCAACTTTAAAAAAAAAACCCTATCTTTCTTTTTCTTCTTATTTTTAAAACTTGGCAGGCCTGGAGTTGTGGAGGACTGTCACTAGAGAGCAGCCACAAGGGAAGCTGCAAGTGCTTTCCTGTGCCAGTTGGTGTGTACAGCTGCAGGGGTGTGGTAGCTCCTCTCTCAGGGGTACAGGCACTTCTGCGATCCCAATGAATAATTATAAAAATGGGGAAAAGAATACAACAGCCTGGGGTTCGGATAGTTTGCTTATGTAAAGGTGCCTTGCAGTTTGCAGAGCACCAATTGAAAATGAGGCTGGGACACCCTGATTTCTGCAGCAGTTGGCAATCACATCTGTATTTAGAGCCCTTCCTTGTTCTCACTTTCTGCTTTTCTTTAGCCTGCTGTCAGAAGGCTCCTCTGCCTGATTTTCTTCCTTTGCACACTGCGGTGGCCATGTTTGCTGCAGATGTGGGAAGCAGTGGTTAAACCCTTCCCTCCCCCCACTCCCCTTTTTGGTCTATCTTCAAATAATGATGCCATTATCTTTCGGCAGCAGGGTTGGATAGCATTAGGTATCCCCATTCATTCAGTACATCAGTCAAACCAGCCAAAGAATATATTAGATAGGATCACAACTTTATCTGTCCAATATATAATACACCAATGTAGCACAAGAAGGGCTGCTCAAATTGATTGAATTGGGTTTTCCTACAGTGCTGCTTTGTGTATAGTGGGAAATATACTGTATCAAACAATCTACAGGAACAGCAGCCACAGTGTGACTAATCACAGCAATACTAATACTGAATAATCTCAGGAAACTTGAACGGGAGGATCAATGTTCCACTCACTTCATATAAATGGCCTATATTATAAAAGCCAGCAGATAAAGGTTAGATACTGCTACATTTAGAGCCTAGCATATATGATACAAGTAGGGTGTTTCAAACACAAACCTCAATCTTATAAGTGCTTGCAAGGTCCTTAAATATAACTGACTAAAGCCATCAATACAAGTGTCAGCCACCTTAAAATAAATAAATAAACCCCTTCTGTTTCACAGTGTTTCCCAAACAGCGATCTCCGCATAAATTTTTCCATTCTGAACTTCTCACATCCAACACTTTAAAACAGTAAGTTAGTCACCTGGGTCAGCTGCAGAGGACAAAGCGTTTGGAGACTCCCTAGTGATGGGAGGTGGTCAACATTAGCCTTCAGAGAAAGAAAAAAATAAATATCATAGAAACGATGTCCAGGAAAAGCTTTCAGCTGAAGAGAGCTCATTTGAGCTTCCTTTTACAGTATGGAAGGAATAAAGGGTTTGCATAATTTCCTTTTCCAGGTCCTTTGCACCTTAGCTCAGGCAGGAGGGAACATGAGCTCCAGGGATTCGCTTCCCTGAGGGAGATGGTGTTTGGCACAGTTAGAGAAGAGGGCAAGGGGTGGTGACCTGAAGAACGTTAGTTCACCTCCCAGCTACTGGTGCATTTTTGGTTTGTGCTTGTGCTTGCACTACAGTTTGAATGGTTAGTGATCGGTCATTTCTATCCAGGGACATCAGCTGTTTAGAAGGTCAGTTCTTTGGGTTGTTTTTTTTTCTTTTTTTTCTTTTGAGTTCTAAATAAAGCTAACTCCCAAATAATGTTAATTCCTCCTCTGTGCTAATTCTGTTTCAGTCTTCATGTACTGGCTTCTCCCAACAGCTGTGCCAAGGTGGTGCTGCAGTTGAGTCTGTCTTTTTACTCTGCTTTTTCCCCTTTTCTGTCATGCTAAAAATCACACTGATACAACTTTTTGATTTAAACCCTTATTGTCTCAAAGAAAGAGGGAATTATTTATAATCAGAGGGGACTGGGTTTTCATCACTATAGATTGATGCATGTTTTAGAGCATTCACCTTTAAGGTATCCAGAATACAATCTGCTTGATCCTCTGTGGATTGTAAATTTCTAGAGTTGGGCTTCTTTGTTCTTCTTGTCTGCCGAGGAAAGCTTTATGATCACTATTACATTATCTTGTCTGTAGTACTGTGGAACTGGGACCCTTCTTCCTATCGGGAAGCCTTTTCTTTACTTTCATACCAATAAAGTCATTCTTAGACGAGGGTTCATCTCTAATAAGCAACTTGAGAATTGCACCTGAACTAAGAAATATTTTCCCCCTCTGTGTGCCCTAAGCTTCAGAATATCAAGGAGCCTACATGCTTTGAATCTAAGACAGAGCTTACAGTCTAACAGCTTTTTTATCACCTTCCATCAAGCAAAAAAGCCTCCAGGTGGATTAAGCTGTGTGTGTAAGAAGCTTACAAGGTAGCAGGTGTCAAGTCCCAGTAAAGGTCATTCCATTAGGGCTATTCTCTTCTCAGACACAGCTTTCCTTGTGGACTTCTGTAAAACTGCCACTGAGACGTTGGTACACTGCTTTACAGAGCAGAGATGTTCAGCAAAATGCTGAAGCGTGCGCAGCATATTTGCCCAGGGATTTTAGGCCGAAGTCTAGCTTTTAGAGCGTGGCCCAGATAAAATACAGTGGCATGGCTGGAGGCTGGTAGCAGGGTAGGAAAAATGCCTTCCCACGTTTCCAGTAAACCCATCCGAAAAGGTCCATATTAGATGGACAGGGTGTTGACAGTATACCACAGAAGAAGTAAGTTGTTAAAAAGAATTAAAAATCAAAATCCTCATTACATTATGATTGAGAGCCTGGAATGAACTTGAAACACACTTGATGCATGCCACTGTCTATTGTTACTAGATCAAAGGAAAAAGACTTGCTATAAAAATGAGTAAAAATCATGTGACAACTCATTCTGCCAGACGTTTCAGGGCATGAGCAGACAGCATTCAGTCAGCACTCTTGGATCATATTTCTGATTGTATCTTCACAAAAACAAGGATCAGAAAGAGAATTTCCTTTTCTCTTCCTTTTTTTTTTTCTTTTTTTTTTTCTCTTTTTTTTCTGATGGGAATGATGTAACATGAGGAGCTTTAGCCATACACATGTGCCTTTCTTGCCCAGACTGCACTGTGTAGCTTTGCCCCTAGCTGTAGGCTTGTGGGGGGTGAGCAGGAGGTGAAGGGTTGAAGAGGCCAGCAAGGAATGATGATACTTTCAACATTTGAGAAAGCTGCTCTGACTGGCATATTGGGGAAGAACAGTTTGGAAAGCTTAGTCAAACTTTTGCTATTTCAAAGCATGCTATATGAAGTCTTGCTTGCTTACTTCAAAAATTAAAGCTGAAGAAGGGACTTGGAGCAGACAACCATCATTCTTCAGAAAATGGAACTAGCCTTGTAGAAATCAGACTATACTGCAGGAAAGAAACGGTGAGAAATCTGATCAGATGAGCACAAACAACAATGAATTCAAAGTTTCAAAGTATCTGTGAAGGAGAAAGCCTGCCAGACAGTTATGAAGGTTAAGGACATTGCAGAGAAGTCAAATGATTTTGCAGCTTCTGTCTTCGCTTCAGGTATCTTGAGCAAATACCTACTTTTCAGCCAGTAAAGATGAGCCATTCATTGATTGATATGTCAGTAGAAGAAATGTTAGAACCAGCTTGATAAATCAAAGGGCAAAAAATCATCAGAAAATATATACTTAAGAGTTGTGAATGATCTTATAATAGAGTGGCTGAACCACTGGGGGAGAAGTGCAGTCTTTGCTGAAGTAATCTATTATACCAGAAGAAAAAGAGTGACACAGGTTTATCTATAATTTAAGTAGGCTTCAGTAGAGATTCAGGGGATTTCATGATAGTAAGCATTGTTTTGGGACATGAGACCACCTTATAAAAAATACAGATGGTCACGACGTTAGCTCCAGTTGGTGTAGTTTCTGCAGATTTAATATGGTTAGGAAGGATCCACTTGACAAGTTTTTTGAGTTTCAGAAAAATCTTTGACTAGCAAGAAGCTTTACTGCAAGTTTTGTAATGGGCTTTTCTGAAAGTGAGCAGCTCAGTGGTGGTAACAAGTTATTGAACATCAGCTGATCCAACAGCAGTCGCCTGTGTACATGGCCTTAGCCTGCAGCAGTGGTGAGGAACTTGGAATTGCCTATATCCCCTTTCACAGAAATAGTGCAACTGTGCTTGTTTTTGGAGAATGGTATAGAAAAGATGAGTTAGGCATTCCTGTTTACTGTTCCACAAAAACGGGAACCAAGGGTTATTTCAGAAAAGTAAAGGAGGGCAGACTGAAATGGGTTAAAAGAGATACTTTGTAGGCAATGCATAAGTAACCTGGTGGAAATTGGTGGTACGAATCCTCACAGGCTTCATTTCTAGGTCAGGTTTAGACATCTCTGTGTAGAATGAAGGCTTGCACATTCACATTAGATGGAGATAAAAACAGCCCTGAGGGCAAACAGACCTTCAGGCTTTGGAACATAAACCATGCTCTGAATAGTGGGATAAGGAAGAAACTTCCCGAGTACGGCAGCAGGGCCCTACCTGCTCGCTGGAGAATTTCCTTTGCTTAACCGCTGAAGATTTTTGTATTGGCTACTGTAGGAGAATCCCTGCTAGATGAGTCTGATCCAATGTGACAATTCCTGTGTTTTTACCTCGTATGAGATAATGACTATCCGTTGAATCATACATTAGATCATGGCACCATGGTGGACTTCTGCTTGCCGTTACTGAGCTTGGCATTTCAGCAGCTTCGCTGGCTCCTACACTTGCTAAATTCTGAAGTCCCTGTTGATTTCGTGGTGCAATTTTTCATGTTTCTTATAATCACGCTCTTCTTGTTGATCTTACTTGGCAAATGATAGTGAGCTTGTGAGCTTTGAAGGCTGGCTTGGAAACTGTGAACTCTGAAGATCTTTTGCTTTTTTTTCGCTTTAAATATTTTATCTCCCAGCCTGGAATTATTCATTGGATTAATGTACGAGCTGCTCCCTTTGGAAAGAGGCTGGCTGTGAGGACTTTCCCTGTATTTCTTCTTGAAAGGAGACCGTTTATGTTAGGAGCCACTGTTCTTGCAGCATGGCTGGCTTTGAGAGACCGTTTTCTCTGGAGAGAGACTTTGGTTGGGAGCAGCTGCCGCTGGCAAGCCCGGCTGGAAGAGATCTTGTCCCCGGTGGTTTGGGCTGAGTGGAGACCCTGTTGCAGGGAAGTGCTGCTGCTGGAGTGGGGCCAGAGCGGAGTGAGCAAGCACGGGAGACTCTCTTAGCAAGAGCGGCTTCCCTCGGCTCCCGTGGCAGGCTGACACAGAGCCTGCCCATCTCCGGTGTCCTTAACCAAAGAGGGCTCCACGCTGGGGGCTGGGGGCTCCTGGAGCCGGTGGCATCTCTCTGGGGACAGATCTAATTGCTGGGATTTGCAATAAAGGCTTTGTGTGGCTTTGTGTGTGTCAAGTGTTTGTTTACATTGTCTAACGATGATTTGTGTCGCACTTAGAGTATGTTTGATTTAGTTTAGCCACTGTTATCGTGTTTAATATTTTAACGTGTATTTAATAAACACAATGAAACCTGCACAACTCTCCACCTCCATTAGGCATCCCCTGTCTTAGGGAACCACTTTAAGGGGTCCCTGAGGTTTCTTCTGCAGTTTTGTCTGACCTTTAGTAAAAGACGACCTCAGCCAAGCTACTGATTTTTGCTGCTCCCTTGGGTGGACTGCCTAGGACAGGTTTGAGTCTGTTTCACTAATAATAATTTGTTTTTCCTCTGTGTGCATGCATGTTGGTATGCATGGTTGGGCTGGTTTTCTCTTTTTTTCCATTTCTGTCCTGGAGTTTAGTTTTACTTCAGGTGGTCCTGTTTTATTTCGCTTTGGGCCACTCATCAGTAAAAATGTATTTCAATTATTTCCTTTTGCTGATTCCTTTTAAGAGAGAAAATATAATGCATCATACAGTATTAGCTAATACACATTTTCTTTAGTATTCTTGGTGCCGTTGTTAATTATTTCACCTCCCCTCTCCATTTTTTGCCATTTCAGCTTTCAGTGAATGTTTTGTGTTACTGTGGGTCGTACACACTGGGGACTTACAAATTATTTTACTTCTAGCACAATAAACTTCTTTTGTAAGTACAAAAGCAGTGCCTAGAAATTCAAACTTAGGTTTTATTGTGCTAGCCACTATATCTATGAACAGTAAAAGAAAATACCTTCCTGGTATGTCTTACAAGTTACCTGCACAGAAAGAAATAAATATGCTCTTAAGTAGATAGGAAGGGAGGCCAAGGAACATGTAGCTACCTATTCACAGCTGATTTTAGGCTTTCGCTTGGTAGTGCAGACACGGAGAGGCTGATGTACCTGTGTAGGGCCCTGGGGTGTGTGTCGGCTTAACTAAGATGCTGAGCCCTGTGGCAGAGAGCTCTAGGCAGCCACTGAAATGGAATTCAGGCTCCCGGTCACCTTCTTGAAGTACTGTTGAGATCCTGGGATTGGAACAGAGTAGTTCAGGGTACTGTACTACACTGAAGGTGTGGCTCTTAACTGTTAAGACTGTGGTCAATTTTGTAATTTTTTTGTTTCTGGAGGGTTGACCTGGATCCCCAATTATGTTTAATTTAGTTTTTAATTTACTCCTGGTATCTGCTCTAGCCAGCTGAGCCTTTGTTGGTTAGCAGGTATCAGTCTTGTTCTGTCAAGGAAAACTAAACAGAATTCTTTTTTATTTTTTTCTCCACACGTGGATATATTTGAAGGCGTTGGAAAAGCTGCAGCAGAAAACAAATCACCAACCATTTTAGAATCTTTCAGTTGGGTTTACTTAAAGGGATTGTTCTAGAAGCAGGAAAAATGCCTTTATCATGGTGATGGTTTTAATTTTAAATAATCTGTTATGTATATGGATATTTATTTCAGCTTCTCTACAGCCACATGATGAGGCTTGCTGATTTGGAGGAAAACTAGCATCCCTGCTCTGGCTGAAGTAACCAGAAACTGGGAATTTTGGTAACTGCAGAAATACAGCCATTGATGTAAGAGCTTGCAAACATTCTTGAGCATCTAATGCTAGCTATGCATTTTATTTCTTTTTAAAAGAAAGAAAGAAAGAAAAAAAAGGCTTTGGCAATAACTACTGTGAGTGACATTATAGTTGTGAATGTGTTTTGTGCCAGCAAAGAAGGAAGCCAGGAGAGAATCTGAATGGTGAAACAGGCTCGCTACTTCTGCACTGTCTGCAGAGGCTCTGCATAACCACTTACCTGGTCCTCCCAATGGCAGGAAAAAATGGGGCACAGGAAAGGGGAATTGGTTGTGATATGCATGTATACATATGAACATGCAGGTATTTCCAGATGAATGAAGCCGTGGTGCTTACTAGAGCTGCATGCACTGTCCCAGGCTAGATTAAAAATGAGTTTGCATATATTTTCTGTCAGGATCATTTCATTTGGAAAAATAGGGCTTGAACATAGGAACAATAAAGAAAATAAATCCATTCCCTAAGCTTCACTCCCTCCCTTGTTTCTCCCATTGAAACCCAGTGAATCTCACCTGTAAATTTATAATCAAGAGCAGGTCTTGTTAGCTCACTGGAGCTAGACTATAGAACCATTGTATCATTATTATTTGACTTCAGTGTGTCATCTTGTGGATTCCAAATAAAAGGATGAGTTGAAGTACATCTTTGAAGATCTTGCTGTTTGCTACATCAAGCAATAAAATTTGCTCAAAGAGTTTTAATGTCTTAAGAAAAAGCAGAAACGGGCAAACAAATATCTGTTTAACGAGCAACCGCTGGCTAGACTTGACAGTAAGGCCAGTTTTGAGTGCATTCAAGGTTCAGGTTAGACCTTCTGCACATCTGTAATCCCAGTGCACAGCACACTGCATAAATTATTTCTGTTTAGCAAGAATAGTATGTGCAAAGAGGTTGTATCTCGGGTAGGAGGTAGGTGCATCATTTTGCATCCTTTACTATTTCCTCAGTGCCAGCTGGGGTATTGATTATTTGTATATCATTTGAATTCAAATTCTCATATGTATGTTTTCACACACAAACACCCACATACACGTAAGGGGCTCAAGATTTTCAAAAGCCAACCATGAGTCTGGAGCCTAACTGAAGCATCTTTTGAACGACCCGATTTTGCAGGACGTGCTGTACATCCCATGCCCTTCATTCTAGATGGCTGAAGTTCATCTGCTCAATGCTATTGTTTTCTTTTGACAGAAGGACTCTGAATCCCACAAAAAACTATTTTCCTACTAGAAATGAGGACCCAACTAAGTATTTTGTCAGGGTTGGTGTCACCAATAAGAAAAAACCCCGCAAAGCGTAAGACACTATTAGAAATTGCCTCCTGTTTTTTCCCCCTAACACATGTTAAATTAGCCAATAAGCCTTGAAGCTGTGCATACCTGATGATTAATTTATGTTATTTTGTGTTTAAAAAAAAAAAAAAAAAAAGGGTTCTATCACGCTAGATTTACAGCATTGCAGAGTTTCACAATGTTGCAATGCCGTCTTCAATTCAGCCGCTTCATATTGAAATTTCACACACAATAATTGGCTGACCTTCACAGCTATGGCAGAAACTAATTAAAGCTGTAAGGCTTTGCTAGCTATGCTTTTGTGTGAAATGTGAAGTTTGGTGATAATGAAATATGGGGTGCAGATGTTATTGTCTCAGATAGTCTGTGCCCTTGGTTCACACTAATGAAGAACAGCAATTATTAAACAAAAAGTATTTTCAACCATTAATTATTTGTGTTTTGATAGACTAAATGTCCCAGCAGCAGCTCCTTCTTCTTCTGTGCTTCTTCAAAAAGTCATTTAATGTCATTTTACAAGCTAATGGGAGAGTCCTCACGATGCTGCATGAGACTTTTACTGTATTTGGAGGATTGGTTTCAGTCTCATTCTGTGGTGCATTGCACAAGACAGTGCATGATAAATAGAGAAGTGTTTTATATGGGATGATGTTAAAGTTTGGAGATTTCATTCCTCTGGACAGAATCTGTGAATAACGCAATCATTATTCCTGTTGTTACATTCAGAAAGCAGGCAGAGGGTGTACATGCAGTGGGATTTTATGGGTGGATGGAAAAGGGATATATCCTGCAGTCTGTCTTTCTTACCCCTTTAACTGAGTCCTCTGCATCTGACTTAACTTCAGCAGCAGTAAAAGTCCATTTTTAGTTATGGTTGACTGGCAAAGCTGTTCCATTGTCCTCTCATTCCCTAGCATGACTGTTGGGAGAAGTTTGAGAGAAAAATCTTGTTTATCCCCAGAGTTGAAATACCAACTGTGCATACCAGCCCACATCTTTCTCTGTTATGCTTGTGTGCCTAGTACCATAGTTCCATGAATTTGGAACAGCACTGACTGCAATGGTTAAGGACCACTGTGCTTTGTGTCTTCTGGGCCCCTCCATGGCTTTCCGTTCTTTCTTTTCCTCCCCTATACCTATTGTCAGTCCTTCCCTGTCTCATTGCCTCAGTCCTGTTCCACTTCAAGGTTCCTATCTGCTCCACTTAGCTGGAGAGAGGACATCACACTTCCCAAAGACCCCGAGCCTAGCCAGCTACAGATGTGGCTCTCTTAATTTATACTTGATTCACATTTTCAAGGTTCAGAGTTGTTGGGTTTGGGGTTTTTTGCAGGGGTGTATAGGTGGTGGTGGTGGTGTGCTTTGGTTGGTTGGTTTGGTTTTCCCCAAGGAGGACCCTCCTCCTCCAGTCCGTGATGCTGCGTAGCTCCCATGACCATTGCAAGCAGCAGTGGTAGGTCTAGCAAGCTGCAGAGGAATACGTGTAGTCTGAGATGACGAGATGTCTGCAGCTGGCATGTACATGTGACAACCTGTGCTGCAGTCATGAATGCTGTGAGTTGACAGAGGGGCATTGTGTTAGTGGGATGCTGAAGGCATGAACGCAATACAAATCTGTGAACTGCGTTAGAAAGCATGATTGTTTCCCTTACTGAAGAGACTGCTTGGGATTTTCAAAAACAGTTAAAAGGACTTCAGTGAAAATTCCTGTGGGATTTCTTAGAAACTGGATGACTCCTGTGAAAATCCCAACCTGGTCATTGAGCAGCAGAGGTCTTCCATTAGAGTGGTGTTTTACAGGGACAAATGATATTAATATTTGCCATTTTACCTTGATCCTGTCGCTGTTCCTGTGTCCTTGGCACCTGCAACATCAAATCTTAAGTGATGAAATATATGCAGTGATATTAAAAGGTGAAACTGTTGTTAGGGAGATACCATTACATTTTTGTCCATGCTTGGAAATACAGGAATATTTTTCTGCCTGACAGCCATGATCATACAGAAGGATAATTCGTTACAGAAACAATTATTTCAGAGGAGTCTTTTGGATAAACATGCCATTGTGGTTTTGTAGATGATGATATAAGAAGATAACTTATCTGCATGCTACATTTGTATGCATCTTGAATAGATACTGTTACCTATACTTGGAAAAGAGAGAAAGACAACGAAAACAGAATTAAAGACTTTTTAGCCCCCCTGACTTGACTGATTTCCAGGAGTTGCTCCATTTGACGTTTTCTGAGTAAGGCTCTCTGTAAGTCTTAGCACTTTAAATACCTAAATATCTTCATATCTCTATCATACTTCCTCAACTGGGAATTTTGCATTACCCAAACTAACCAAACAGCAACTTGTTCAGGATTGTCAGTAGTAATGGTGTTGACTAGATTTCCCTGCCCCTGGAGTTCTCCCGCTTGGAGTTAGTGCCAGAGAGAGTCCAGAAACGGTGTCAGGTCGATTCAGATTCTGGTGGATGTGGCCAGCTTGGCTCCCAAAGATAAATCCTGGCCCTGAGTGTGGATGTGGGCTGCTCTCTAAATCAGGCAGGGCTTTCCACATCCAAGCATACAGGATGGGTCTGTGCCTGCAGCGCTGGATGCAGAGGGGGTGTGTCCCAGCAACCCAACCATGATCACAGCCACCCCTGTGGCTGCCCTTCCAACTTCGCCATTAACTGCAGAGGGCTTCAGATGTTTTGTCTTGTGCATATGCATGCCATACCCTATACATGCATTTAATATTTTATATAGACCTTGAAATAAATACATGTGTGAAAAACAAAGGTACTATCAGCAGCCAGTGGCCATCATTAAGAGTACAGTACAAAGGAACAATATATATTGATATTTAAAAGATGTTAATATAAAATGATAAAGTTTTCTAGGCTTTTTCGCTCATGTCTGTTCCAGATTTATCATTATCTTTGGTGGCATCTTGGCTGTAGCAATTTGCTCTCTGAATGCGTAGCACATACGTGGAAAAGTACAAAGCTAAAGATGGGGGGGAGGGGGGTGCACGCGCATGCGTGTGTGCACGCGCATGCATGCAAATTACACAAAAAGACAGTTTCCTATTAGTTTCACTTTACAGCTTCTGATGTTTACTGTGACAAATTTCAGTAAGAGGGGATTTTGTATGCTGATTTATTTGTGAGGCCAACTGTATGACATTAATATATTGCATATTTTTTGAGTGGCCTGCTTTTTGTGACTTTTTAAAGAGATCCTGACATAGAAGGGTGAAATTAAAGAAGTGAGTCATCCCTTGCACTTAAAGTGTAGTTGAAATTACCAAAAGCTTGAGTTTTATCTGAACGGTATTAGAACTATAGCAGGAAGATGAAATTCAGTGCTCCTGATGCAATCTGACAAACACATGGAACACAATTGCTTGTAGTAGTGGTGTTTACAAGGTGCAAAGATGTCAGTGTACAGTGTAGAGAGGTGAGGGCTTACAGCTCGGTGAAAAGGATATTCCCTGTGATGTAAATATGTTAGCAAGCAGGACTGTAATAAAGCAAAACTAATGAAAGAGCAACAAACCACTAATCTTCTAATCCTGGTAAATAAATAACTGAACTTTTAGAAAAGCCCCAAACCCAAAGCTCAGAATGATAAAGCAATTATTTCCAATAGTTTGGCAAACACGGTACTTTACTGTGTTACTGGTGTCTTTCTGTCAGTATGTATAAATTTATGTATTGCAAAGATATTATATACATGCTTTGTCTTTCTTGTGCACAATGAGAAATGAGAAGCAGTGTATAAATAGGTGCTTCTGATGATGTAGATTTCAGCCCCTTAAAATAATGCCTTGGATTCCTTCTCCCTTTGATGGCGTGTTAGTCCATATCACAGCTGTGGAAGGCTCCGAACATGGGGCTGAAATCTACTGATTGCCTCTGTTAGTTGAACTGTTTTGAGTACTTGATCTCCAAGACTCACAGCTTCTCTCTCGGAGTGTTTTGACAGTTACAGAGTTAAGTAGTAGTATCTTCAGAAAGCTCTATTGTGAGGCTGAAGTTTAGTAATTGACACCAATAACATAACAACATTAAATCACCCACCTTTTTTTTATAGTGGATAAGCCAGTCTGCTTGTAAATATGTTAAAGGATAGCATGTAGGTGGCAGAAGAATTATGCTACAATTTTAACAGCTAATAAATCTTTATTTAAGCAAGGGACCGCTAAAATTTAATTAGGCATATAAAAGCAGAGATCATTCTAAGGGTAAAAATATGCCAATTCTCACAAGAAAAGACATCTGCTTCATGGAAAAAGAGTAAGTTAAAGTGTACTCTTCTGTTACTACGCCAATAGAAAAGCTTTCATTAGGGGGTGCAGGAGTCTTACGTTTAAAAAGGGAGGAAAAAGAGAAGAAAACATTTTTTTCAGGCTGTGTTTGGGGGTATAAAAGAAATGCTGTCCAGTTAGTAATCTTGCTTGCTCTGCTTGCTAACATTATTGCCAACGCAACGTCTCTCTGCTTCCTGAAGGACAACAGCCCTTTGGAAATACCATCTCACACACAGTTGCTTGTGCTCCGCAGCCAGGCCTCCGTACTTCGGTGAGTTGACTTTTTTAGTGTTAGCTGCAATGCCTTGGAGAGGGGTGCTGCTCATGTAAACCTTTGTGCACATCATGAAATAAATTGCGAGTGGCATGAAAAGTCAGACGAAGTCATTTTGGAAGATGAAAATGACATTGGACAACACGTTGCTTTTGGCGGGTTTGCTCATGTGCCAGCCAGTGTGGTAGTAGGGAAAAAAAGAGGAATTCCTGATCTTTACATGTGACATAAGTTGCTCCTCTGGTGAGTGTGGTGTTGCCATGGCTGTGAAAATAAAGCATCTCTTTCTGGCTCAGCATTACCATCTCTGAAGAAAAATCCTTGAGAACTTATACCTTGGTGGGGGGGAAACCTAAAACTACATGGCCTATTAGAAGATCTCTTAAATGTACAAATCTGTATGAAGTTAAAAACAAAACCCCTCTGCACATTGCATTTTTCACTGAGTTCTGTCACTCTTGTGGAAGTTGCCCTGAGTTTTACTGCTCTCCGAGCTAAAAACCCAGGTAGCACAGGCTGCTCCTCTGCTCTGGTGCTGACTGCGTGCACAGCAACCTCTGCTTTCTGCACAGAAGCGTGGCTGGTTGTTGAACCGCAGATGTAGTTTATTATTATATAGATTGTTCATATGCTTCACAGTGAGTGTTGAAGAGTCTGTGGAGAGACGATAGAGGCTGCTTTTGTATCACCTCGGATAAACGTCTCTGCACTTGGGTGTGCTGATTACCTGAAACGCTGTCACTGGGCAGAGCTTTGTACAGTGGAGCACGCAGCTAACCCCAGGGGCTTCACTTGCTTTCATAACATAATTATTAAATAACGTATACTCTTTCATTTTGCCCAGCTAGGACACTGTCTTTATTTGACCTTTTTTACTCCTCCTGTTAGACTAGCCCTTAAGCCTTTTTGAATCTTTTCGTAGCCAACACGAGATGCTCACAGAGTGCAGATGCAGCTCCATGAAGTAACAAATTGTCTGGGTAAATTGCTGAATCTATACTGGAGATTTTGAAGAGCAGCCTGTACAAATACCTGTCAGAAATAACATGGTGCAGCTCGTCCTACTTTAAGGGCAGGAGATACAATGTAAATGACCTTTTATTAAGGTCACCCTGTTTTCTGCATTTATTTGATTTATGCGAAAACCATCCGAGGACAAACTTATCTTAACAGAGTATTTTTTAAGACTGTGTTTTGCCAAGTGAGGGGTACCAGAATGACATAGTGCATGGTATCTAAAAGGCCTTCTTCTCAGCAAGGGATATGTTTGTGTTGCTGCCCATTCATCTTTTTGTTTTCTCTGGGAACATGACGCAACCCACTAAAGCTCAGTCTGCAGGGCAGACCCTTTTAAATGCCATGTACTGTACGCTCTAGGCAAGGGTAGTCACAGCTTGGCTAAGGAAGGTGTCTCTCATGTCTCAGCTTTCAACATTAATTTGCTCTGGCAAGAGTGCCGTGTGTACACTGAGTTACTCACATTCATATAAGGAACTGAACTTGTGATAGGATCTAAATGCTTTTGATTTGACTTGAACATACATATTCTGGGATTTGCCTTCTCCGTGGCTAAAAAAAACTTAGAAATTTCATATATCCAATACTTCCAGATTGTTGGTAAATGAAGGAATGTTATTAGTAACACTTGTGCATGCAGCGTGCAGGTTTATACATAAAATACCAATTCATGTATTGACCTGTCTTAATTTTCTTTGTTTTGTCGGGTACACAGAGCTTCAGTGGCTAGGCTGTTTTGCTTACAATTTTGACTGTTAAGGTATGGGTAGAAATCAGTTCGCAGGAGAAAAGCTTTGGTCTCTAATGAGCTTACAATGGGGATAGACTCCTGTTATCGATGATGCAAGACCAAAGCAAGTATCTTGAACCAAACATACTGGACAAAATGGGCCACCTTCTGCCTCCTGTTCCATCCCCATGATCCCGCAGTGGCCTGCTGGACAGATGGTTTGGTTATGACATGGTGAATTGCAAAGATTTTTGTTTCTCTAAAGTAATTGTTTGTACAAATCACAGGCTTTGTATGCGTAAAATTCCAGCCAGATGTTAGAACCCAAAATGAATCATGTCACCGCGAGCCATTGATTTTGCTGGGAACTGTGGTGATACCTATCGCGTTTCACAGTGGGACACGTTAGCGGGAGTAGAGGAATTGCAGTGGCTTCCCTTGGAGCATCTTCTTTGTGTTTAGAGATCTGTTCTGCTAGTGTTGCCAAGTCACTGATACTCCAGCCTGAATCGTTTACAGTGTTCAAACTGAAATCTTGTGGATCTAAAATACTTAAGACTACTGCCTTATCCAAAGTAGCCAGGTTTTGTGTTGGCTCCTCTCTCTTTCCTCGAATCCAGTATATTCCACACACCTTTCATATTCTTCCTCTGCTTATCTCTATAGCTGAAAGTTACTTCTGTGTGGAGGAGTAATACCTGCAATTCTCCTGTTTCTCCCAAACTGCTTAGTCGTTGCATTCTTCACTTATCACAGGGAGGGCAGTGAGAAAATGCATCTCACAGGTTTTAACGAAGACATGCCCTACAAAATAGTGATGAGATTTCATCGGAGAATCTAGGTAGCTATGGATGTGAGTGGGGTGGCTATGCGATGCCTGACAGATCGGAGAAGATTTTAGCACCTTCCAGAAAAAGATGTCTGCGAGAGAGCTAGGACAGAAGCTGAGGAGAAACTCTACTAGCAGACTAGCAGAGGGGTAACTAAGGTTAGAGATGACGTTAATTAAGAGTTTGTGTAGCTCTGGGAAAGATCTGCGCAATTTGAGCCTGTAAGAAAATGACAGTTAGCTGCATGTGGAGTCTTGAAAACCCAGGACTCGGCTGTTGAAAGTCATGACAGAAAGCCGGGAGGAGCCATGGGGGAAGAAGGCTGGAAACGGAAAGGTGGCTTGTGGGAGAGCTGGGAGAGGAACGCAGAGGTGAAGATGAGCTCTGGTGAAGACCGGGGCACACAGGGAAACCTAGGGCTGGGTACAGTCCTAAGGACTCTATAAGATATACTGAGAGAGCGCAAGTGTTTCTTAGCCTTGAGCTCTGGATGTGCATCCCAGTCTGCTCCTGGCTTTCTGCTGGGATGAGATCCAGGGACTCTCGGGAAGACCCCAGTGATGAAGTGCGGTGGCATCCCTGGGCACACAGCGGCTTCCTCCGGGTCTGCCTGCTTGGGAACCAGGACTGCAGGAGGGGACGGAGTGGGGATGTCCATCCTTTCCTTCCCTGCTCCCCAGCCTGGGGGGAAGAGGCTATCCATCCACTTCCATGCTAGACACGGGCATTATTTCCCTGCTGCGTGACTCCCAGGCTCTGTTCATTTCCCAGCAGCATATCCGTGCTAAACACCAGAGACCAAGCCTGGGCCGGAGCTGTGCGAAAACCTTGCCAGATTAGCCACAGGTTCTGGGGCTGTTTTGAAATAAGTGCCTCCTGCTTTCAAATAAATGGTGAGCAGAGGCAAAGCCGTCTGGAGTGACGCAAAGGCCTTCTGTCAGCAGTGGCAGTGGAGGGATCGGATCCCTCTGGTCTGTGTTGGCCTGCAGCTTTGAAATGCTATTTTTTGCACTTCAATCCCTTCAGGAGTGAAACTTTGGAAAGGTTATGCATCCTGAGAGCAAACCAGAATCTAAATATAGGAGGAAAAAAAAAAAAAGGATTAGTTGTCTCAGTTTTGAGAAGCGTGGATTATAACCCGTCCCCTTCAGCTGACGGCCCCTGCTGACTAACAGACAGGCGGTACCCTGCCCCCCCCCCCCCCCAGGCCTGCCGCTGCCACTGCTCCCCTTGCAGAGGACAGCCAGCATAAAGGACAAAAGTTGAGAGATGTGACTCTAGACCAGTAATACGATGCCTTTACAACTCCATTTAGTAAAGACTTCTTGCCTTTTCCTGCCCTAACACAAGGGAAATGTTTGTTTGCTGCGCATGCTGTATTTAGGTAAAGGAACAAGGGGTGACAGTGTCTCACCAGCATTTAAAAATCAAAGAGGTTAGAGACTAATTCAGCCTTTTATTAATCTGCCAGTAAATAGAATTTTACTATTTATGTGACACTAACAAATGTTTGAAGGGATATTTGACTTTTTTTTTTTTTGCCCTTGTGCTACATAGGAGCAGTAACTGGCTAAGCCAGAGCCCTCCGCCGGCATATGCAGCCCCTGGTTAGATAGTTCAAATGTCAATTCCTTTTCTGCCTTGTCTGCAAAAATAAACAGAATGAAAAAAATGTGTCAGTAACAACGTTTTGCAACTTGGAGAAAAGGATTTGAATTACTAGTAAACTTAACCCCATCGCACGCTCCTCCCCCCCACCCCAAAATCCAATTTAATTTTACATGTTTCTGGCTTTTGTTGCATACAGCTGTGTTATAGCTTAAAACAACTAATCTTTTTCTTTTCACTTATGTTTTTTTTTAATATATTTTTGGTTTACAGGGACTTCTAGTTGTTTGAACACATCTTGCAGCACATTTTCCTGTTTTAATTTATACACAGAATCCATAAATAAGGGTTTCATCCTGGAAATTCCTCTTCTGAATTGTACGTGAGGAATGCTTTTAGAGCAAACGCGGAGCAAAGTGTTTCGGATGGGCTCATCCGCTTTCGATGGAATGAGACACCAAAGTCGCTGCGGCAGAATTTTATCGTTGCGAGGCAAACGTTTGGCTTTCTGGACGTCGCTGTGTCGGGGCTCGGTTGCTGCTTGAGCGTAGCCGGTGGCATCTCAGCGCGTCGCTGCTGCGGCCCGTTGTGCTGCCGGGGAAGCGGGGGGAG
>JAVJGI010000062.1:88806578-88827968 GCA_035590275.1 Ibycter americanus
GGCTGGGCACGTGCCCGCGGGGGGGGCGCTGTCCCGGGCAGCCGCGCGGGGCTGCGCCCTGCAGACTAACGCGCCTTTGCTGCTTTTGTTGCCTGCCTTTTTTATCCTTCCTTTCTTTTCCCTTTCTTCTTTTTTCTGTTTTTCTTTTCCTTTTTTCTTTTTATCTTCCCCCCTTTTTTGTTCTGTTTTTTTTTTTGTTTGTTTTTTGTTTTTTCTTTTTTCGTCTTTTGGGTTTTTTTGTTTCTGCTTTTCTTCTTTTTGTTGTGTCTTTTTTCTTCTTTCCTTTTTCCTTTTCCCTTTTTCCCTTTTTCTTTCTTTTTTTCCTCTTTTTTTCTTTTCCCTCTTGTTTCTTGTTTCCTTTTTTTTTTTTCCTTCTTTTCATTTTTTGGGTTTTTTTTCCTTCTTTTCTTTTTCCTTTTTCCTTTCTTTTTTCTTTTCCTCTTTTTCTCTTTTCTCTTGTTTCTTGTTTCTTTTTTCTTAATTTTCCTTCTTTTTTCTCCTTTCTTCTCTTTTTCTCTTTTTTATTTTTTTTTTATTTTTTCTTTATTTTTCTTTTTTCTCTTTTATTTTTTCTTTCTTTTTTTTGGGCTGTTTCCTTTTGGTGTTCCGCTTTCTGAGCTAGCGAACTCTCAGTTGGTGTGCTGCAGTTCTCATACACTTGTACTTTAAGCTTATGCTATTTCGTGGGTTTTTTTAATTGTACCTGCTTCTTCAGTGTTTGAGCTTGGGAAATGCTTCACTTAATTTACTTTAGGTCATGATAAATAAACCTGTATCAGCACAGAGGTAGAAGACATTGAAAATAGATTTATATTTTCAATTGAAGTTCAGTGTAACATTTAAATGAAGAATTATTTACTGTTTTGTTAAATGCTGACATATATGACAGCAATCATACATTAGTACAAATGCTTTTCCTTTTGGCTGTGGGTTGAGAGTTTAGATTGCTCAGGTGAACATTCCCCAGCTAAATCCTTGGAAGGCAAACAGGAGGGAAAACTGTTGTCTAACTGTTGTCTTCTGATAAACTACTGTATTTTTGGAAGTATTCACATTTCTTGGCACAGAATACATATTTTTTTCCCCCTTAAAGCTGCTTGCCAAACGTGTACATAATTTGCTATGCCTATGGAGTTGCATCGCTAAGTGAGGAAGCTATGCTTTCCAAACAGAGACTGGCAGCTGGCAAACATAAAATATCTCAATGTTGGCAAAGTCCCACAAAAAAATTAGACACCTGGTCTTGAAAAATCCAAGGCTTGGTGTTCTGTTGATATAAAGCAACTGATCTTGAACCTCTGCTCACTTGTCACTACTGAGAACCTGGTCACACTGCTCTGGGGACAGAAACTGAAAGTGTATTCTGCTACCTTTCCTTGCCTGGAAAAATGCTGGAGAATATTTTCCCCTTTCTCCCCTCTCCCCAACAAAATAATGCGACTTGGCTGCTTGGCTGACATATTGCAGAATGTAGGGATGTAGCTGATTATATTTAAAAAAACGACTGCCCTTTGCTTGCATTGCGCCTAGGCATGCCGGCTTAGATCAAGAGTCTGTCTTGCTAGGCACTGTATCAACCAGGCTTTCTTCCCATAGACAGCATGGAGGCAGACAGTAGTCCCAGGAAGGGTTATTAGTGTGAGATTTTATTTTTTTTGCACAGGGTTCAGAGAGCTTGAACAGTTTCTTAATGTTCCTATAGAGGTCTGGGAAGACACCAGTTTTTGATCTGTCTGAATGCCACAACTGGTGGGCCTCTCCTTCTGCTGGCATTGCAGCAATGTTGCAGAATGTATCTGATAGTGAATTATTAGACGTTGTGGCCGCGCCACAGATCCTCAACACTTGTCTCAGCCTCTGCTCTGTGTGACTTTGATGGCCCAGCCTTTGTTTCTGGCCTCTGCTCCTTGTCTCCCTCCTCACTGCTGGCAAAGCGCTGCCTGCGTTACTTGTGTGCTCCAGCCAGAGCGACAGAGGCTCTGGAGATTGGGTCAGTTCAAGTTTTGACTTGACAGCTGGATGGGCCCGGGGGGTGGGGGGTGGGGGGTGGGGGAGAGTTTCAGCCTTTGGAGAAGGTGGAGGAAGCAGCAGCAGAGCCGGCAGGAGCTTGAGGGTCTGCTGGGAGCGTGAGGCCCCCAGGGAGAGGACTCTCTCTGCTGCTGAGTCTCCATTTGCCCCGGGGAGAATTAGTGGGGAAAGGCACCTCCACTCTCCAGAGCTACTGTGCCCTGAAATTTCATTGATTCCTTGTGCAGGTTTCATGCTATGTCCATGCCTGGTGGCATTTTTTTTTTTTTTTTTTTGCCATTATTATTGAGGAAGATGAAAATGCTTACTGTCATTCATAAAACCAAGACATTCGTGGCTGCACAGTTTAGGAAGTAACATCCTTATTCATATATATATACACACGCACACACGTATATATATAAAATCTACACCTATATTATATGATTGATTTTTTTTTTTAAGAAGCCACTCTTGAAGGGAAGGAATGCTGCTTGATACCTGTTTAAGTGGGTGTTAATATAAAAGCCCCTGAGTTTCCCGTAGCCCATATTCACCTTGTTGCCACCTACGCCAGGCTGCTCCTGTGTTGCTTTCCTTTGTTCTGTTTTCCTCAGTGCAATGAACCCTTACGTTATGAGTTTCTGCTGTAGTTTTAACCTCTAATATGCAACCATTACAGCTTATCTCGTCTCCTAAATTACTCTAAAATCCAATTATAAAATCCTCTTTCCTTGAATAGCACACAACTTGCCACATTACTGAAATGCTGGGTAGCTCTTTTGTTTTTCTAAATTAATAATAACTACCATGTTCCGTCTGCTCTTAGTATGGAAGTCTTTTATATCACTGTGCTGCTTTCCCATAATACATATTATGGTTCTTTTTATATGCTAGTTATGTTTGGAAAAAAACGAGAAAGGTTTTCAAAAGATGTGCCAGTCAACTTCTGTGTATCAAAATATGACAATGAAAATCCTTAGGGGAAACTTAGGCAGAAAATTCCTAATAGTAATGTATCCTGCTGGAGGAAAATGGCAACTGATCATTTAGTGGAACCTTTATTTTGGGCAGGAATGGTTGTTATTTCAAACCAGTTTTTAATGATTTCAAAATAAGGGTCCTGAGGTAACATGTCAAAAGAAATGCAACAGGGCAACTGGTAAGCTCTACACTCAAAAGTATTCAGAAATCTTTGTGTCTTACCACTATGGTTTCCAAATTTGTACTAGGCTTTGCTGTTGCTTTTTAAAAAATCTAATGATAAAAATAGACATTATTTACACTGAAAGTTTATTAAATATGTATCCTCAGTTCCCAGGTTTTCCTTTTTCAAAATTCAAGTCTCCATATTAACAGTCCAAACATTGATTGTGTCCTGACACTAAATCTTTTGCTCTTAGAATATTAACTATGTTGATAAAACCGCTAGCCTGTTTTTAATAAACTGTCTAGTACTGTAAGCATTTTCTGAAACCCAGTGTGAAGATCTAGCGATAAAAGGGATGCAGTGGAAATAAAGATGCGCCATGCAAGCTCGCGGCTTGAGTGAGATTTACCAGAAGGGCATGCTAATCGGTAAATAACATAATCACGTTTGCATACAAACACAGACATGTATGTTCAGTTACACACACAGTGCGGTGCTATCTAATAATTAGTCAAGTGCAATAAAGCAATAAATTAGCCAAGGAAGGAGTGCACACAAATGTAAGAAGGCTTACCAAGGGAAGAGTTGTTTTTCCTTACAGTGGCCACCAAAATGATGATAATCAATCCTCCTCCCTGTGACAAATTAAAGAGAAGCATCTGGTAATAGTCTTCTCTCTTACAACTGAGCAAGACTGTCCTAAATAGCACACTGGAACTGCTGGGCTTTGCTAGATCCCATGCTGGAAGAAAGTCGCCTGGAATTAAATAGATTTTTGCAAGTAAGACCCCAGTCAGACATAACTGTGTGTGCTGTGGGATCCCAGCCTGCCATCCTCATGTGAACTTCTTTTTACCTTTTTGTAGGATGTAAGGATCAGAGTGCTGACTGGACTCTGGTATTTTTCCTATTTAATTGGATCTTAGCACTAAAAGATAAGGCCTCAAAGTCTGATTTCTAAAGGGGAATGCTTGGGTTGTCCACCAGTGAAGCGAATGGCCAAACTCCAGCTACATCCAGGAGCGGCTGATGGGACCCCAGCCCAGCTCCCTTTAGCTGAATGTTATGCACAGCCCCATCCTCTTTCCTAAGAGCTGAATGAAGTGTGTTAAAACTTTTTGATGTTGTGGGCTAGTGAGCTCTGGGTTGGTGTGCTACAGCTGTCATGCACTTGTGCTTTGAGGTTATGCTGTATAGGTGTTTTTTTAATTGTACCTGCTTCTTCAGTATTTGCTTCTTTCAGCTTGGGAAATATTTCACTTAATTTACTTTAGGTCATGATAAATAAACCTGTATCAGCAGAGAGGTAGAAGACACTGAAAATATATTTATATTTTCAATTGAAGTTCAATGTAACATTTAAATGAATAATTATTTACTATTTTGTTAAATGCTGACATATATGACAGCAATCATACATTAGTACAAATGCTTTTCTGTTTTGAATGGCTCATTAGTTGCTTTGTAGGGCTGCGCTGGTTTTTTAAGATTCAGATTCAAAATCTCTTCTGATTTCTGCTGTTTGGTTTTTGGCAGTGGGCCAGCTGCAGATATGCATAATATTTCACTGTTAGACCTTGCAAACAGAATATCCTGCTGTGCTAAAGAAAACATTGTGTTTCTTACCACATGAAAATAATCCATCACTTTTCAATCAGCACACATGCATACGCTGGCGCGCACGCACACACACACACGCAACCCTCTACCTGTTTTTTCCATTAGACTCCAGAAAAAATTAATGGCTATGATGTGAAGGGTGGACTCTTTGTACATGATCCATTAAAGTACAAACTAATCAAAATATATCTAGCATCTGATTTGCAAAGCAGTGTGGAGCCAGAGGCAAGCTGAGGAAATAGACCATCTGAAGACCTCTCTGACCTTGTTCAAGTAGCAGTATCTTTTTGTTTGTTTTAAACGTTACGTGGAAAGTGAGAGCACAAGTTTAAGACAACCTAGAGCATCCCTTTGCACAGCTCACCACTGCTACGTAGAATGCATTAGGTATAAAAAGGCAAAAAAAGCATAAATACTGTACAACCTGCAAAATACACGTTGCCTTGTTTAATATGTGCAGCTGATCGTTAGTGAAGATGTCCTCCTTGGGAACGGACACTTTGCGCAGGAAGAAACTTCTTCGTGGCAGGGCATGGAGAATCCGTGGGTGCATGTGTGCAGGCTGTGGGAAGAATAAAGTGAGTTCTTTCTTTTTGTTATGCTGTGCCAGATATTACTGTGCATTAATGACTTTCCTTCTGTGTGCTGAATGTCACTGAAATCTGGATGTTTACCAAGGGCAGTGATATCTCAATGATTTCCCATTCCAAGAACAGAGGGGAAAAAAAAAGTAAAGAGAGTATTTTATCTACCGCACTACCCTGTACTGGGTCTCCCTGTGTTGTTGTCTGTAATTCATCTTTTGTTTACAGGCAGACCACATGTTACATACCAGCACACAAAGTGAGTGAATTTTTTACTTTCCAGTGCTGAAACAGTGCTCAAGGAAACTATAGTTATTTGGGGTAATGGGTGTAGTAAAGTAAATGTATTGTAATCCAACTAAGTATTTAGGCACGTAGCTCTTACTTCAAAGTGAAGTTAGAACTCCAAGCAGGAGTTAAGTTCAGGTTTTTTCTGCTTAAATGTTGCTTTTCTGTTCTGAAGGTAGCCACTGTAGGATGTGCCTGCAGCGAACTGAGAGGAACAACTAGGAAGTGCTTTGCATCATCTGTCATGACTAAATCAAAAGCCTGGAGTTGGGTGGGAAAAATCATGAGGTATGATCAAGGTTGCTTGGTTGAAACTGCCTTTCTTTCCTCTGCAATCCTCAATATTTTGCTGAGTGGGAGTAGGTAAGGAAATGTAAGAGGTGTAGCACATAGTCTTTATGCCTATTGGTAATAGATCAACCAAATGCACATGTAACATTCAGGTAGGTAAGGTCATGGGATCTTGGGAGGATTTTTTTTTCCTGTCTCTGCAAGGTCTTAACATTTTTATCTGCGTACGCCTTAGACCTAATTTCAAGGCAATAGAGTGTAACAGCTGAAAGAGCAAGTCTGGAAGCGTGTTGTGGGCAAGGTTAAGCAGAGGCACTGGGAACTGGGGAGTCATCAAGGCTGGAGGAACCTGGCTTTTAATTTCCAAACATTCTTCACTGTTGCCCTTTAAAGCAGTTTTAGTCATGCATTTTAGACCATTGAATTTTGAACTTCTGGTCACCCCTTTCTTCCAGTTGTGAAAACAAGAACTTGTCAGTGGAAAA
Organism: Ibycter americanus; assembly: GCA_035590275.1. NCBI lineage: Eukaryota > Metazoa > Chordata > Aves > Falconiformes > Falconidae > Ibycter > Ibycter americanus. The sequence continues at coordinate 88,813,004 of JAVJGI010000062.1, forward strand.
AGGAGTTCTCAACAGAACTGTCAGTGTGCAGTTTGTGACATGAGTCAAAAATCAAAGGTCTGCTCTGTTGCCACGATAACACTTGATTAAGATAACTTGCCAGGCTGTCGGTTCAGCGGTTTTGTTGCCACCCACTTATTTTTTACTTTCTCAATTATTTTTTGTACTTTATCTAGGTTTGGGAGATTGAAAATGGATGCAACACATTCTGGTATCTAAATAAAGCATGAGAACATTTGGCCAGCCTTTTCAGGATTGTTTTGTAAAATAAATGGCTTTCCTTTGGAGTTGCACATCTTTCAGCTCCCTTTCCAGTTTTCGTTTTAAACATGGAGCTGTGAGAAAGAGAATATGGAGAGGGTAAATAACAAGAAAAGACTAGTCTAGTGGTTGGAGTGAGAGTTACCTATTTTCAGCCGTACTAACTCATGTCTGACCTTAACAAGGCACTTAACCACTTTGTACTGATCAGTTTATACATCTATGAGACAGATAAAATAATTTATGATATACTGATTTTGGCTGAGATAAACAGATAGTATGTATTTGTTGAAAATACAAGAAACGTTTGCCAACATTTTCACTTGTGGAGTGACATGTTTTTCATTAAAACAGCAAGAGTGTTTGTCTGACTTTTCAGAGGTCCTTACAAATCCAACTGGAGTCAACTGAAGCTGTGTTTGCTCCAAAAGTTGGGGGATACCTTTTGTAGTGGTTCTCTGGTCTTAAATGTGAATGAAGTTTGTGCAGTCTTCAAGACATCCACCTTACTTTCCATGAGGGAAGAGGAGAGTTTGCTTTCCTCACATACACCATACTTACACTGTGGGAACAGAAATACTCACTGAGATAGGTGCATTTCAATGGATCACTTTTCAGAAAGTTAAATCTTCACATGCCCACCTCTTCACTGTCTCCTCATCCCAATTACAGAAGCCTCTGAGCAATTTTAACACACAGGAAATGCCAGAAAATTTCATTTAGTGAACTGCTTTTGCACATGGAGTTATCTGCACTATTATTTTTCACAGCTGAATATTTCCCCTTCAGCAAGAGCAGAAGAATAATGTCAAACCATCCCATGAAGTCCTCTTTCAGAGTGGCTCGCCTAGTTAACTCAAAATTTCTGACAGTACAGGTTTTTATCCTGTTAGCTCAAAGGCCCCATAAAGAAAAATGTAAGGGAGGATAATGCATCCAGCAAGTAAAATACAGCCATGTTGTCTGTGTTAATGCCATGCACTACAAGGTGGAAAGTTGTGTCTAAACCTCTTTACTGTTAGTCCCCTGCTGCTGTAAGAAAAGCTGGGGACATCCCTGCCCTTAGCGATAAGTGTGGACCCTTTCTTTGTCTCACAGGCACTTCAGCAACCCAGCATCCCTACCAGTAGTTTACAGAGAGGAGATCTCCAAGTTTTCCCCCTGTCCAGGAGGTCTGCTGGCTTGACAGGAGGGCCTCTGGGGGCAGTGGAATGGAGAAGAAAGAATGACAGGGGAGGGGAAGGGATCTCTCATTATTTACTCTGGAGAGGGATGGAAGAAAGAGACAGGAGGTTTGTGGTGACAAACAGGTAAAGATGCTCATAAAACATAATGAAGTAAAAAAAGCAGTACACGTGGAGCCTGGTGATACCAGCATGGGCCACCAAGAAACAGCTGATGCAAAAAGTGAAATACCAACAGTTCCCAAGTGACAGGCAGAGAAGCGAGTCAAAAATAACCAACATTAAAGCAAAAGTCAGTCTTGTCAAAGCACTACCGACAGTAAGAGGAAAAGAGTGGAGTCAGCTAGTTGTTCCAAACACCTAGACGTGCCAGCTGGCATCTTCTGGAGGAAGCATCCATCAGCAAAATGATAAGGCTTTTTTTCTTCATCTTTATTGACCGTAGCAATATTTGTCCAGGTATTTGCTATGTCTCTTATATGAATATTAGTCAAGCAGAGGAAAGTGGTCCTAAATTGCGCTGTACATAATCACTTACAGCAGCAGCTCCCCTTCCTTTTTCATAAGGAGACATTGTAACCAGAGAAGGATTTCCAGTTGGAAGAGGTGGTGTTACAAAAGAAGCTGTAGATAATGAGGAAGGAGTTGAGAAAGAAGAGTAATTGAAAGGGATGCCTCCAGCACAGTTCAAGATTAATGTTCCTCCTAGTTTATCTCATTTTTTTTCCACGGATGATGTTCCGGCTTATTTGTATGGTTAACACTGGGAGTAAAGAGCTGGTGAAGCGTAGAACTCCGCACAGTCTGCTGAATTCTTGCCATCGCCATTTCAGCAGAGAGGGAAAAGACAACCTACCTAATTCTCCACACATTTGCACCAGGGTAGATGAGAGGTTAGATGGATTGTATGGAAGGAGGTGTTGCCGCTGCTGGTTAGCACTGGCCAAGCCAGGCCATGCTTGTGCATGGTGTGATAGAATTGCAGGTGTGCAGCCATGAACTGGGGAGCTGCTGCACTTCTTGTGGAAGAGTAAGTCCTGAGAGAGTGGGGAGAAGAGCTGGTGCTGGGGGACGGAAGGGTGACCTCTTAATGCAAAGATTTCTACACTGAAGGGAGTCTGCTGTGTTGTGATAAATTACAAATGCTATAAATACCAGCTCAGCTTCTTGAGGTACTTGGAGACACTCAAAATTATCTATTGTGCTGGTAATAGCTATTAACGTCCTATATTTTGGATGTTCATGTGACAGCGTTGTTTGCAGCCTTCAGTTCTTTAAGAAGAACAGTTATAATTAACCAATGGTAATGCACAACAGTTGTTACTTTGTTTTCAAAAGTTGTGCACCTGACAGAGAAGTTGCACAAGAAGGTGTTGGCTTCAGCCAGAGGTCACACTAGAGATGATTGCCTGGCAGGGGACAACCATCTATAGAATGAGAGTAAATTTTTAATGTTTAGATTTTTGTGTCCCATATTGTGTTAATTGAAGCTCTACTTGGGGAACAAACTCACACAAATACATTTTTAAATGTGGTAATATTCAGTACATAGAATATTACCTGCAGAGTGCTATATTCCTCTGAAAAGAGAAACAATGTAATGGGTGACCAAACGACTGGATATCTCTTTTCATGATGTGATTCACCTGAATTCAGACAGATATTCTGAAGCGTGTAATGGCAGAATACATCCTCCTGCCTGTCCCTTCCGGTGCCTTTCACGGTGTTTTGTCCAGTTGTAAATGAAGCAGTGAAAGAGAACATCATCATCTTTCTTGCTAGCAAATCTCCCATTCCACTATATTTCACTGTTAGGACCCTTCTTCACCCTTTACTTTGCCCTGTTTAATTTCATTGCATTGCTTCTGTTTGCATTTTAGTTCAGCCCAGCAGTCCTCTGCTCACATTTTTTCCCTCTATCCATCCTTATCTCTCACTGTGACATCAGTCACTGTTTCTGGAGGAACCAAACTACAGCTACGTGGGATGTAGAGTGAAATTCAGGGTTTGAGCATTCCTCAGTTGCACAGCTGAAGGGGACATACCTTGTTGTTCAGGTCTAAAAGAAAATATGTTTGAGTATTAAGGGATTACATTACACTTGCTAGAGCTTCACGCAGAAAGATACAGACTTCTTTTTCTGTATTGGTGGTCCAAGACTTCTCTCTTTCCATGTTTTCTGTGGTTGCAATGCTGGAGATGTTATTTTCTGTCTGCCACACAGGGTGTAGCCATCTGTATCTCTTCCGTGTGAGGTTTTAAAAGGTACCTTTTCCCTTCAGCTTTCCCTGGTGCCTCCTCAGGTAGAATTTGACACAAGTTTATACCAGTGCTGATGGTTTTTCTTTTTCAACCGACTTTGGATTTTTGCACTTCTGAATTTGTGCTTGGACGCTGTTAAAACCTTGCCAGTTCAAAACAAAGGCTTATACATTATTTCACTTATTTAACTGACATAATAGAGACTTTGAATGTGAAGTTTACTTACATGTAGCAGTGCGGCACAAGGCTGAACATTCACCAGAAATCTGCTGTATGTCCTCTGATTTACTGTGAATCACTTCTCATTTGCACTGGAAATACAGATAAAATCAGATGCATAACACTGTGATGACTGTAAGTGGTCTGTTTAGCTGCTTTGTAACACGCGGTTGAATCAAACCATTTTTAGAAATCCCGTACCAAAAAACTGTATGTGCTTGCTCTCTTTCTCTCTCTCTCTCCACTACTGTGCAGTTTCTGCTGGTTAGGGCAAACCAAGTGTGCTCAACTTGGCCTGTTATTGTGTCATTGACATTGATGTTTTATTTACTGAATGACATTTGCATTTGAGGCCTCCTTTATTTCCAAAATGTTTTCTTAAAGTCTTGCCTACCATTCTCCTTTCTAAAAAAGCATTTCATGATGTGCTGATCCTGTAGGAAGTTTACTTGTAATGTCTGGCAGGAGCTGCCAATACTCGGGGCTTTGGGGGCAGCAGTGCAAACTTTATTGTCAGAGTTATCACATCCCCTTTCTGTTCACCTCCCGTGTTTTTATGACTTAAAAATCACAACACCTTGTTTATGATGGCAGTTCATTATACGGTAAGAATATACTGAAAATATTTTTTCAATTACTGAAATAAAACACTAACGATTCTGCCTAGGATACAGACTGAGGAGAAATGGGGGCAATGTAATTCCCCTTGAGGAACCAATGCAATTAGTTTAATAAATAAAGGGAGTGCATTAATTAGATTAATAAATTAGGACAGCCGCTATTTGTCAGTGCTTGATTATAGCCAGCTTTTTGTTTGCATATTGTTTGGTCAGGAAGGGCAGGTGTTTCTGCAGTAGGAATTGCTGTTATTCTTGATTTAAAGAAATTTTATTTCAGACTTCAGTATCTTTCCATTTCAAACACAGTCAAGCGGTCATCTGAGTTTTACTAATTTTAACTGAGTTGTTTCCTGGGTTCCCAAAACCCAGTAGCTGTGTATCGTGTACAATGATACCGCACAAATATTGTGTGGATTGTATTGCTTTCTCTTAATAGACGTAATGGCCCACTGTTAACAAATGAAATGCGTGCAGTCACTTTGTCCCATACATTATGCACAACAGGGCAAATTCAGTGTAAGCCAGGCCATTTGGTACTTCCAACTGGCCAAAATGTGGTGCTTTTTATGTATGTCCAGTAAAAACAACCAATTTGGTACTTGGCGTTGATGTCAGTGAGCGCCGGTGCAGCCCCATAGACAGGCTCCAGGCGTACACTGCTCAGATGAGTGGGTGAACTAGTGACAGTTTTGTCTTAATTAACATTGAGCTGAATCTCTCAGCTACTCTGACATACCAGTAAGTAAATTACCAGGAAACGCCTTTACGCCATAAGGTAAGGTAAGTCACATACCTGCTTAGACGTATATTTGAGTACACATTAAATTAAATACTATTATATAGCTACTGAAAAATCCATTTATTTAAGCACCAATGAAAGGTCAGTGATTGCAGACGCTGATATTTGAAATACTTCTTTTAGTGGGGGAGAAAAAAAAAAGATTGTTTTCAGGAGTGTTCTCATGTTTGTGTTGTGCAACAGAAACACATCCAAGAAGCAAGTTATGAATATGCAGTTTTCCCATAGTTGTTTATTTCTGCAGTTCTTCAGCTGTGATCTGTGGTCAAATTATCAGCTCTCTGCAGAGCCCTCGCTGGGGGCCTGAGGAAGACAGTGAGTCTTTGTGAGGTTGACCCGGGAAGGCTCTGTCCAAAGGAGATGAACAAGAAAGATTAATGTGTAATAAAATTCGAGTGTAAGTGACATTACTGTGATCGGCACTCAGGGTGCTCATCTCCTTGCCTTTGCCTCGTCACCCTTTGCAAAAAGCTCCCCCACCCCCAAGTTGATGTGAAAAAGACCAAGACTCACCAAGTCATAGCATGTGACTTTGTTGCTTTGTTAGCTTGGCATCAGCTCAAAGCTGTGGTCTGTTTACACTCTCTAGCAGTTTTTCTATTAGTGATATGAATTAACTCATTCCTCTGGTTGGTTCTGCCTTTTTATTAAACTTACTGCTCACCATCAGTTCCTGGCATTACTACTCTTGTCTTGCTACTGCATTGCTGCTTGGGCAGTAGGAATTAAAAAGCCATTGGAATATCCCATTTTCCTGCCCAGTTTACTACATTTAGCAAATAGGGAGTTAGGGTTTTGATTCAGGGATGGGCTCGGTGTTTTATTTTTACCAAGAAAATACAAAAATATAAAGAAAATCCTATGCAATGAAATAAACGTAGCACTTAGTTTGGACAGCATAGGCACATAAAGATGTGGCAGCTGTAAAAACCATTATCTTTTAGCAAACAACAGTCGCTCATCAAATAAGACAACAATTTTAATGAAGAATCATAGATAAGGATACAGCAGCACATTGATTAATGCACACAGCAACTTCTCCTGAAACACGACTGCATTAGGTCTTTACTCTTTTGCGATGATATGCAAGCTGTAATAAAGCTTTTACAGTTATTCAATATCATGAATAGTATTAGCAGAATGATCAGTTTCTCGTTGAAATGGATGACTCTAGATGCTGGACTTCTTAAAGTTCTCACTTTCTTGTATATACCTACATTATTGTTAAACAGAGATAAAGGAAAGAAACATCCAGGAAAGAACTGAGGGATAAGAAGTGAACAACCTGTTATTTTTGGTTATGGTGCTACATAACTTGGGTATATTGTAAGGTAATTAAGAATTGCCTCATTTAATCCACAGCAATACACAAAAACAAACCACCATGTCATTTGGCTCTGGGTTTTGTAGATGTGTTTAGAAGAAGGGTGTTTGTCACCAGTAACAAATGGTCTAGTCTTCATAGCTGTAGTGATTTGTTTTTGATTGCAGGGCTATTGTTAATTATAAAATGATTTTGTTTTTTTTTCCTCTTTCTTTGGATCTAGACCATACATGAGGCTTTTGTCATGAAAAAAATCAGGTGTAATTCCTGGGGCAACACGTCCCCATTTCCCCTGTAGATTTTTCTGATCATTGAACCCTGCAATAAGACGGTCTCGTGAACACCTGTTTGACACATGGATGGTGCAGCGCATGTACTGCGGTTTGAAGCACTGAAGTAGAGTTGCTGGGATCTCATCAGAATTTGGTAGGGTAAAACTTGTTTTAAAGGGAAGTTTTTAAGATCTAGGTGAGATCCTAGAGCTGGAGAGTGATCTTAATTTAAAGTAATCTCCCTGAAATCAATTATTCTTTAAAACTACTCCTGCAAGTTACCAAGCACACAAGCTGTTTTATTGCATTGCACATGCAGTTACATTCAAGAAAGTTTATATTTGCTTGTATGAGTAAAAGTGTGCAGTATGAGGCTTCTTGTTTTGATTATCTTTTGACCTGCTGGCTTACCTGAGATGAGAGAGAGAAATAATGCAAATGGTTGTAAGCTCGAGCGTGCTGGGTGATGTGTGAAGGAAGCACAGAGCACATGTGCTTTGCTAATGTGAGTTTCTCAGTCAGTAAGCCATTGCATATTAGTAACATCATCATTCAGGACTAATTAATGCATCATTATGGTCTTCTAAAAGGCTTTTGCCTGTGTGATAACTGAGTACATGGGTTAGTATTTGTTCTGGAAATGTTTTTTTATTATTGCTTTATTGTAATTTGAAAGGTGATTTGGTGTCTTGAATTGCACTTGTGCCCCCAAAGTATTGTTTTAATTGGAAATATTTGGAACTAAAAATACCAGACATAAAACATAGATGAATAATGCGTAGTGGGCCATTCTCTAAGTCTATAAAAGGATACTTTTATGAAGGGTAGAGAGATCCAGATATGGCAGCTTGGTTGTTCTCATCAAGAGTTTGTCCCCAGCTCTCAGGGGCTGATGTCCCCTTTCCCCTTTCCCAGGCCTGCTTCGGGCCTTGTGGGGTGTGCACAACTTTTGAGGATCAGATCTGAAACTCTTCCCAAGGAACACTCTTTTGGAGAACATCTGTTTTGAAAACACAAGGCATGTGCAAACCAGAGTAAGACCAAGGTCATCTGAAGTTTAGCTTTCCTTTACCCACGAGCTGCTTGTAGTCATTTTGCTGGCTTTATTTTCATCTGGTCCATGCATAGTAAAAATTCTGCTCATAAAGCAATCACAAAAATTGTTATGGCCCTGAAGAATGCTGCTTAAAGCAAATAAGTGCTGTAGTTTCCAGATTCCATCCCTAATTAGTAAGAGGGGTCAAGTGTCAGGTCCATCAGTGAGCTGTAGTATTTCAGTTTTCCATCAGTGAGGGTCATTCATTTCAGAAGACAGAGAGGCTGAGAATATTCTTTGTGACATTGTTCTGGTTGCCTTTCCTTCTCATGTTGTTCCTAGATTTTTCCTGATAGTTCAGCTTGTTGTGTGTTGGGGTTTTTTTAAACTAGTCTCTGGATAATACTTTAGTGGATTCTTAAATCACCTTTTTTTTTTTTTTTTTTTCCGTCTGCTTGGCAATATAGTGCCTTCCTTTCCATTAACCTACTGCCTGATTACACCAACTGTCTGAAATGCAGTTAGAATGACTTTTTGCATACGATCTTATCTGACACTAACATCTCCTTCCATTTTTTAATCTCATTTTAAGCACGTGGAACTATTTGAAGTTCCTTTTGCCCCTTTTATCTAGATTCCATTTCTTAAATGAAATCATCCAGCTTCTCCGAGGGGAATAGTTTAATTGTTCAAGGTACATGATTTGTAGTGACCTTACAATTGTGCAGGACCACAGTCCGTGGTGTTCCATGCAAGTGATCAGAAGGGGCCATGCTCGCCTTTGAAGTGGGGTAGCTTATTAGAAAAGTAGCAAGTTGTATCAAACTTTCTTTGCAATTAACTGTGTCCTTTCCACATAAGCATGTTCTTTATGTTGTGGATTGGGTTTCTTTGAGTGGAATTTACTGCCAAGTCTATGTTTGAACCGACTAGTACAAAGTATTTTCATTCTAACCACCTATTGCTTCATCTAAGCTCATAGCTGAATAGTTGTAACTTAGAAGATTTATAGAGTTCTAGGTGTCCAATTTATGTAGCTTATTTATTTTACAATAAGGCCATTTCGCCCACTCTTTTGTTCTCTCTGTTCAGCTTTGCTTACTAAAACTGTGGCTCATAGTCTCCACTGCTTCCATGGGACACATCATATGATTTGGCTTTGTATGGTTTTGATTTAATCAAGAGGAAGATGAAAGTGGGTGTGTGTTACTTTCAACTCGTTAGCCATTTTGCCATCCATCTTAGTCAATGTGTGGTTGCCCAGGACACAGCATTAATGATAGCTGTCAAAATAATAGTCAGAAGGTTAAAGGTCAAGAAAAATATGTAAAAGACTTCAGGGTGAACCAGATGATAAAGTAACTCATTTAGGCCATTAAATGCTAGCATAGTATGGACTTGATGGGTTCATGGGTTACTAGAAGCAAGAATAGTAAATGGGGACATCTTCAAGTAGTTTACTCTTGTTAAAAGATGAAAAAAGATGGTAATAGCATTACCAAACAAGCGCACTAAAGGCAATTTTCTTAATTACTGTGCTGACCCAGCAGTGCACAGAGAGAAGTCTTGTTATTAGAATGAGAGCTTTTACTTTCAAACAATATTAACCCTTCTCGGTACCGTATGTCTTAATTAAGAGTATTCCTGGAAGTTCTGTAGCTGTCAACATTTTTACATTTCTCTTTGGGTTTGCAAAGTAGTGGGTCAAGAAACAAGACATTGCAACTCTCTGCATCGTTTCAGTGGTCTTTATTTCATTTTAGTTCTTCGTCTGATAAAGCTGCGACTCTTACATTAAGGGAAGGGGCAAGCCTGAACAGCTAATTTGCTTCTTGCTATATGTATTCATACGGTGTATTTATATTTTAGCAGTCTGAAATGTTAACTGATTGAAGAAGAGCTTATGTGATCTTACACTACCTGGAAGAATGCTATCAAAACAGCAGCACGAGTTGTCTCGCTTTCCCTTATTTTTTCAGCAATGCATTTTATTTACAGTTGTTTAGAAATCGGCATAGATTTATTTTCCAGAATAATCTAGGTAGGTAAGGATATAATGTTCTGGAAACTATTACACTTTTCTTAAACAGTGAAACTCCATGCAAAACTGGAAAGTTTTATATGTATAAATAAAAGTTTATGTATAAATAAAAGTTTCTGAATTTCACTAACTGCAGCAGGGGGACATGAATTGACAATTTCCTCAAGCGCTGAACAAAAATTCTAGCAAGATTGATGTGTTTTGTACATGTTGCCTGTCTTGTGTTACCTAGCTGGCCACAGAGAGTGAAGGCTTCATCCAGGCTCTAAGACTCTCAGTATGTTGACAGTCTTACGTGCCAGAGAGGCTGCTGTTTAGGCTGGATTCTTAATGTGTCTTCTCAGTAGTATTACTTTAGCTTGAAGTGGTTATACGTTGAGTTCAGATATTTTCTTCTTACAGTCATTGTGTTGTAGTTGGTGGAGAGGAAATCTAAATCTTGGTGTTGGCAGGTGTCATAGGCAGAGAGGTTCTCTGCTCTTACAACATCAAAATAAAGATGTGCAGGTGCAGAAGACTTTAATGAGAACAGTGGGACATTACTGAGATTATTAAAGAGAAAAAAGTGATAATTTGCAATTGTCTGAAGTTATGTTGTTGTACTACCATGATGAAATCATAGTACAACGTAGTAAAATCAGTTGTACTGAAAGCTTTGGGAAAGTCAATACTGCTACTGTGACTGTCACCCATTGCTTTGAGAAGGGACTTCATTAACACTGATTAACTTCAGAGGGAAACCAATAAATCTGAAGACAATGATTGGGGCATCTAGAGTTTCTTGCTCTAGAGGGTCTTTCTACTTATGTCTTCCCTTTCGCCTTCCTCTCTGCCATCAGAGGACTATTCAGTGACTATTTTTCAAAGTAGCATGTCAAGCGGCCTGTTGCCAGTCTTGGAAGCTGGGAGAATTATTGGTAGCGTGATAACAAGGAGACAAAAAGCTATCAAGGTATCAGGTTGATCTCTCTGCACTTTCTCATCCAACTGTTTTTGAACTGGAGTTTTGGTCTAGCAAAAGCTAAAGCTCTGTTTTTCTCCACTTACGTCACATTGGTTCAGTTCATGGTGATTTTCGTGTGGCGAAAAACTAGATTTCTTCTGAAGAGAAATGAACCATCAGCTGAGCTCCAGGTACTCACTAACCATGTACCAGCCCCCTGTAGGGAAAGAAGGGTCCAAAATAATGTCTCTTCTTCAGTTTAAAACTACATAACTGGTAAGGATATTTTGTCCAAGGAATCAGATTAAACCTAGTTCAAAGCAACCCCCCAAAAGTGATATTCTATAGATGTAGAGCCTTCGGCACCAACTGCAATAATCCTTTGATCTGTTCTTTTCACACCAAACTTCTTGCTGATGTGGAGTTGAGGCATCTAATCTAAAACGATTGTCTGAACTGGTGTATTTTCTATGGCACTTGGTAATGATTTTAATTACATTATTATGAATCAGCAATATATCATACTAATATACCAAATTCTATTTCTGTTAGTACTGTAATATGACTAACAATCCCTACTAATGTCACAAAACTGCTGGGGCTTGGCACTGTAAAGACATGTAGTAATTTTGGCAAAAGCTACTTGAAAGAGCTTACAATCTACCCCAGTGCAACGGAGTGAAAGCACGGAAGGGAGGGCTTTTATCCTCGCTTCCCTGGGAGACAGTTAAAGTGATTTCTCCAAAATGAAACAGAAAGTATAAGGTAGAACTAACATTTGAACCCAGGTACCTTGAAAATCGTTCTAGTGCCTGGACCAAAAGACACTAGCAAGCTTCTTTTCCGTCTGCTTGTAACATGTACCTGTGCTGTGGCTACTGGAAAAAAACCCCACTTTGATTAATATAAAGCAACAAATAGTAGTCAGGTTTACACTATCTGTAGGTTTATAGCAGAGCATTGTATTCCAGCATTATAGTGAGTTTAAAATCATCTATCTTCTGATGTCTGGTTTGCAGAAATTGTTAGCTGACCAGGCAAAGAACATCTGAATGGCTAATGGAAACTTTCTCTTCCCCCTAAATGGGGCAGTTGTCTAATTTGTTTAGCTAAACTACATTAGCCATACTGAAAGTTTTATTATCACAGTCAAAAGCAGGAAGCAGGGAACGGACATGCTGTATTTTTAAAATTAAAGCAATTTTGAAAAACAAACTCAGTTTCTTATTGATTAGTTCAGTTGTTAGGTTAGAGGCTCATTACTTTTAATAATAGGATAATAGTAGCTAGAAATGGAAAAGATCTATTAGATCATTGAGTCCATCCCCATTACAAGGGCAGGATACAGTCAGGTATATGTGGATGGATGTATCAAATATTAAATTCATATGACACAGTAAATCCTCCGTTTCCTTCACAGAGTGCTGATGCTAAGAGCTTTGACACTGAGTTGTTTACTCTTAAAAGCAGCTTCTGAGATACCTTCTGGCCAGCTCTTAGGCAGATGTTTAGTTGGGAGAGAAGGATCCCAGGAGCCCCAGGAGCAATAAGGGCAAGGCTTGGCCTTTTCTGTCCCAAAGCTGGCTGCCCGTACCGCAGCCACTGGGAAGCACATTTCAGCAGGCAGTCAAACGCAGCCACGAGATGCCTCTGCAAGACTGAAATCCTGCTCAAAAGTTTTGTGTTGGGAGTGGTAAAGCCTTTGAGCTTTGTGATAAAGGCCCTCCCTGAACGTTTCTAGTGAGTACTCTGAGTACCTGACCGCAGTGAGTTGCCTAGCCGATGACTTTTTCTGTCCCTGTTGATACGGAATTGCTCTTTCAAAGTGCATAGTTACAGTGAGGGAGAGGCGAGACTGAGGTGTAGTCCCTCTTCCCTCTGAGGTGCTAGTGGGGTAAGGGGGTGACGCAGGAGGCCAAGCTGCCAAATCCAGTGGCTTGTGAGTTTTTTGTGCACAGTGCAGCAGCTGCCATGGAGACATGGAGAGTCAGGTGAGATGTGCGAGAAGAGAGTACATACCAGATGAATCATTTTCCCATCTGCTCAGCACCTGGTTTCAGGTAATTGATCTTAAACCGCTCCGTCTCTCTGCACGTAAGTTTTGTAGCAAACAGGCCTATTTGGAATTGTAGTCCCCTTCCCCACAGAGCCAATCCCCTTCCCCATGAACTCAGGTTGCATTTTATGCTCTGTGATATTTATGGGGAACATATGAAGGTTTGTGGGTGTTTTTTTTTTTTTTGGTGAACATTATGCAAAAGGCAGTGGGGGTGGAGGTCTTATTTCACATGTCCATGATTTAGCTTCTGTGAAGCTTCGTAGATGAGGAAGCCGGAAGGTTTTCCCAGATGTACAAAAATACCCACTCTTAAGAGACTGCCTTCAAGGCAGTCAAATAAATTTATTGGGCATATGGGGGTCATATTGACTCATCGTGGTTCTTTTCATTTATTCCTCACTCTACAGTTATGATGGTGGAGAATGGAAAGACCTTCAGCTTAAAGGATTGCTTCAGCTGCTCTGTCTCCAAAAAAGGGAGACTGAGGGCGCAAAACAGGTGTATTAGAACGGACTGTTGAGAAGCAGTACTGTGGTTAGTTTTTGCAGATATTAGATAAGCTCAGTTACCAAATCTTACAGTTCACTGGCACTCTTAATACTTATTTCTGTAAGCCTCCTTTTATCTTCCCTAGGACTCCAGTAAATCTACCTGTGTGAGTAAAGGAGTAGCATCCATTTACTGAAACTACTCAAACAGGTGAGGAGGCATATTAAGTTCAATAGGACTAGTCTTGTGCATAAAGATTAATCACATCACTAAGCATCCAAAAGATTTAGGGACAAAGTCAGCCCTTTTTTATTCTGTCCGCATATTGATTTTGGGGAAATTGCTAAATTTAGACCAGTTAGATACATTGAAAGTAATTAAATGCAAAAGTGCTGTAGCAATTAAAATGGAAGTCCAAGCTGCATGTAGAACAGTTCAAACATTTTATGGTGTTTCTTGATTTCCTTGAAAACTGCAGGAGTTTTTTCCAGGTTGATGCCTGCTGGAATTATGCAACCCCCATTTTGTTCTTTAAAATTGTTCCATGGTACCCTTCAGTGGTTTCTGCTGTAAAGTGAAATCTGGTTTGTTTTTTTTTTAAAAAAAAGTAAGTATGGACATAATAATTTTAAGTCACAGTGCACTGCACATGCCCAGAAGAACCTCGATCACTTCCAAATTCAAGGACTAATAAAAATTGGAAGCACTCCAGTAATTTTAAATTACTTTGCACATTGAAGAGTGATTTAAAATCGTTGAACTGATTCAATTTTTTTTATATATGCACTTCAATTTGGAAGTGAGTCAGACAGACAGCAGCATGCTGAAGAGGTTTGAGACACTGAACTAATTTAAACATTTTTAATTCAAGAAAGAGAGAAAGGAGGAGTAATGAGGTTCCTAATAGGAACCCAGAGAACACCCCCCATTTACCGCCACTGTGTGGTTAGGAGTAGGATGGTAAAGCAGTGAAGGAGTGACCAACGTGATCAAAGAGTCAGCTTTTCTAGTATTAGTGTGGTAGTGAGATAAAGGACCACCAGAGCTGATGGAATCTGGACAAAGCTTTGTGCTTATGCTTAACTTATTACTACTATTGTTTTCAAAGCGATTTAGACAACTGTGGATTTTGGTTTTCCTTTTGCAGATCTAGATGACAAAACAGCTAGGACTGATTGGCTTGGGGAAAAATACACATGCATGTGTATACATGTATGCAAATGTAGGAAATGTGTAATTTGGCTTCACAACATTAGATACCTGAGACTGGTATATATGCAGAAAGAAAAAAGCTGGCATATGGAACTGCCTGGCAGCATGTGAATATTACTTCAGCATTCATGCACTTATGCATAAAATTAAAATAGGAAAAAGCTTCTTTTTTGCAAAACAAAGACATGAGGACCATTCTGAGGTTAATGCTGTTAAAGTTCCACAATCAACATTTTACATGTTC